>CM050849.1:345000-897500 GCA_027580175.1 Siniperca scherzeri
GCGGGGCTTAGCAGAAAGGTCAGTTATGGTCAATAAAGCAAATCTGAATATTAGAGATAAAGGATTTGATGTTTGCTGTGTGATGTTTCATCAGTTTCATATTAATAGTAAAAGCATTCGTTGTATCAATAGTATCGTAACAGTAATACCAACAGTAATAATAAAATACTTGTAATACTGACAGTAATACTAATACTAATAATAGGCTAATAGCTGTGTTTCAGTCACCCAGCTCCTGGTCCTGGTCGTCGGTCAGGATGAGGATGATGTTCGGCCGGATGTTGCGGCGGTCTCTCTGGAGGCGGGGCTTCAGACGCTGGCCAGAGGGGAAGTGGGCGTGGCAGAGCGTCACAGAGATGAACAGGAAGAGGAGGAGTCGGCCCGCCATGGCCTTCGACCCCTGACCTCCACAAAAGGGTCAACCAATCAGCTGCTTCCCCCGTGGAGTCTCAACTTCTGGAAAACCAACAAACAAAGGCCCAAAGTTCAGCTGCAGCGGGAATCAAACCTGTGAGCTCACAGTCGAGGTTTAAATCTGTTCAGACTGCTTGACTTTACTTCCTGTTTGAAGTAACTCAGAGGGCTCATCCTCTGGGAAGCAGGAATGTGATCAATTTCATGACAATCTGCATGTTTGATTTTGATTTTCCTTCTGTACGAGTGGACGTTTTGTCAATTTTCCTTAAAATACACATTTGGATTTTACTCATTTGCTTTCCGAAATGTGACGTCCTGGATGTGATGTCCTTAAGCTTAAAATGTCTTTCCACGTCCAATCAGTCACTTAGGACTGCGAGGGTCCGCTTCACGGCGATTTCGTCATCTGTTGTTTTCACAAGGGTCGGCACAAACGTCCCAAAACTTGTGTATATATTAACACATCTGCATCCACTGTCCTCGTCCATTTTGGGCCACATCCGGCCCTTGATAAAGCACCGAAGTCAAAGGGAGGGAGTCGGGATGAATTGTGGGACGTATAACGTGTCCCACCTGTAGCTTTACGCCGCAAAAACAGTTGGTTGAGATTCGGGAAAGACGGAGGTTTTGCCCAAATATCGAAACAGTCAACGCTTTCTGTGTCGTGCTTTAAGCGTTGGCTTTTTAAATATTTAACTAATCATTTAATCTTTAACAAAACTTGTCCAACTTCTTCGAGTCGCCTGAATAGAAAAATGTTTATCGTTCTTTAGTTCACAAGAGGGATCAAGGCGCATAGTCTTGACGTCAGTCATGCAGGTGTACAGCATGGCCTTTAAAATCTGATTTAATGTTCATTTGTGTTGTGAGTTAATGTTGCTGCTCGAAATCTTTGAGAGCTGAGCCTTTTCCACCAAATCTAACGCTAACTACATTTGCTCTAAACGGACAATTCCTCGATGAAAGCGAAGAAAACGAAAGAAGTGCACTGACAGAAGTGAACTGTTACTTTGCAGATACATTCATGTGAACATTCTGCACTGGCGCCGAACAATTTGCAGGTTCGTTACTGTTGCAAATTAGCTGTATGTTAGCGAGAGTTGGAGGGTGGCGCTAGAGAAAAGCTCTGGACGCCATCAGAATCATCAGGATTCATCATAAATATAAATAAAACATATCTGCAGCAAATATCAGAAATCTGAGCAGCAGCTGTCCGGATATTTTTCTCCAAACCAATAACGGCCGGATCCACGTCCCGCTGCTCTCGAAGCAAACATGTTATTATTTTTGCAGCAGTGTTTGGGTGAAATGTCAGCGCAGTGCGTGATGATCTGTGTTTATTTTCTGTGTGAGGGCGAGAATATTGATGACCAAGTCAGAGAGAGAGAGACAAGCTGCACCAAAGCCGAGCTCCTGAATACATCTCAAACTTGGACTCTAATAATAGAGGCAACCGCAGTAATCAACAAGAACAGAAGAGGAAATATCATCTTTGGATGTACAGTCAAGCTAGCTAGCAACTGCTAACTGCTACCAACTGTTCTGTAGGAGAAACTGCACTGAGGAAGCTAACAGAAGAGGTACCTTATAAAGGCAAGAAGAAAAATTAAAGGGTCCTTGTTGGTAACATTAATATATCTGGTCAACTGTGCATAGTTCAGTTTTTTGACAGTGTTTTGTAGGCTAGAAAAGCTAGCAAAGTAAACAGTTAGCCTAGCTCCCCTTGGAGTAAACAAGCAGTCGCCATGGAAACCGATCAGCAGGCAGCGCAGCTCTCAGAGCGGCGAGCTCAGTACCGCGCTGAATGTGGAACAGCTAGGGAGAAACACAAGAAGAAGAAAACCCAGAGGTCCTCTTCACTGACTACCAACTGCCAACAGGAAGGAAGACGAAGAAGAACAAGCTCATCTTCCTCGCTGATTCCATCTACATCTGCGCAGCAACTGTGCATGTGTATCCAGCGAGGGCGTCGGCTCAGGAGGCAGATTAAAGATCTGTAAAGGTGAACACCTTGACCCTCCGCTTACCATCACACACTACACCCAGGGACAGGTCACGGTCCAAGGGACAGGTCACGGTCCCGTCACCAGGAGGACCAACGTCCCCTCTGACAGCGAGAGAGAGCTGCAGGATTTTTGGTCCAAATAATTACAGGAGAACGTGACGGGAGGCTAAAATCAGTGTGTCTCTGTAACACACACACACACACACACACACACAGCCGTTATTAGCTGCAGTCTTTTGTTTCTCTGCTAATAAAACACCACAATCCTATCAGTCACATTGTGTGTGTGTGTGTGTGTGTGTGTGAGCTCACAGCAGGGTGCGTCATGCAAATTAGCAGCATTAGTAATCACACACACACACAGCTTACTGTGTGGGTGTGTGTGTGTGTGTGTACAGCGTGCTTGGCGGGGGGGCTCTCGTGTTAAAGTGGTCTGGTGGCTCCAGCTGTGAACAGACTGAGATTACACACAGCCTGCTGAGGGACACGAGCCCTCAGCGTCTCGCTCGGTCTCTCCCTGGACCAGGATTTGAGTGGACTTCAGAACACGTAGCCCTGCTGGTGGACTCACATCAGCACCACGCAACCTTAAACCGCCCAAACGCTTACAACCCAACATTTAGGTAATGAAACAACGAAAGAGCGGCTGATGACAGTTCTGATGATAGAGCTGATGTTTAGCAACATTGTAATGGAACTGTTGTGATTCTGAATGATCACGAAGTGGCTTTAAACCTCTACACGACCAACGTAAAGGCAGAATAAGCAGCACCGTCCTAAAAAACAATGAGGCGTCGTCGTATTCTTACATTCTTACACCGTCAGATTCGGCAAACGCGCCTGACGTCAGATGACCCGCGTAACCATGGCGACTGCCTTCTGTGCGCACGCTCACGAGAATTGTACATTTGCATAATTAAACGCCCCAATAATACCATATAAGGCTACGCGCGCTGCCTCATATACAGGAAGTGTTCATTCATGAAAATTATTTTATTTTCAATTCATATTATTATTATTTTTTAATGTATTAGCATCAAAATGTACTTTAAACACCAAAAGTAAAAGTACTCATTACGCAGAACGGCCTATTTCGGAATCATTTATGTTCCTTTTTGGATTAAAATTATTTATGTGTTCATCACTGTTGCAGCTGATTTGAATTACTTTATATTCTGCTGGGTGGCTTAATCTATAGAGTATAAAGTAGTGAAAAATGGGAAAATGGAAATGCTCACGCAAACCCATATATATATATATATATATATATATATATATATAGTATGGAGGGGATGTGAAGGGGATTCATTCGCACTGCTTTACTGTCTGGAGACAGGCTTCAGCTCCTACACTTGAAGGTTGGATTAAAGAAGCAGTGAAGTGCATCAGGCTGGAGATCACTGGCCACCGTTCTCTCTGACGCTCGCGAAAAGCTTTCCAGACTGACGGGAAATTCCTGCTGGATTACAGACTGTGGAAGGGTTGACACTGACCGGTACCGAAGAGAAAGGACTTTAAGGGGGAAAAAGTTCCTTAAGTCAGTAACCCTAAACTGAAAATGTATTTCTAAGTGCCGTATTGTATTCTTTAGGGACTCTTTTAAACTTTTTTATTTTTTATTTATAGGGAAACCATATAAATGTTAATGCTGATAGTATCTAAATATTCTTAAACATTAAACAGTGGGAGCTAAATCCTGCTAATGTAACATGAAACACTGACTGCAGTTCAGTGTTTGAAACATTCGGAGGAAATCTGTCATTTTAATCTGTTTCCACTGAAACGTTTTTTCTGTTGAACTCTGAGTACTTTTCAGTTAAGCTCTAAGTATTTGATATTCAGACATCTGCATTCTGATTTTAATGTTATCTGTTAATGCAGCAAGCACAAGCATTCCTTATGGCCTGGTTTCTCTCTGTTAGGTGCAAGTGTAAGTGTGTTGTATGTTTTTTGTATTGTACACTATATACTAACCACTGTACATACTAATATAGTTTTACTCAAATACAAGACACACGACTATAACTGTAAACAACTACAAAGGAAATATTTTCTGGAATATTAGAAACATAACTGAGATGAGATAAAGTCATGTAACGCTGTTAAAGATGATTGTGAACACGACACGAGCAGAAATAAACAGTGAGACTGAGAATAAACAGATGTGGGATCTGACCCAACACTGCAGCGGTTTATGGCTCAGAAGATGAACCCAACATCTGGACTGAAAGCAGAGCGGTCCAGCTGTTGGCTCCGTTCGACCCAACATGTGTTCTGTCCCGCAGTGACCCAGCTCTGTTTCTCCACAGAGTCCGTCAGTAATCCAGTACACTGTGTTTGTGTTATGTCATACAGTCTCATTACGAAACTGACCCGAGGCCAGACTGACCCCCACGACTCGACCTACAGGATTATTTTTCTGTCTCAGCCTGACTCACGCGCTCAGTCTGAACGCAGAGACCAGCGCTTTAATGTTTCTGAGCATCAAGAGAAGATCTACAAACCCCTGAGCCCGAGCACGAACGCGTTCTGCAGCACAGCGTCACTAAAGACTGAAGGCCTTTTTGTCTTTACAGCGGACTAGAATTAACTGTGCAGCTCATGTGAGTCATAACAGAAGTTATGTCATTGCACTTTTGCTACAGAGCAGGCCTAGACCGAACTCTTTAGAATATTATTTACAGAGACCCAACAGATCCCGACCAAATGATCCCAGGAATTATCTTCAGATACGTGAGGAGCCTTCTCAATCTGCACCCATAAACAAATCTGGGCCCCATCCTGTCTTAAAGGGGAACTCCACTGATTCTCCACCTCCGCGTGTTTCCAGGTGTTGGGGAGTTCTGTTGTGTTGCGCAAGCGTTGCAACTACGGCATCTCAGAAGGCCATTCTTTGCGTTCTTTTTCGCAGCCTGGTGAAATCAGTTTAAATGCGTGTTTAATACCAGAAAATCCGCTCGATTACAGTTACAGTCACTGCTCTTGCCGTCCAGAATAGCAGAGAACATCCCAATCCGCTTACTGCGAGTGTGGAAACCGTGGGGCGGGGTTATGAACGCACGTCGCTGCCGATTGGGTAACACCTCTGACACGCCCACCAAACGAGAGAAAACTTACCTCAAAGCCCGTTGCACACCGTTTTGAAGAAACATGTCGTTCAACCCGAAACCGTAGCAAAACGGTGCACAACGTTTTCAGAACGTGCCCCTGATAAATGTCCTCAAGTGATGTCACTCGAGTCGGTGTCGCTCGGGGCCGAAGACTACAAGTCTGAAAGAAACAAATGTGTTGGTGTGGCGTTCGAAAGCAGTGAGCTCAGCAGACCTCTGCAGCCCGCTGCTCCTCTCTGCCGCAGGCTACATTAGCCGCTACTAGCATAACGCACCTGAATCTCACACACAACTGTCAGTGGAAGAGTTGCATTGTGGGTAATGTAGGCGCCAGGTTTTGACAAAGAAGAAGAATGTGTGGAATAAAAAAAAAGAGGATCTCTCTGGTTCTGCTGCATCATTTTGATCGCCTGTCCATCACGAGTCTGACAGTGTTGTAGGAGTGCAATGATAAATCCGTGGAGGACTCTTTAAGACATCCATCGCCATGCATGTACGAACAACAGTCAACGAAGCAACGCTTTCATCTGTAGTTTCATCCCGCTCACTACCGATAGCAGCCTTCACTCCTCTTGCTTTCTTCAACTTCATCACTTTCTAGTTCTACTCCCGGCCTCATCACATCTTCCTGCTAACTCTGCTGCAAGAACAGGTGCCTCCACAAGCATGAAGCATGCAATGTTTAAGTTAGCGTCTTCATTTTGTATTTTAGAAGCATCCTACATCATATAAAACTTAACAGAATTATCTCCTGCAGTGAAAACTGCAACATGTGTTGACCGAGAAGCTCCATTATTCTTTTACACACACAAAAAAAAAGTCTGTCAAACTGTCAATTCAGCCAATCACAAGGATTTACCGATGATGCCAATAATGTAAAAGTGTAGACAGAAACGTTTACTGCCAGGCTTCTTGAGGGCCCTCTATGTTTGGGCCCTGGGTAATTAGTTGCACTCTTCACCACGCTATAAACCCCTTTGCTCATTAATCTTTTTCACTGCGGCCTCCAAAACTCCCTCAGTGGAATAGACGAGAACAAAAGGAAAACATTTTAATAAATAACAATCCAAGTGTCCGAGTCAGCAATTCACCAAGGACTAATATAATCAGATGTCCTCGGTATTTGGTGAAACACAGTATTTGGAATATTTTCTTTTCTGGTTACAGACACCGACAGACGAGCTCTGTGGGTATTATTAAATCACTGGGAGCTGTTTCTTTCTCTCATCAGAGCAGACAATCCCTTCCTAATTATCTGTCGCCATAAAAAGAAGAATACGTTCAACGCCCAGTAACCCTGACAATCACGCCAAACATTAGCATGACCTGTGGATGAACGCGCAGTCACCAATTAGCCAGCAGAGGAAAACTTTGGCCCTTTTCAGACATGGAGTATGTAACATCTCATATCTGTCATTCACAGAGCTTCTCTTCTCGCTCAGGCTGCACCACTGATGGATTTTAAAACTTATTTTGCCATCGGAAGCGTTCATTAATGCTGGTTATGAGCGTGAGAGGCGCTGCTGCCTGTTCGATCAAGTCTGACGGAACAACCCGTGAACGACAGGACGATAAGCTGGTTAACTCCTGTTTGCTCACATGCTGTTTGTAAAGCGTTTTGCTGGAAAATATAGAGACACTGTTGGTCTGATTATCACTGTAGCAGGTTTTTAACCCCTTCATCTCCGGTCGCACCGCATCGGACATTTCGTTTTACAGACTGATCTGAGAAGACATCGATCTCCTCAACGCCTTAAAATCGTCTCTTCCCCAGTTTATTAAACTCATTCTGTGCGTAAGAGATGAAGATGGAGATAACTCACATATCACATCGCTGTCTCTTTCTCTCTGTGAGTTAAACTTCTGATGCAGCATCTGAAGCAGAAACTGTTAGACTGCCGTCGTGACTTTTACGTAAAAGTGAGCCGGTTGTTTATTCAGACGCTGGTGGAACGTAACAAAGTACATTTACTTAAGTAAACTGAAGGAATCGAGGAATTTGTAGTTTTTCCATTTTATGCTACTTTATACTTCTACTTCTCTACTAGAGGGACATATTAATAAATATTGTGCTTTTTACTCCACTACAGTTATTTGACACTTATAGTTACTAGTTACTTTAAAAGAAAAACACACGATGCGTTACTAATCTACCCAGAAGTATATAAAGTATCTAGAATCGGCTCCACATTGACAAACTACAACATCAAAATGCTCTTACATGTATTCGTTAGTGATGAAAATGTGATAATATAATATTCTATTTAACACTGTGAAAGGAGGAAAGTACTTTTACTTTTGATACTTTAAGTACACACAACTCGAGTACATTTATTTGCTGATAATACTTCTGTGCTTTTACTTGAGTAACATTTTGAATTCAGGACTTTTACTTGTAACGGAGTAAGTTTTGACTGTGGTATTTCTACTTTTACTTAAGTAAAATATCGGAGTACTTCTTCCACCACTGCCGTCAGATTAAAGCGAAGGGGCTTCAGTTATCAAGCTATCTGCACTCAGCTTAACATTAATTGTAATTACCTCAGCATTACAACCTGAAAGTTAAACTTCTGTAGTAGTCTTGGGAGTATCTCGTAGTATTGTTGAAACGCACTGACCGGCTGGCCTGGAGACGGAGCGTTGAGTTACACTAACACGTTTAAGAGGTTTTGGTTTACTGGTTGGAGGTGAAAGCCTTTTTAATGCAGTGATGTGAAGCTGCTGAAAACAAAAAGAGGCTGTTTTGAATTCTGATACTTTCTTTCGTTTGATATTCATGGAGGCCAGCCTGAAAATAAAGCCGCTGCTCTTGTTTCCAGATAGTTTGTTTTATTTGATATTCAGAGCTTTCTTCTGAGAGCAGTGAAATATTATATCCTCACCTCGGCCGGAGGACACCAGTAAACACACAGAAAGCACACAGACAGCAACACTAGGCAACCGAAGTCTCAAATAATATATAATATATTGTAGAAACAAAGTCTTAAACTTTCAAATTAAGTAGAAATATACATGGGACGAGTCATTTGAAGGGAGAAAGGACAAAAGGTGTTGCTTCTGCTTCCCAACTTACCCTTAAAATGTTGATGAAAGATGAATATTAAAGGACAATCAATGCATTTTTAAACTAACTTAAACTTAAGGACTGTTTATCTTCAACGAAGGACAAAAATGGTAAGAACGGCAGAAAAAAAAGATCATAACTATTAAACTTTACACTACATGGCCAAAAGTATGTGGACAGGGAGTGTCCACATTTTTTGGGTCTGGGTCTGTTTATATTTACTTACTTTCTAACATTATTTCGGCTCATTGGGGATTAGCATACTTTTAATGAGCAGAAAGCTAGTAGCATGGGTTACTGAACTTGAGTCAGTACTATTTGTAGTAAACATTACAAACCTTGCTTCTGTCAGTAACCACTGTGAATCTTAATCTTAACCACTGTGATCTGAAGTATTCAGATCCTTTACTGCAGTAAAAGTACTAACACCACTCTGTGAAAATACTCCACGACAAGTAAAAGTCCTGCATTCAAAGCCTTAGTTAGTATAAAGTATGTTAGCATTATCAGCTAAAGTTACTTAAAGTCGTCCCTGTGCAGTAAAACGCTTCCTGTCAGTGTTTTATTATATCTGATGTTTCTGGATTCATATTCCTGCTGCATTCATGTGTGTGTTGCATTTTACTGCTGCAGATGTTTAAGGTTGAGCTCATTTTAACTGCTTTATATACTGTTGGGTAGTTTCATCTGCAGCAATGCATCATGGTCTATAAGATCATCACGTGTTTGCAGCGTCGCTGTCCTGCGAGAACCACGTATCAGAGAAACAGCCTGTTTTCAGCTCTGTGACGATGCGTTTCCCAGCTGATCCGAGGGGGGGTTAAAGAGTTTATTCAGCTTCAGGAGGAGGAGAGTTTCTCAGCACATGAAGGAAACTCTTCATCCTTCAGCTCATCACAAACTCTTAAAGGGGTCATATTATGCTTTTTGGCTTTTTCCCTTTCCTTTATTGTGTTATGTATCTGTTCTGTGTACATAATAGGTCTGCAAAGTGAAAAAGCCCAGAGTCCACCCCAAAGGGCGTTACCCTCTCCCACAGAAAGCTCTGCTCCTGAACTGCCTGAAAACAGCTCGACTGCAGTCCAGCCTTTACTTCCGTAACGTATCGACATCACTGTGTAACACGCCTCATAATGCAGGAATTGAGCAGTTTCCACAAGTCCACCTAAATATAACTATATTAAAATAACGTTAGATACCCTCCAGGCAGCCAATGGGCACGCAGTTACAACGTTACCTATGAAACATAAATTAGTTACAAATGAATAACTCACCACTCTGAAGCGTCTCGCTCCAGTCTCGGTTGTGAAGCTGGTTCCGGTTGTTCTGCCTGTGTTCGGTATCAGACTCAAACATGTGCGGCTGAACCGAAGCCATAGTTACCGGCTGAACCGAAGCCATAGTTACCGGCTGAACCGAAGCCATAGTAACCGGCTGAACCGAAGCCATAGTTACCGGCTGAACCGAAGCCATATTTACCGGCTGCAGCGGCTTTGTTTTGGATCACACTGCCTTGCTCGTCAGGACCCGCCCTACTCTGCTTCTGATTGGCTAGTAGTCCTTACCTCGGTACTGCGCATGTGCAGCTCCCAACAAAGATTGAATAGAAGTGCGATGCCTCACTCTGGAGCTAAAACGGAGCGTTCAAGACAAGAGGTGCTGCAGCAACGTGCAGTGTGAGGAAAAAATACGGTGTTTTTTGAAAATTAAACCATGTAAACCTATTCTGGTGCTATCCCGAAAGAAAATGATGAACCTGAAAATGAGCATAATAATGACCACTTTAAATTCAAAAAGTGCCGGTTGGTGCCTCATTCATTACACATCGCAGGAGAGCGTACACAACTGCTGCCCTCTTGCGGGCCTTTTGGTAACATTTGGGAAACAGGACAGGAGATAACTGATTGTAATGTTATGTTAGTTTCTTGTTTGTTTTTTATTGGGGCTCTGCATGTTTTCGGCGCAGGATTAACATGTCGGTTTATTCCTTTTGTTACAGACAGCTCGTGTGTCCACCTGAGATTATTTTTGTGAAATAAACCAGGTTTACTGGATAGACTGGAGCTACTGGATTGCCAGTAACACCAGCTGTGACCCTGACCATATAAATATGAGTAAATTCCAAAACTGGAATCGTGGCCAAAGTGCTTTTACTGTACGATATTGCCAATCAAGCCTCCTACCACACAGTCCTTCACCTCCTACACAACTGAGCTTCAACAGTGTGTCTTCACGTTTCAACATGACGATGCCTCCGTACACAAAGCAGCTCCGTAAAGAAACGGTTCTCCCAGTTTGGTGTGGAAGAGCCAGACCTGATCGCCCAGCATCAGTGCTGGACCTCACTGATGCTCTGGTGTCTGAATGGGAGCGAATCCCTGCAGCTGGTTCAACATCTGGAGGACAGACTGAAACCAGCAGAGAGGAGGCCGTCAGAGCAGCCCGTTAAGGAACATGGCGTCACAATCGCGTTACACTGCCACATACGGAGGGAATGTTCAGCTGTCCACATACTTTTGGCCATGTAGTCTATCAAACTATATTAACATACTATATTATGCGTTTGGAAATGTGCAGTCATGCTCTCCTGAACTGCGAACAAGAGCTCCAAACACCCCCGAGGATCATAAAGCCTGTCGTCTGTCATCCTGATGTGCCCTCTCTGGCTCGCTCTCTCTCCTCAATCACATCTAACTGCTCATTAATATTCATGAGCAGATGGGCGGACCTCGGCGCAGATGCAGCTGGCCGCCGAGTGACTCGATATGAAATGTGGTGAATGTCAATAAAGAGATACAGCGTTAATGCAGACCTGCTGTTCCATATTCATTAGTCATTTTTACATGCAGAGACACCAGCAGCCATGCTAAATGTCTCAGCACTGAAAGGTGAAAGGTCAGAGGTCAGCGCATTGCTTCCTGACACAGCCCTGAGAAGCGGCCAGTTCAATAAAATGAAAACTGTAGTGGTTGCCGTGGTAACAGAGATTAGCTTCTTACTCTATATTACGGCGCCAGCTGAGGTCTGAACATACAGGATTTCATTTATGATCAATTCATTTGCCAATATTTTAGTTTCTCTTTGATTAATACCTCAGCTGATGTTTCCTGACTGTGACACTTAACACACACACACACACACACACAGACATGATACACATTTGATCTCCGATGTCCATTGTTAATGAATGTCCAAAAATCCACTTAGAAATCATAGGGAAAAAGACGCTCCTCATAATAGAACTTGGCTGAGAATCATCATGTTTTTAAGTTTTCTTCAGTATCAAAATAATCCAGTGATAGTTGTCTGTACATCCATGGGACACTGCAACCAGGAGCCGCTAACAGCTAATTAATGACTAAATATGCTGTGGATCTATTCCCTTTTTAGCTATATGCTACCTAAATACCTGAAAAACTAATGACATTCCCATCAGCCTCAGCTGTACTTTGCGTTTAGCGCTAATTAGAAAATGTTACCATGCTAACATGCTAAATTGAGATGGTGAGCATGGTAAACGTTATACCTGCTAACATCAGCATGTGAGCATGTTAGCATGCTGACATTAGCCTACAGAGCTGCTAGCATGGCTGTAGACTCTTAGTCTTGTTTCTCCTTTGACGGAGTTAAGCTGGTTGTTCCTCTCTGCTTTCAGTCGTGGTGCTAAGCTAGGCTAAACACGTCCTGCACCTCTCTCTGTACTGGACACAGAGAGACGAAACTGGTATCCATCTGAACCCTCTGACAGGGGACAGAGAACAAGAGTACCTCCCCAAAAATGTGGAGCACTTCAGTTCACTGTTTTCTGTGATATCAAATCACAGAATCCCTCGGAGAAGCAGAAATAGGAAACTGTATACTGTCTTCTGTTTGTTTCTCTGTTCTCTCAGTCCAGCACGGAAACCAAATGCTGATTCAGGACATACAAGATGTACAGTACTCTGTAGATTTAGAACACGTCTTGTTTTTGTCTGTATTTTTCTTACTGTCAACAAATCCCATGTGCAGAGCCAAGCCAAGCTCATTGGTTCCTACTGAAGACGTACCCCAATATTGTTGCTGCACTGATGTATTGCCGTGTTCGAGATGGACCTTTGTTATTATTTCGATTATTTTTTGCTGCATCTGTCTGTAAATTCATTCACTAGTTATGATATTTATCTTATTTATTTCCTGGGTATTAAAGCTGTTGTCAGTTGTACCTGAACGGTTAGTTGATTAATTGTCAAACATTTTGATAATAATGTCATAAACTCGGTTTCCAGCTTCTCGAATGTGAATATCTGCTTCTTTTCCGTGTCTTATACTGTATGATAGTATGAAACTAAATATGTTTTTGTATTTTGGACTGTCCAAAAAACAAAACAGAAATTAAAGAATATATTTCAAACTATATCCTGTATTTAAAAATGAAACCATATATTTTCTAATTGTTTTTAAAGATGTATGTATTGAGTAGGAACCAGTGGGCTTGGAGCTGAGTGCCACAGACACGAAGCATTGAGCCTTAAACATTGTGGATAACAGAACTACAGAATAACACCAGATTGATCCTTTACGTCCTGCTGCTGTTTGTCTCATTTGACTCACATAAATCAAACAAATCCAAACTGAAGCTCAACAACCTGAGCCGGCCAGAACGGACCTGAAACACGCACGGAATCAGTTACGAGACTGGTACACTTACTGTGACTGAGCTTATGTTCTTCTCAGCATGAAGATCGGGCAAACAGACGGAGAGTAAAACAAAATTCAGAAGAAAAGATGACAGAAATATCCTGAAACTCTGCAGAACAACCAGTAAAGACCACTATCATTTCTCTTTTTCTGTTCCTCTTTGGTTCTTCTTTCCTCTTTCGCTTCTTCGTGGATGACGTTTTACACTCTCAAATCTTTATTCTTATACTTCCTCTCTCTCTCTCTCTTTTTCTCTGCATTTCTCTTTGTCTTTTCCTTCAGTGAGCCTGACGTCGCTCCTCACTTCAGCTCTCTTCTCTCGTTCCTATCTGGTTTTCGTGACCCTGCTGCCTTGCTCGTAGGGTCCGTCCAAATCCGACAACCTCCTCTCAGTTCAGGTCCTGTTGGCTGTTGCCGCGGCGGCAGACATGGTAATAATCCCCGTGGCAACAGCTCTCTCCCCTCGATGACCGCACGCTCTCCCTGTAACACCAGCTGAGCTGCTGCTGCCCGCCCTCCTCTCTCTCTCTCTCTCTCTCTCTCTCTCTCTCTCTCTCTCCTCTGCTTCTTTCTCTCTTTTGCTCTATCGCCTTTTTCCTATCTCTTGCTCTCTCACACTCTACTCTCTCTATTGTCTCTCCATCGCGTCACATCTCATCTCTTTCTGCCTATTGCTTTCAGACACAAGTACAGCGCGTGGGGGAGAAACGTGCGCTGATTAACTTTCTGTCTGGCTAAGTTGTCGATACAAAAAAAAAAGGCGAGGAGGAGGAACCGGGAGTCAAAGTAGGCAGGACTGCTCGTATCAAGTGAAGCTTGCGCCGGGGTGAACCAGAGCCGTAGAAACATCTTCTGAGAAGGCAGTGCTGCCCCCCCCCACCGCTTCAACGAGACTGACGAAGTAATGCCTCAGACGAGCCCGAAGCTTGCGGGTGTGTTTCGGGATAAGCACGAAATTGTTGTTGTTTTTCCTCGTTGCCAAGTATACAAGCGTACAAGCAGCTGATTTCCTGAGCGATGTGTTTCCACGCAGCGTTTTCAAGTCCCGCTTGTTAAAGTTGCATCATGTTGAGCGGGGAGGCCGTTCCCTGCAACCATCGGCTTTTGTTTAAAGTGGTTTTTGCAGAGGTGAGACGGAGCCAACAGCTGTGCTTCTGGTTCCCGGCAGAATCAAAACAAAGAATCTTGCATGTCAGAGGAAATTTGAATAAAGTTGAAACTTTTTCAAAGTGGTGGATTCGCCCGTCGTTCGGAAGAAGTGAAAGAGATAATATTCGGAGGACGAAAATGTAAACGTGATCGAACCGTAACCACGATCTCCTTAACCGGAGTTGCCATGTGCAGAATGTAACACAGAGTTTTGCACAATTGTCCAACTTCAACATCTTGTCTGGTGATCGGCTTTAGTTAATCTGTTGTATGTTAACGCTGAAAGTCAGTCAGTCTATCCGGAGCAAAATATCGCAACACATGCTGGCCTACAAAAGGTGACCCCGACCTTTCCTCTACTGTGGCGCCACTATCAGGACAAAAGTTCCCCCTTTATACCAGAAATATCAGTCTGATTTGTAGATTGTCGTGAACTTTCCTGACCCTCTTTCTGCTCCCCAGAGGATGAACCTCTTAGATTTAATGACCCCGTGACCTCTCCTCTAGCGCCACCCTCAGGACAAACTTTATAGATTAGATATAGATATTAAGAATAGATAAATCATCAGGTTGCAGTTTGTTCTGTCCAACGCTTTCACATCGTGGCTGTAACAAACACTGAAGCCTCTAGGGGACGCTAGGCACTGTTAGCGTTGTTTAATATTGAAATAACGAGGATCCTCTGGTTGAGAAAAAGATAAATAACAGAGACTCATCACTCTGTCACTGACTAATGAGTTTGGCTTTCGTTTCCATTTCGAATCAATGAATTGATTTTGACTCCCAGCTGTGGCCATTAAACGGCAGAAACGACTGTTTAACTCACTTCATAATATAATGTGGGCGACCCTGTTGACCTGCGTAGTGAAGGTTTAATCTGTGTTTTCTTTAAACAGTCACATAGTGTCCAAGTCTGAATCATTTATCTGCAGCGTGGATGTGAAGCAGCAGCAGAGTGATGGCTCTCATCACTCTGACGCTCTTCGGCTGCTTTATTGATGAGGAGGATGTCAGCGGCTCCACAGGAGCATCAAATGTAAATGCACATCTCCCCTCCACTTTCAGCCTGCTGATGTTTCGTATCACAGATGTCTCAGGAGAACATGATGACTTTCTACCACCATCAGAAACAGCCTCAACAAGCCCCGAATAAACTCTGAATGTTCAGCGGTCAGGATGAAAACATCCTTAGGGAAAACTTTAACATTTCAGAAGTACACAGGTTTTACTTTAAAGCAACGGTTACATGTTTTTCCTGCTTTCAATTAGGCTTAAAATGTCCTCCTTAGAAGAAGAACGCCATCAGTACATTTCAGCACGTGCCCCAAAAAAAACAACAGAGCAACAAAGTCCACGTAGGGAGGAGGACGGGGGGGTGTCAGACTGTTCACTTCCTGTTTTGAACCGACAGTCAACGTTGGTTTCTTTTAACCATGACCACCATCGTCCCCAAACATCCATGTAACCATGACGATGAAGGTCTCCTAACCTGAACCAAGTAGTCATTGTAGCCCAAATCACAATCCAATCCAAAGTGATTTGTAATAATTTAGGAAAGGAAAAGACAAATGTCGTCGTCCTGCTGATGGAGGCGTCAGATCCGAAAACACTTCTATGTGTTGTTCCAGAGGGTTTGGTTAAAATATGATGATAAATACTGTAAGGCAATTTAAATGAATCTACTGTCAGACATTTTGCCATACTGTTTTATACCATGGCAGGGATCCCTGTAATATCTCTGGGTGTATTAGGTCTTTATCAGCGAGCAGGACTGCTTCATGGCAATATGGACGTAATTCCTAGGATACTGCGCTGTGGCACCCGAATTCTGTTTTTACTTCAATTCAAATTTTATTTATATAGCGCCAATTCATAACAGAAGTTATCTCATTGCACTTGTTCTATAGAGCAGGTCTAGACCGTACTCTTTATAATATTATTTACAGAGACCCAACAGATCCCACCATGAGCAAGCACTTGGCGACAGTGGCAAGGAAAAACTTCCTTTAAGAGGCAGAACCAGACTGGGTGGGCGGCCATCTGCCGCTGCCATCGTCGGCCAATCCGTCTACCTTTTTGGTCTGGACTTAAACATCTCAACATCTACTGGACAGATTGACACAATTAGTTTCAGACATGCATGGTCCTCGGAGGATGAATCCTACTCACTTTGGTGATCCCCTGAATTTTGTCAGAAAACCGTGAGGTTTTGTGTGATGTCTCGACAGTTACTGGACGGACTGTCGTGAAATTTGCTGCAGTACAGTGGTTTATGACTAAATACTTGCAAAACTAATAACATTCCCTCAGCTGTACTTTGTCCTTATTGCTAATTATCAAATGTTAGCATGCTAAGACTCAGATTGGGAACACGGTAAACATTACCTGCTAAGCATGTCAGATTTCTCATTGCGAGCGTGTTTCCACTCCCGGCAACTAAAGCAGGATGAACGTTTTTATGGTTCTGTTTAGGGAACTCAAATCACTTGGTTTGGGAAATATGGCGGTCTCGGTTAAACACTGAAAAAGTCAACGCATGAGACAGAATGTGTTTCAATATTAACCAAAACTTTCACCAATGTGTTTTAGTAGCCTTATCCTAACAACATGTGGGGCTCAGGATATAAACGCTGGTCTCTGGTCTCAGAGTCCTGAGCTTTTATGTCTAACCATCCACTCCCACCACTTCCCTGCCACTTTGGTGCAGAACAAACACTTCCTGGATTGGAATAATCTTTACATTTCCTCTAAAACATATTTTGCAAAAGCAAATTAGTAAACTATGAATGTGTGTTGTAGAAGACAGGGTTGTCTTAGCGGGACAAAAATGTAATTTTCCAAACTGAACATAGGCAAAGTAATAGATAGGAACGTTAAAAATAATAGTAATAATAACTTTATTTATATAGCACCAAAACAAAGTTAAAGTGCTAAATAAAAAAATCCAAAACATAAAATATAGAACGAGATAAAATAATTGAAATAATTACAACAAACTCCATCCGTTAAGAAAAAGCCTAGAAAAGGATACTGCCTGCCTGAGTTGGTGTGTTTCCGAAATGAAATCTGCTCGAGGTAAATCACTTCATGAAATCAACAAACGAGGGAGAAAACAGGAACGTAGAAGAAATGTTTGGAGGTGAAAAGAGAGTCGACAGAAAATCTAACGTCTGCCAAATAACTAATGAGTGAAACAGAAAAAAAGGAGGAATAACAACACGGGAATACTGTTTTAGGTTGGAATATCCCTTTAAGAGATACGCTGCCCATCTGCTAACACACACACACACACACACACACACACACACACACACACACACACACACACACACACACACACACACACACACAGCACTTCAACATGAATAGAACATGAAGACAGAAGCATCATCTAAATACAAGACCTCATTTACACACCATCTCTCCCTCACCCTCTCATCCATCTCTTCCATATTTATACTCCACCACAGGCTCCTCCAGCCAAATCATCTCCACCTCTGCTCATCTTTTTAATGTACTCTCCATCTACACACCTCCCCGTCTTTATTATCAACTCTCCATGCATCAGCCTTCCCCTCATTTACACACCATACATATACATATATATATATATATATATATACACACACGGGAAAAATAACCTCATGAGAGAAAAAAGAAGAGGAGACAAACAATAGAATATGACTTCATTGTCCACCGGAGTTGAAAGTTGTCTTAAGCAGCACACAGAAATATAACATAGAAAAAAAAAGTAATAGTTCACCTTCAGAACATAAAATAGTACAAAAGGGAAGAAGAAGGATATTTTTGACGCCCAACAAAAACAAAAGCCAACTAACACAAGAAACGCTTTTTAAAAATGTCTGTTAGTCCACAGAAAAATAGAGAAAGACTTCCGGATGGGAGCCAAACGCCTTGATTCTGAAAACAGCCCAGACGACGACGACTGAAACCTTTTCTACAATAAAACACTCCTGGACGAATGAGGGACGACACCGTCTCCACAGAAAAATATCTATCTACTGGTCAGATTTCCATGAAATCGGCTTTGAGTATTCACCGTCCCCAGAGGACGAATCCTAACGAGCCACCATCTTACAGTGGTTTATGACTAAATACTTGCAAAACTAATAACATTCCCTCAGCTGTACTTTGTCCTTATTGCTAATTATCAAATGTTAGCATGCTAAGACTCAGATTGGGAACACGGTAAACATTACCTGCTAAGCATGTCAGATTTCTCATTGCGAGCGTGTTTCCACTCCCGGCAACTAAAGCAGGATGAACGTTTTTATGGTTCTGTTTAGGGAACTCAAATCACTTGGTTTGGGAAAGATGGCGGTCTCGGTTAAACACTGAAAAAGTCAACGCATGAGACAGAATGTGTTTCAATATTAACCAAAACTTTCACCAATGTGTTTTAGTAGCCTTATCCTAACAACATGTGGGGCTCAGGATATAAACGCTGGTCTCTGGTCTCAGAGTCCTGAGCTTTTATGTCTAACCATCCACTCCCACCACTTCCCTGCCACTTTGGTGCAGAACAAACACTTCCTGGATTGGAATAATCTTTACATTTCCTCCAAAACATATTTTGCAAAAGCAAATTAGTAAACTATGAATGTGTGTTGTAGAAGACAGGGTTGTCTTAGCGGGACAAAAATGTAATTTTCCAAACTGAACATAGGCAAAGTAATAGATAGGAACGTTAAAAATAATAGTAATAATAACTTTATTTATATAGCACCAAAACAAAGTTAAAGTGCTAAATAAAAAAATCCAAAACATAAAATATAGAACGAGATAAAATAATTGAAATAATTACAACAAACTCCATCCGTTAAGAAAAAGCCTAGAAAAGGATACTGCCTGCCTGAGTTGGTGTGTTTCCGAAATGAAATCTGCTCGAGGTAAATCACTTCATGAAATCAACAAACGAGGGAGAAAACAGGAACGTAGAAAAGAGTCGACAGAAAATCTAATGTCTGCCAAATAACTAATGAGTGAAACAGAAAAAAAGGAGGAATAACAACACGGGAATACTGTTTTAGGTTGGAATATCCCTTTAAGAGATACGCTGCCCATCTGCTAACACACACACACACACACACACACACACACACACACACACACACACACACACACACACACACACACACACAGCACTTCAACATGAATAGAACATGAAGACAGAAGCATCATCTAAATACAAGACCTCATTTATACACCATCTCTCCCTCACCCTCTCATCCATCTCTTCCATATTTATACTCCACCACAGGCTCCTCCAGCCAAATCATCTCCACCTCTGCTCATCTTTTTAATGTACTCTCCATCTACACACCTCCCCGTCTTTATTATCAACTCTCCATGCACCAGCCTTCCCCTCATTTACACACCATACATATACATATACATACACACACGGGAAAAATAACCTCATGAGAGAAAAAAGAAGAGGAGACAAACAATAGAATATGACTTCATTGTCCACCGGAGTTGAAAGTTGTCTTAAGCAGCACACAGAAATATAACATAGAAAAAAAGTAATAGTTCACCTTCAGAACATAAAATAGTACAAAAGGGAAGAAGAAGGATATTTTTGACGCCCAACAAAAACAAAAGCCAACTAACACAAGAAACGCTTTTTAAAAATGTCTGTTAGTCCACAGAAAAATAGAGAAAGACTTCCGGATGGGAGCCGAAACGTCTTGATTCTGAAAACAGCGTCCAGACGACGACGACTGAAACCTTTTCTACAATAAAACACTCCTGGACGAATGAGGGACGACACCGTCTCCACAGAAAAATATCTATCTACTGGTCAGATTTCCATGAAATCGGCTTTGAGTATTCACCGTCCCCAGAGGACGAATCCTAACGAGCCACCATCTTACAGAAGGATGAAAATGTAACATGAAATGCACTGAGGTCATTTATGCTCCTCAGAGAAGTAATCTGTCGGCTGAAGAAACCGAACGTGACAGCCTGAGAGAGCTAACGAGCTAACATTAGCTTCACAGACTGCTCTATAGGAAGAGTGCAACGACATAACGTCTCTCGTGAATTGGCGCCATATAAATAAAATAACACTGAACTGAACACAACTCCGACTGAACTATCAACAGGATCAGCTCACAGGATCAGTCACATAAAGGAAATGTCACTGCTTTGTGTTTTTGAACACCAAAAAGACAAAAAGGTTCTCTCTCTCGGTCTTTACATCACAAAACGTCACAGGGAGGTGTTTCCTTCAGACAGCATTTCGCAGACAACCAACAACTCGTCCCGCAGTTTGACTGTTTGTTATGTCAGTGGGTGAAATCAATGGTCGGTCAATGGCTGCCAAGTGTGGCGATGTGTCATTTAACAGCAGCAGCTTGACGGGAGTCGAGGTAACGAAGCTGTAATGTGACGAGAGCGAATGGGATAAACCCGCTGCTGTTCTGGAGAGTTGATGTGGTGGAAAGTAACTAAGTACATTTACTGTACTTGACTACAATTTTAAAGGGAATTTGTACTTTATGTGTATCCAATTCATGCTACTTTACACTTCATGCTACTTTACACTCCGCTACATTTCAGAGGGAAATATTGTGCTTTTTCCACCTCTACATTTTTCATCACAGAGGTCGCCACGTTGCACCGCCATGTTTCTACAGTAGCCCAGAACGGACAAACCAAACACCGACTCTAGATGGGGTCGTTCGTGTTTTTCGGCCGTAGTTTCTCCTCCACGCTTGGAAGGGGAGGGCGAGGCGAGCGGGATTCAAATGGTTGCAAACTGCAGTTTCACCGCTAGAGGCCACTAAATCCTCCACACTGGAACTAAATAATTTTACATACAAAACATATGAGCGACTTAATAAATATGACGCATTGTTACAGATTAAAGGCCGCACAGACCCTCATGATAAAGTTGTCCCCGAAACAAAACCAACAGGCCCCTGAAGTTTTTTTATCTTGTTGCACATGATAATAACTCGTGCGTATAAATTGTTATCTTGTGTGCATAAGATAAAATAAATGTCATCTTTCGGGACCATGGGGGCCATTTTGTATAGTGAGTACTTACTTTTGATACTTAAAAGTACATTTTGCTGATAATGCTTGTACTTTTACTCAAGTAGAATTTCGAATGCAGGACTTTTACTTGTAACAGAGTATTTCTACACTGTGTTACTTGTACTTAAGGATCCGAGTACTTCTTCCACCACAGGTGGTGCAATGTGAACCTCGCCAGCACACCAGCCTGTCAAAAGGCCAACAATGTGGCTAACCTGAAAACATGTTTGCATGTGTTTTCTGCACTGCCGGTGTGCGTACCCTTGAGAAAAGCTAAATGATTAGCAGTATTTAATGCACATTTCAGCCTCTCGGAGAAGCTAGCAGCTTCAGACTTTTGATGGCTTGATAAATGCAACACGTTAACATCACATACATGTATGCTGAAGTCTGAAAACGTGTCGGCGTGTCGAGCACAAACGTTTGAAAACATGTTCGGGTGTGATTCACAGACAGAAGCATGTTTGGAGGTAAAAACAAAATGGTAGAGAAGAAGAAGAAGAAGTCAGGAAACAAAGACAGAGAGAAGGAAGCAAAGGGAGGAGAGGAAGACAGATGCAGAGAACAGAGGTGAAGAAAGAAGAGCAGAGCGGCTGAAAGCGAAGGAGACGAGTGCGAGATGAGTTATCGGACTAATGAACTCCTTATCTCACAGCTCTGCTGAATGACGAGCAGAGACACAGATGGAGGGAGGGACAGACAGACTGATAGACAGTCCTTTGTCCTCGGGTGAGACGCTGCTCTCCACAGCTCGTTCCTCTGAAATAAAACGCTAATGAAACAACTCTCTCACATCTGACGGACTAAACATCACGTCGCTGCTGCCGCAAATAAACACACCACTGATCGGTTGAATGAAGCGATTTGCTGCTCAGAGAAGAAGAAATGACTCCTACAATAACGCGAACGTAGAGCAAACTTTGTATTTCACCATCTTGACCGTTTCAGAGTCCCGATCCACAAAAGCATTTTGGCGTCCAGTTTCCTGCAGGAGTCACAAGTCGAGGTCGAAGTGTTGATGATGCGACACATCGAGTTTTACTTTTGGTGCAATTTTGTGACAGAAACGACGTTCAGCAGACGCGATGCCATAAAAGTGACATTTTTAATATTCGTCTCAGAGCCACGTTTGCTTCTGGAGCACTCAGCTTGTAATTAGGTGATTCTGTCAACAGCGACGAACTAAAACACATGGAGGAAATGCAATTATAAAAGAATGCCTGAAGTGTAATTTTTTTGATTCTAATTTAATTAAAAACACTCTTTAGATGCAATTAAATCAGCAGGGAAAGTAAATATTTAATGTGATTAGAACACAAAAGTAGCTGCAGTCCATTTTCAGCCTAACTGGTCAGCAACAGATGCTAAAATTATACTAAAAAATAATGAATATTTATGAATTCATTGATTTTCCGGCTAAAGAATGACAGTACATACAGCACACTGCACTATAAGCATGCAGCCTTTTACTAAACTCCTAAATGTTGCGACTGAACTCAACGGGAGGAAACTGCCACCGATCTGGCAACACTGCTCACTCGTGCGGTAACGTTAGTACGACCCTAACCCTCGCACGGACAATCAAATCGCTTCGATCGGTTTCGACTCAAACAAAGGAGCGAAGGAGAGAGACGAGGCAGCGAGGAAGATGAAGAGCGTTCAGCAGAGACGAGCAGCGAAAAGGAAGGTAGGATCTGCACAGGATCCAAACCCGCTCCGGGTCCAAGAGAAGTAACGCGGAGCGGCATTTCCAAAGCGTCCGACCCTAATCGCGCCTCTGTGCTCCCGCTGACTTCACACTTAATAAGACACTGCTGCAGCTGACCTGAGCAGAGACACCGCGTGCTCATTGTTGTATTTCTCAGTTGTGTTTATATGTTCATTTTGTTAAAAATAAAGCAAAAAGCAGGTTTTAAACTGACACAGACAGACTGTGTGTGTGTGTGTGTGTGTGTGTGTGTGTGTGTGTGTGTGTGTGTGTGTACAGGTGAGTTGTGTTGGCAGGCTGCCAGCAGGTAATTACTACCTCCATTAGAAAGCTGTGATCATGTTAAACACTCACCTCTGACACACACACACACACACACACACACACACACACGCGGAGTGAAGACTTTGATCATTGTGAGCTTTTCACTGATGTGTGTATGTCTACGTGTGTGTGTGTGTATGTGTGTGTCTACGTGTGTGTGTGTGTGTGAGTGTGTGTGTAAAAAGCTCCCAGCAGAGCTGTGAGGAACTAAAAGCAGCCATTTTGTGTCATTAGACTGAACCACAGCAGCTGACATCAGAACTGACCTCTGACCTTTGACCTTTGACCTCTGACATCTGACCTTACAATGTGTGATTTATACAGTAACAATAATAACAATAATACAGCGTGTCCTGCTCACAACTCTTACTCTCTCCGATCAAATCAACATCAGCTGATTTTATAAAACTCTCAGACGCTGGCGTCGTTCTCAGAAATCCACTTTCAGCGAGGAACCAAGTCCAGATCCAAATCTCAATATAACAACAACAGAAGAAAAGTGGCAAGAAAAGATTTGGGAGAAGTGGAACGCTTTGACGTTTTATGATTTCAGAGAGCACAACCCTGAAATATTGGTGACTTTTCCACATTATTCTATAATTCTGGTGTTCGGGTGATCGAAACAAACTGAAACTGACGTAACTTTGACTCGGAGGCCTGGAAGGAAAAATGATTATTTAATTAGTATTTACTCTGATTTCTTCTATCAGAGTGAATGTTTGCCAGAGATTTATGAATTTTGTTGCAGACAATGTCCAGGGTGGATTTTTGTTTTTGGACTTGTTGTCTGTACGCAGAACTCTGGTTCTGGTTTATATGAATGTGCGGCGTCTCTCCAAAGCTGTGTTGTTATTCTGTTTCATTTCAAAAGCTAGACAGCTGGAGAGCCAGACATTTCGTTTGTGGAGACCGAACCAGAGAAATGTTGGACACAAACATGACTCCATGTGTCCGCTGGATGCGAGCTGCGAGTCCGCATCTCTGCGCCATCTCAACTGTTTTGTGACTCTTATTTTTAACCAGCGAAGTCAATTTAGAAACTAATTTGTTGTGCAGTGAACAGCAGAAAGACTGCTCTGTATTCCTCCCCGTTACTGCTGCACTGATTTGGCTGATCGAGTCCTCATTTTGTGTGTGTGTTTTTGTGTGTGTGTGTGTGTGTATGTGTGTGTGTGTGTGTGTGTGTGTGTGTGTGTGTGTGTGAACTCCTTTCAGACAAACAACAAAAGAGCTTTCAGATTTAAATCCAGTCCGACGACACAGATGATGGAGAGAGTTTAGAAAAAAACGTCAAAGTGAAAAAGGGACACAGGAGAGAGAGAGAGAGTCCAACTGGCTAAAAGAACATCTCTCTCTCTCTCTCGACTCTTTTCGGTTGCTGTCGTCATGGTAACCATGCATGATGCTGATTATTATGGGCTGCTCCGAGAGGTGAACTAATGGAGGCAAAATAGCAGCTGCAGATATGAAGACTGATTCTTCTATCTAAGCCAAAAAAAAGGCAGCGCTTCAGTTCAGAGGTGTTTCTGTTAATCGGTCTCTGGTCCTTCAGTCCTCCGTGAGACCAGGACCAGTTCACTCCACCTGATCCTGCCTGCTTAGAGAAACCGATCCCCACAGACGTGTGAGGAACAAACGTTATGCTTCCCTGCCGTAGCAGCACAGCGACGTCCCCTAAAGGCGGAAATGTTCTTTACACATGGGAACTTCAATAATAACTCAACTAACCTCATGTGCAGATCCAAAGCAACAGTGAATGTAACTAACAAGTGTGTGTGCATCCAAAGCCTGACGTCTTCTTCCTCTGTTGTCCATGCTGTCGTCACACACGTTGTCGATGAGGCTGGAACTCGCGTACAGCCGACTGTATATCAAGTCGCTGGTTATCGTAGTTCCCGTCCCATTTCTTCACAATTGAGAATGACTTCCGGATGGGAGCCGAAACGTCTTGATTCTGAAAACAGCGTCCAGACGACTACGACTGAAACCTTTTCTACGATAGAACACTCTGAGCCGCTGTGTGACTGTGGATCTGACGGATCCTCCAGTCAGTCCTCACAGACCGCAAACACAAAGAAAGGAAATCAAGCCAAACATGTCCTGCGAAGCCATTTACTGTCAGATTTGGCCGTTTCCGTGTTTTTCTTCACGTCATCAGAAACAAAACCGTCAGAGGTGCTTTGTGTTGTTTTTACAAATTGTAGATCCTGATTGGTCTGAAAGCTTCTCCACCCGCCGAACACCGAGGCCGTCGGCTCGTCTGCTTTCAGGGGAAACGGAAACTGAACTGGACACAAAGATACAAATCACAGACGGATGACAGTAAATAACGGTTTGTCGCTCCGTCTTCCAGCCGGCTGTGAGGAGGAATCAGCAGCCTCGGGGATGTTTGCTTCTCCCCGTTATCACCGGGCGGACTCCGTGGAACAACAAGTTCCACTCATGGTTCATGTTGTTTTTTAACTGATGTTTTATTTTAAAAAATACCAAGCTGATCAGATGAAACTAAGAGTTTCACCAACTACTCGGCTGACTGACCGTTGAAGCCGCCGGTTGGCGCTGTGGGCAGCAGTCGCAGAGCTAAGCATCCCTTCCTCTGAAAGATAATTACACAGATGTTTGAACAGGACTACGAGTCTACAGCCATGCTACTGCTTTGAGCTAAATGCTAACAGCAGCATGCTAACATTAGCTAGTTAGCAGTGAACACAGAGTGCAGCTGAGGCTGATGGGAGCGTCAGCAGCTCTGCAGGTGTGTCACCTGATGGTGGCGCTAGATGGAAAGCCAGAGGATCAGCAGAGTGATCACAGCTCATCCTGAGGGGAGCGTGAATGTCTGCAAAATAAATGCCATGGCAATCCTTTCAGCGGCTGTAGAGACATTTCAGTCTCTGGACCAAACGACAGGCCGACACCCGGAGCTGTTCTGAAGGTGAATCCTCAAAGACTCTTTAACCGTCCGGACGGAAAAATATTCCGTCTGTTTCGTGACAAAAAGGATTTCATCACGTTTCGTAATTAACTTGACTTTGTCAACTGCCGTTTGCAAGGTCAAGAATGAACTTCCTGCATGTGTTTCACAACAAATGTGTTTTAATGTGAAGGTCTTCGTTATAAAGCGACAACAACAGGAAAGCTATTGTACAAGATTGGAGGCTTTTTCAGAACTTCTTTGTCGGGAAGACCGTTTGAAACATTACACCTCTGACAGAGCGCGACGACAGAAAGCAGACCAGAAAACAACGAGGAGTGACGACAACTAACTTTTTACCAAAGCGCCGTGTAGCTCAACAGCTCAGTGTTGGAAGACAGAGATGGATCCACGCACATGCGAAGAGGCCCCGGCCTACCAGGCTGAGAGCCCCGCTCCACGCCCAAGCTAACGCTCATTCTACAGGGCGACTTTTTCTCTTTGTACATGGCGATAAAGTTTTGAATTGCCCGAAAGTCAAGAAAACACCGATCACATGTTGTTTAGGCCGAACAGGCGGCTCAGTTTTCACACAAACACCGTGTTCTTCAGCTTTAACTGGAGTGAAGGTATTAATATCTGAACAGCTGAAACACGGAGGCAAATCTCAGGGTTTCAACTTTTGATCATTTAAATCAGAAGAGAAGAAGAAGAAGAAGAAGAAGAAGAAAGAGAGGAAGCATGGGCGAGTTTCCAAGTTGTGCAGTGACTGAGCCACTGACACGCCTCAGAAACAAGATCCGCTGAGAGCGAGTAATGGCATGCTGCAGCCTACTGGGCCTCTGGCATCATTTGGCAGAGTGTGTGTGTGTGTGTGCGTGTGTGTACCTCCCGCAGTCAGCCTCATTGCCAGCAGCAGGCTGAACTAATCAGTTAGCGGGTTAGCTGCAGCGCTGCTTGACCTTTTGACCTCTGGCTGCTCTAACAGACATTAAAACATCCAGAGACTCACACACACACACACACACACACACACACACACACGCACACACACACGCACACACTGCTGCTGCACACACACACACACACACACACACACACACACACACGCACACACACACACACACACTGCTGCTGCACAACACACACACACACACACACTGCTGCACAACACACACACACACACACACACACTGCTGCTGCACAACACAACACACACACACACAGCTGCACAACACAACACACACACACACACTGCTGCTGCACAACACAACACACACACACACTACTGCACAACACAACACACACACACACACACACACTGCTGCTGCACAACACAACACACACACACACAGCTGCACAACACAACACACACACACACACACACACACACACACACACACTGCTGCTGCACAACACAACACACACACACTGCTGCTGTACAACACAACATGCACACACACTCACGCACACACTGCTGCTGCACAACACAACACGCACACACACACACACACACACTGCTGCTGTACAAGAATACACACACACACTGCTGCTGTACAACACAACATGCACACACACTCACGCACACACACACACACTGCTGCTGCACAACACAACACACACAATCTAGCTGTGTAAAAGCTTTTTCAAAACACCAAACATACCCAAACGTAACCATGGATACAGACGAGAAACACACACCTCAGAGGTGTGTGTGTGTGTGTGTGTGTTTTCATGATGGATGTGGTATCTAACCAGTTGCAGCGGCCCAACTGCAGGAGGCACAAACCAAAGAATTCATCACACACACGCAGACTAATTACAAATTGTTCCTTTGTGTGTGTGTGTGTGTGTGTGTGTGTGTGTGTGTGTTACCTTGTGCAGACTCTCTGGAGTGTAACCAGTGTTTAACAGTGATCAAGTCAGCAGGGACCTGAAACACACACAAATACACACATAGAAAAGGTTAAAATCCCAGACTTGGTGGGTAAACAGCGCTGCGGGGCGGTGAGCGCCCCCTGCAGGCAGCAGTGTTCATTATGGCAACAGTCCGAAACAGCATCCTGACGACTTCTTCTTCTTCTTCTTCTTCTTAGTCCGAACAGAGCTGGAGTTAAGGACGTGGAGCGTTTCCTGGCGGCGGCGACAGAGGAAAGGTCATGGGGTTCATCCTCTGGGGACCTCATGGACTCCTGAGCAGATTTTGGGATTTCTTTTGTAAAGTTGGAGGTTTCGTCCTGCTGGTCACCAAAATCACGGACCATCGGGGCGCCCGAGTAGCTCACCTGGTACAGTGCGTGCCCCGCGTACGAGGCCGAGTCCTCTCCGCAGCAGCCCGGGTTCAAATCCACCCCGCGACTCTTTGCTGCGTGCCCCCTCTCTCTCCCACATTTCCTGTCTCTCTTCAGCTGTTCCGATCCAATAAAGCCCAAAAAATAATCTTTAATTAAAAAACAAACTGCTGCTACCTTGAAATCCGCTTCAGACATTCATGGTCCAATACTTTGGTTTATGACCAAATGCCTGCAAAGCTGATGATATTCCCATCAGCCTCAGCTGTTACCTACACTCAGTGCGTGCTAAGCTAAGATGGTAACATCAGTGAAAACGCTGATGATGTTCGAACTGTACACACACTAACCGGTAACCGTCTCTCAGCTCATCCATAGTCCCAGCGCTGCTCAGCCAACACCGACTCTGCTCATTCTCACACAGATAAACTGACACAAACATCTCTGAACGCTTTCTAAATCACAAAGCTTTCTGATGCAGGCTGCTTTTATTCTGACACTGCCCTCGGGACAACATCTAGTCTTTACAACGAGCGCCACAGCGCCTCCAAACGTCTCCAGTCCTGTAACATTTCCACATAAAGCGCGTCTGCATCAGCGTTAGAAGAGCCAGCGAAGACGTTTCACTTCCTACACTGAACTCCAAATCTCTTCCGTCACGCCGAAACATAAATATTCCTTCAGGTGTTCGGAACGTAAAGGCGTTTCATCGAGCGAGCGTCCAGTCCTCACCCAAACTAGCACGACAACAGGAAACGAAGGCTGCTCGCGAGTCCGAAACAATTGTTATTTTTTGAGTAGCTTCTGTTTATTTTGGTGACTAATCCTCAAAGTGCCGCGTGTAATTTAACCAGCAGAAACGTTTTCATCACACTGATGTTTTCTGTGTACTTATACTGAAGCTGGTGGCAAGTACGACAAATCAGACTCTTATTATACTAATATATACTACTATATGCAACATCATCATCATTCATAAACTAATTTACATCCTGCTGCCGTTTGTTTCGAGAAGAAATCTGCCTGAGAGACAGCGTCGGTTCATATCGGGCTCAAGAAAACCAAATGTATGAAATAATTCAAACTTCTGACAAGCGTCTTCGGATTTCTACATTGAAGGTATGATCTGCATGGATCGGGTCGGTGAAAGTGTCTGACGGTAACACCAGAGGAGCTGTAAGAAAACATCAGCAGAGGAGATTTTTCTGCTGTTAGCGGTTTCGTCAGAGCAGGTCTCACTCTGTCTGCAGCCCGCTGCAGACTCATTTTAGACCAGATCCTTTCATGTGGTTTCAGATCATCTGTCTGACTGTTTGATCACGTTTCACATATCTGATACAGTAAATCTCTGTCGACAGAAAACACTTGTCGTGTTCGTGTTTCCTCTTGTTTAAAATCTGTGAACTGTGATCGCTCCGCAGCCCGAGGCGTCCAAATGTTTTCACGCCACACAAACTGAAATAGACTCATCAGACGCACATTAGAGATCGGCGGTGAAACTAAACTGTGTGATCTACAGGACGCTCGGGGCTTTTACACCTCCAGGAAATGCTTCAGATTTTACCGTGAAATAATACATTTAGGTTCCTGCAGCCCTCGTGAAGCCTGCTGAAGGACCTGGTGGACCCGGCTCTGAGAATCATTTTCCTTTGCTGAAGTTTAGTTCCCAGCAGAGTCATTATAAAGCGAATTAACTTGACTCTGAAGTGCTTTTTAACAGCACTTTATGAAGAAGCAATTTTAGAAAAATTGAGTTTCATCAGAGACTTTTGGTGCCCAAACAAAAACCACAAACACGTTTAGCTAAAAAAAACAAGGGTGAGCTTTGTGGCTTTGGTGAAAATAAAAAGATTGTCAGCCATGTGAGGAAATCAAGAACTGCCCAGCAGACAGCAGCATACGACAGGAAAACAAAACAAAATGTCAGGATGTCAGTGTATTTACATTCAGGAATGAACTATTTATTAGTTTTCATTGTTAGTGGCGGAGTCTGGATTCAAATTACCGTCACACACAAAAAGGCATTCACAGGAAACGCTATGCTCACTCTCCTGCAGCCCTGTCAGAGCTGGATTCAGTTACTGCTAATGCTAACGCTACACTTCCTGCTGCTGCTTCACATTCAAAGTTTTCATCTAGTTGTCGTGGCTTTTACTGTGAAGCATCCAAAGGAAATGTAACGCGTTTGCCACAGAGGTCGGCGCTCGCTGCGTCTACAAAAACGAGGCCTGACATCCGACCTGACGTTTAACCAACCAATCACAGTCCGGATGTGTGGTGCAGCGCAGCGGCCACGTGGTCCTCACAGGAATAATAACATCTGCGAGTGTAACAACGGCAGCAAACTGAGACACATCTATTTACAACATTAGCCTCCATAAGCTAGTCATATCGAAAACACACACACACACACACACACACACCCTGATGGTCAGTCAGTTGGCACGGTAACAGTGACACCATGGTAACAACTGCTACTGCTCATCCTCCACCTGAGACTCTATGTGTGTGTGTGTGTGTGTGTGTGTGTGTGTTGTAATTACTCCAGTGAGGCACTCTGCCGGTGATGCCGGCCTTTGAGGAAACACACACACACACACACAGACACACACAAAGCTGAGATAGACGCACACTGTGAAACAATATCTGACACACACACACACACACACACACACACACACACACACACACACACACACAGCTCCACAGGTAGAGTAATGGAACAGTAAATCAACATGGTGACAGGAAGTTGGCGAAGCTGACAGGAAATGGAGAATCTCTCCGGGCGGCTCTTCTTCTCTGCTGCACACCACTGCAGAGTGTGTGTGTGTGTGTGTGTGTCTAAGACTGTTTGCTGTAAAAAGTGTTTTGTTTTTTTAATCAAACTGTCTGGACGTGAACAGCGCGCACAGTTCTGCTAATTAAGAGTCTGAAAAGGCTCACAAGCTCACACGTGTGCAGCGGCGCTTGTTGTACAGTCGACGCCGTCAAACACTGACATTCCCATCAGCCTCGGTCGGACTTTGTGTTTAGTGCTAATTAGTAAAGATTTCCCAATCAAGTTTTCCGATCCGAAACTCAAAATCAATAAGTTGATAAGCTTAAATTATTGATATGAACTGAACTGATGTTTAACTGGGAGAATAGCTGATACCGATCCTCAGGACATCTCCACTAATTAGCAAATGTTAGCATGCTAACGAGCTAAATTAAGCCGGTGAGCACGGGCTGCGTCTGAAATCCCTCCCTGTTCTCTACATAGCGCACTATATTTACCCTCCGCCATTTTATGAGCGTCTGAATTCTGAGCGGGAACACTACATCACATGCACACTTTCTACTAACAATAAGCCACATTTCACAGATCTGAAAATTACAGTGGTGCACTTCGCTTGTGAGTCGTTAGCGTCTGTAAATCTTAATGTCCTGCTGACCGCAGAAACCACTGCCTGCTTCATACAGGGAGAGGTGAACGAGCCACGGAGGGAGAGATCTCAGACGCAGCCATGTTAAACGTTATACCTGCTGAACGCCGGCTTGTTAACACGGGAGCGCGTTGCCATGCTGTTAGCATTTAGCACGACGATGCAGTGCAGCCTCGCAGCGATTTCCGCCCTCGTTTTATTCGTGAATTCGACTCCTGCGTTGTTCCTGCACTCTGTTCGCCTCCGACTGTACAGACGTGTGTGTTTGTGTGAAAGCTGAGACTCTGACTGGTCTCAGATTTTCTGTCAGCCTGCCTCTGTGTGTGTGTGTGTGTGTGTGTGTGTGTGTACGTCCATCAAGTGGGCTCATAAAGCTGTGAGAGAATTCATTTTCAAACTGCACAGACGGGTCTCCGCTCAGTCTGCGTAGTCTCGGGCAAACTCACGGCTGTTTGCATCCACTTGCTTCTTTGCGTTGACTTAATGCAGCACTAAAGCTAGCTCAGCGTCCTGTCTGAACGCACTTTCAGTCCGATATGTTTGATATGCAAACCAGCGACTCCCCGCCTGCCCCGGCTGTCTGAAACACTCGCTGTGTGAGCGCGGCTCCGGTCCACCAGAGTTCCCCAGGATTCATTTCCTGGTCTTCTGCCGGTGTCTGGTGTAATCTCCCTCTGTGATTTACAGTTTCTGAAACAGCAGCAGAGCGGAGCCGCGGGGAAGATTTAGTTTGTCCTCCACAGAGGAGGGGATGTTTGTCTTGTTTATTTATTTATCTTTCTTTCTTCTGACAAACAGCTGAAGGCTGTAGGAAGCAGTGGCCATCAGTTACACTCCGCACCTCCTCCTCCTCCTCCTCCTCCTCCTCCTCACTCGTCCTCCACCTACACCTGGCAGCCCGCTGACCTGGCAGCACACAGGAGAGCTTTGTGTGTGTGTGTGTGTGTGTGTGTGTCACTGTGGGTCCCCGAGGCAGTAAACTCTCCACCAGTGAAGCAGCTGTTTCCCTTCGAGCGGGAGGCGGAGAAGCAGCTGCTGCCTCTCTCTCCGCCTCGCTGTGAACTCCCTCCGTCAGCGTTTCGTTTGCGGCCTGAGCGTTCACTCTGAGCCGGCGGCTCGCTCTCAGTCCGGCCTCTGACGTCACGTCAGCGGTCCGGACTGAAACCTGGTCTGAAAGACTGAAACGATGCGTCGGCAGAGGGTGTTATGGGTAACCGTAAGCCACAAACTGTGACTCTATGAATCCAACAGGTTGATGGCTGGAGGGGGGTGCGAGGGAAACAACGTGCACGTGAACGAACCGCATGTTCAAGCCTTAAAAAGGTACACAAAACTTGATTTTCGTCCATATTTATATTCCGTGCAAAGAATTATAAGTAGTGGATAAATTGGCCGACGTTAGCTTGTTGCAGACATATCGGTATCGAAGTATACGTCGACCAACACATTACGAGAAGGGTAAGTACAGAAGTAATGATACTCTATAGTTTGTCCACCAGAGAGCAGCGACAGGTGGAAAACGTCCTGCCCAGCAGGGTTGTGTAAAGCAAATGAACATCAAGCGGTTACCTCGTCAGCACCGCACACACTCCTCTGAGAAGTCACACCGTCACTGTTTTGGGAGGACGTGTGGACGCTGACGACAGGCTGAGGCTAAAGCACCACAACCTGATGAAACACTGCATTTTAAATCGGTTCACTTTCACACTCTGGGTCACTTTTTATGACATTTAGCAGCTGTGGCGACAAAGCGTTCGGATTTCCCACATAACAGAGAGGCAAGTGGATAAACGCCTTACTGACTGTGACGTTTGACGACACATGTTGATATTTCTGCTCATCTTGAGTTTATACATAATGTGCATTTATTGTATTTCTGTCCGGGACACTACAGAACAAAACTATACAAATCAATTCACTTCAGCTCACTGAGAGAACTGATTCAATTCCTGATTATCTAAAGAATTCCAGGCCGGCAGCTGGTTATATGTACTCGTATAACGAATACACGTCCTTCCTAAGCCATTAAAGGTAAGCGTTTGCCTTTGAGCCCAGCAGATTTCTGTCCCGGCCGTTTGTTGCTCCTCAGCAGCTGGCTGAGCTTCCCTCTCGGCCGACCTCAGCTCTTCTTCTGTGGTTTCTCCTGCAGTCAGTTCAGGCTGTGGACGCGAGCAGAAAAATGCCCCGGGCAAAAAGAAAAAGATGCATCACTAATTTCTAATCTGCTTAAACACACCTGCTGACGTACACACTCCTCCTCCTGTTCTCCCTGTGACTGCCACATGTACACTCCTCCCCCCTCCTCCTCCTCTGCTTCCCTTTCATCTTCTTAACTCCTGTCCTCCCTTATTTTCTCATCTCCTCCTCCCTCCTGCCGGGGTTCGTGTGTGTCTTTGGTCGAAGGAGTCCTCCTCAGATTCATCGTTGCTCTCGAACTCTGTCGGACTCGCGATGGACAGATTAAAAAAGAAGAACCGGAGAGATCCTCTTTTTTATTCCACACGTTCTTCTTCTTTGTCAAAACCTGGCGCCTACATTACCCACAATGCAACGCGACTGCCGACAGTCCAGTGTGAGATTCAGGCGTGTTATGCTAGCAGCGGCTAGCTGCTGAGCTCAGCTTTCCAACACGTTTGTTCCTTCCAGACTCGTCGTCTTCGGCCCCGAGCCACGCGACTCGAGTGACATCACCTGAGGACATTTATCAGACTCCACGCGGCTCCCCTTCGAGGTTTGGAATAGATCGTGGCGCCACTTTCTACGGTCACCAATGGCTTCTTCAATATTTAACAAAGACCACGATCTTTTTAATGTCAGAAAATAGTTTCTCAAAGATCATCTTCAGATATCTTGTTTTGTACGAGCAACAAATATTCACGTTTGCAAAGCCGGAGCCAGAGAATTGGAGCGATTTTGTTTCAAATTCACTGAAACGATGAATCAAATATGGAACTGTTGTTTCAGCTGCGGATCTTTCCCGATTTCTCTCATGACTGTTAACACGTGGGACAGCCTGAAATCATACAACCGATGAACTGTCTGTACTCTTCCTCTCTCCTCTTCCTCTCTTCACTTCACTCTCTCCATCCACAGCCTCTTTACTTCTTCCATTACAGTATTACTCTCTCTCTCTCTCTCTCTCTCTGTGTGAAGTCAGCTCCAATTAATTTATTACGAGCTGTAAACAAAACAGATTCAACACAAAGAGCTTCACCGAGCGACACAGGTCGATCCAAGAGAGGACGAAAATACATCACCTACACTCCTCCTCCTCCTCCTCTTCCTCCTCCTCTATTCGCATCTCTCTCTCTCTCTTTTCATCCCGCTCTCCATCCCTTCGGGCGGTTCATCCATCCTGCCCACTCAGATACAGAAATAGACCGATGAGGAGCAGGAGAGCTCTGCTGGGAGATGACCACTGGACACACACTCACACATAAACACACACAGTGGCAAGGACACACACGAACACACACACATTTCTACACACATATATACAGTACTGTTGGCTCCTATAGACACGTGATTCACGGCTGACAGCAGGTTTGACGGATACCGCTGGGTGTAATATTTATCTGCAGCTGTTTCTTTACACTCAGTTTCCAGATTATTAAGCACACGGAGCCTCTAACCCTGATGAAGGGAGATTTACTGCTGCGTTTGTTTCAGGCAGGTGCACCTAATCAGCTGAGTGAATATTACAGTGTCACACAGCGGCTGTGTCGCGGGCCGTCGAGGTGTCTGCCACGTAGCGCTGCAACTAGTCATCATCTGATCAGAAGATGGTGCAGAATGCTCAAATATTCAAATATCTTGATTTGTCCAAAACCCAAACGACACTAAACGTACAACAGCAGCCAATATTCAAACCTTTAAAAAAAGACCCCATTCGGGATTTGGACGTGATGTCACAAAGTCAGACAGTGTAACGTTGGTTTAAATCATGAGCGCAGTCAGCCAATCGGCTCCCAGATCAGAGCTGACGCTGCAGAGGACATTTGAATCTGTGCAAATAATTTCCTCTGAGATTTGAATCAACGTCAACGGAATAAAACCTCTCTCTCTCTCTCTCTCTCTCTCTCTCAGCCACACCCTTGTTCGTACTTCCATACTTGTGAGGACATAATGCATTCCCTAGTCCCTAACTCGAACCTGAACCCAAACCTGATTCTAACCCTTAAAAAATGAGTCTGAACCCTCGAACAGCACTTTAAAGAAGGGAGGACCAGATAAACAAGATCCTCCCACATTCAGGGTACAGTGCTCACACACACACACACACACACACACACACACACACACACACAGCTGTACTGGTTCAGTCCCAGTCGTTAGGAGACTCAATATGGCAGGTTAGCAACATGATACATGGCTCTACTGTGTGCGTAGCAGAGCTAGGTGAAGGAGCTGCCACGCTGGCCCCCGGGGACATTGTGACCGTTTCTCATCCTGTCGCCTGTGAAAGTCAATCTGAAACTAAAGCTTGGGACAAGCTGAAAGCCACAGAGACAAACCGACAAAAACCAACAGATTTTTAAGTCTTCGACAGTCAACACACCGAACCTCCGGAGCCCTGCAGGCAGACGACCCCACAGATCCCGCGAGAACGCCACCTGCCGCGTGTTCTTGTACCAAAACAAACACGGACGCCAACCAGCAGCTCGAACTGTTTATGCATTTGTGCTGACCCAGACTGGAACAGACCCGGGTCCAACGTGGTCCCGTCCATCGTCACGCACATCGCTGGCTGGACGCCCCCTGATGCGTGTCGCCGCCTCCGCTCTCTCAACAGCTGGTTGGAAATACAAAACAAAGCTCAAATGAAGGTTTACGGATATGAGCGTGAAAGTTCTTTCTTTAACTTGAAAACTGCAGTTTAACAAAATCTTAACTAAAGGCACATCTAGAAGCTTTTTCAGGAGCTTTTAAGCACATGTCACAGTCTTCATCAGTGGTTGGCGGTGGCTCGGAGGTCATCACGTGTCCGTAGAACGGCCCGACCAGTGCTGGATTGTTGAGGCAGGTACTTTTATACAGATATGTGAGAGTATAAAAGAAAACCAAAGAACATATATAGGGCGATAACGATTCCTTAAATGTGTTTTTTAAAAGAAGGTATTTATTATTTATCGTTCAGATCAAGAAATGTAGTGATCTGAACATTTTACAGCGTAAAAGTAAACTCTGTAATAAAAACAGTTTCTGAAGTTGCTGTAAGATAATACTGGTCGATATATTTGCTTGAATGAAGATCAATCGTTCAGATCTTTGGACTGAATTTAAAAAAGGAGAAATGTCAACACGTTCAGGGACAACAACCCAATTTTACAGGGAGACTGTATTTCAGAAGTGTTTCTGAGGTCAAAGATCTGTCAAACAATGACATGCTGAGCCACCCTGGGATCAGTCAATCAATCAGTCAATCAATCAATCAGTCAATCATTCTACTGTTTGTCAGTGAAAATTGAAAAAGACATCAGCGTCCTGAGTTTCCCGTCTCATCCACCTCTCTGTCTCCGCTCGGTGATCAGAAACACATGTGGGAAAACACACCCACACAGGAATGTGGAGGAGTGCGGCTCATCTGGAGCCGAACCAGAGTCCTCAACAAACTGTTTTCTGGCGAGGCTGCAGAGTTCAGACTGAAACGAGCTCCTTCGCTGTTTCATCTGCACTCGACTCATTGTTTAACACCTACAGCAGTGACTAAACCGGATGCGTAACGTGAAGTTTTCAGAAGTTTCTACGAAACACAAAAGTGGAGTCTGGACTTCGTTCCTCCTGCAGGTCCGTGATACGGTCCGCACTGGGCCAGTTTGTTGTCTGTTAGCAGAATCTGGCAGATTTCAATACATTTTGGAGGAAAGTTCAGCCGTGGTCCAGGAATCAAATGATTCGTTCGATTCCCCCCCCCCCGCCTGACAGAACAGATATGCTTCAGTTACAGAGTGATCTACCAGGAATGTGCACTTGCATGTAGTTCAAAGAGTTGCACGTGTAACACTTGGTCTATGGATTCTGGGTGACTGGAAATCCAAGTACTCCATGCCGTCTCTGGCACTGATGTTTCTGTTTGTTTCTGTATTTATAGGTGGCCGTTTTGTGGTGTCGAGGAGAGAATTACTTGCCTGATGATCAGACTTTATTGCCATTTCAGTCACTTCATACATTCAGCCTGACACCATGTCCATGTTCTCTGTTCAGGAGCCCGGCGGTTATTTTGTTTGATTTTGTCCGAACCAGGTGACGTTTCCGTCCCACCGACGTTATGCAGGCGCAGCAGAAGCTAACTATTTTCATGACAACTGAAGAAACGTGTCGATTTAAGTTATTTCTGTATGCTGACGTGCAACTCTGTACAGCTACTTCGGACTCATCCATGCCCGAACACATTTTTTGTGGCCGTTTTTCTGACGCTACTTTTCATAAACGTAGCTAGCCGTCAAACCTACTACTGTACGCAGAAAGCTGGCGTCCCATTCGTACTCCTTTAGCCAAGAAAGAGATGCGGGCAGTGATTCAACAGAACTGCTGTTGAAGTGAACTCTATAGACTGATAGTGTAAGGTGGATGTCACTGTAGGCGTGGCCTAAACTGTTAAGAAATGCCCGTTGGAAGGTTTGTTCATCATTCATCTTCCGAGCTGGATGATGAAAAGCACCAGAGGGAAGGAAGGAGTTGATCAACGTCCTTGAACGCACCACTTCCATCCTTCACGTTGCATGTTTGGCCGCGATGACTTCATCTGTGTGACTGTGGCTGTGTGTCGATGTGTTGAAGTGAATGTACAAATAAATCAGGCTGCTCGTGTGTTTTCATTGTTTGGGTCCAACCTGCATCATTAATCAGGAATGTGAGGCTCCTGTTACTGGGTCACAACAAGGGAACGGACTCAGAGTGTGTGTATCAATCAGTGTGTATCTGTAACACACACACACGCACACTCTGCAATCCAACCACACCTCTTTCCTGACCGAAAAAGCTCAACATCACAACTGCACGACCTTATTATCTTGAGATAACTCATTTTTCTTATGATTACAAAGCAATATTGTATTATCTTAGGATTAAAAAATAGTTTTGCGGAGCTGTTATTTCTCTCTCACTATCCCAAGATAACAAAGTCATGGTTTTACTGAGATCCAGCATGACAATCTGAGCTAAAAACTTCAGATGTTTAATATTTTCATTTGGTGGCTTATGATTAATTTAGTCACAAGATAACTGGTTTACAATACGTTCAACAAATACAAGCACGCTTCTTTATCTTGAGGTAAAGAGATAATTCAGTTTGGACTGCGGAGTAATTAATATAGTAGATATTTTGAAAAAACTTGTAATTGTTGTTAAAAAGTCTTGAGAAAACTTGGTTAATAAGCGAAGCTGTTAGCATCTGTCTGGTCCAGGTGTCTCCTGAATTACTGCTGAACAGGAAGAGTTACCTGTCGTGTGTGTCGAGCTCCCGCTGTGTTCAGTCCTGCGGAGACAAACAGAGACAGAAGAGACAGTTAACAGAGGACCAAAGTCTCTGTGATGGAAACTGACGTCCACACAGACTCTTTTACAGGAATTAAAACATCTCTTATCCAACATCCATTCACACAGCTGTTTGTTGTCTCGCATCCAAAGACCACATCTCAGACTACGACGTCAGTTTTCCGTCCTCCAGCAGCAGTGGTGGAACAAGTATTCACGTCCTTTACTTAAATACCACACTGTGACAATACTCCACTGCCAAAACCTTACTTAAGTACATTGTTCTGAAAATACTTTCATACTTTTACTTAAGAGTATAAAAAGTAAAAGTGGCCCCTGTCGGTGTCAGATCAGCCGTCAATAATTAACGTTCATTTTGTGAGAGGCAGAACAAAAGTAAACCCGACCAAAGATCATCTGCGAGGGAAGAAGCTCCGCTCTGAAGCACCGCCGTACAATCAGTGCGTTTCTGTAGTTCCAACAACTCCGACAGAGTGAGACGTCTTCGCATCAGGAGTCACATCATCAGATCGCTAATTTAAGATGATCAACTTAAGACTTTCCGGTATTTGGATCAAGTAGCTCGTGAAAAATAAGGTGTGCCAGATTTAGTATCCACAGCTGTTATTTCAACGCGTCAGATACACATTTAATCGACCTTTAAGTGAGTATAAGTACGCGATCGGACTCTGTATCGGCAGGTAGCGAATATTACAGGACTCGGATCAAGATCGGGGCTAAAAAAGCTTAACTGGGACATCCCTGAACAAAACCGCATCATCTTCGTCCTAAAAACAACTTCATCCACAACCTAAACGTCTGCTCACGAAGGTGAGGGGAGTAAACTGAGCTTAGACGGCCGAATGACGCAGCGGCTTCAGCTACCGGAGAGTGTTTCCACTTTAAACTTGTTGCAGACGACCTCCGTGACCCCGGCTTTAAAAAACACGTTATAAAAACGCTACGATACACACAGCAAATACAGTACAGCACACACACACACACACACACACAGCCAGTCAGTGATTCCTCTCACGTCCGCCTCAAATCCCTCGAGTGAGAGGGAGCGAGGAGACGATGAAGAGGAGGAGGAGGAGGTGACTGAAGGCACATTTACCATCTGTAATCAAAAGAACTCCATGTTGGACTGTCGCCTCCCCCCTCCTCTTATTCTCCCCTCCTCTCTCTCTCTCTCTCTCTGCAATTTCCTTCCCTCTGTTGCAAAGCATGACTGGCATACTGATGGCGGGATTACACACACACACACACACAACACACACACACACACAATCTAGTGAGAGAAGTAATGACTTTCTGCCTTCTCTCTCAACTCGCTGCAAGCTGCCAATTCCCACTGGGTCGCTGTGTGTGTGTGTGTGTGTGTGTGTGTGTGTGTGTGTGAATATAAAAGAAACAGAAAGAGCAAGAGACACGAGGGAGGTGATACAACATCTCCAATTAGCTGGGCTGGTGGTCTGTTTGGGGGGCTTCATTGTGTGTGTGTGTGTGTGTGTGTGTGTGTGTGGTCTTCAGGCAGGTCGAGGACCTGCACATGAACCTCTGGTCCACATTGAGTCACGCCTGTTCTGGATTCTCGCCCGAGGAGCCACAACGTACATGTTTCATTTCAAACGAAGACCTTAAAGTTAAGCTACACGGCTGAAACACTGCATGAATATCATCTGACGGAGTATCGGCTGCACTTCGGTGTTCAGAGTCTACATCCTCGCTGTTCAGAATCAGAATCAGAAACACTTTATTGATCCCCGAAGGGAAACTCTTTGTTACAGCAGCTCGCCGTCACGTCAGTGCACACAGGAGGAAGTGCTAGCAAACAATATAAAACACTATAGAAACAGGTCAGAAAGTAAATGAAGTACCAGCTGGGTATAAGTATAAGATAAAATAAGTGTCAAGTACCAAGTGGGTTTACCGGTTGATGATGATAATACAGTATAATAATACAATGTAACAATAAGTAATAAGCAGCGGTGCATGTACTGTCGAGTTAAGTGTATTAGATATTGCACAGCAGTAATGGAGGTATATAATATCAATAACAATAAATAAGAAAAACTAACAGGAAAACTAAATATTGCACAATTATTCAATTATGGCGGAGACGTTAATGCTCAATGTCCAGTTTAGTGACTTCGGGTCACACAGACTGACACTTAGAGGGAGGAGTTAAAGAGTCTGATAGTTCTCTGATAGACAGTTTCTGTTTGCTAACACAGAAATGATGACATTGGCCTACGTATCCCTAAAGCTTTAAGAACCATCACTGATCCAGGATTTCGTCTGCGTTGAGGCTAACTTCTGCCTGCTGCATCCATCAGTGTTGACCTTGTTACCGTTACCCGGGCAACAGGTAAATAACTTCCTTTATTGTTTTCAGGAAACAGGCCCAGAGCCGTTGCACAGGAAGTGACGAGCTTCCTGCCATTTTTGTAGTTTCATTTATTAAAATCAACAGCAAAAACACTGACAAACGCCGGGCTTCGACACGTCTTCTACTGCGGACGGAACAAAGAGCAAATCCGAGTTATTCATTATTATTAATTGCTGCCTTTTATTACCTTTTTCATTTTTGATTGTTATTGTATGGTGGTGATTATAATAATGCTTGTATAGAATAAATGTAATAATAATAATAATAAGACAAATTAAGAATAATCTTTTATTTTCTATCATGTCATTATTATTATTATTGGTATATTATACACAAACACGTGCGTCATATTAAACAGATTTCCCCTGAAACATTCGGTTACTACACTAATTTAAATCACGGTAACTGCGTGATATTATTCTTATTCTTATTATGACTATGATTATTATACTTTCATCCCTATTTGATTTATTTTGTTTATGTATGTATTAAGATCGTCACCCTGTTTTTTTTTGTCTGCCCTCGTGCATTTCATCCGTTTCTCTCATCGTTCGTATCTGTAAAGTCACTGTTCAACAGAACAGAAGAAGTCAGACAGGAAGTGCGAACCTTTCCCTGCAAATAAAGAGCGAGAGAACAGGAAAGATGCACATCTGAGACAATCTCCAGATTCTGCTGCTGTTTAGTGTTGATGGATACACACACACACACACACACAGTCCCAACACTTGAAATTCGGACCCCATATCACATCACTGCCCCACCCCCCCTCCCAAAATGTCTCCTCCCCTGGTGGTGTGTGTGTACTTGTACTTGCTACAAAGTGAGGACGTTTTGGCCGGTCCTCACAACGTCAACGGGCTGTTCGAAGGTCGAGCCTTGGTTTGAAGGGTTAGCGGTCAGACTTAGGTTAAGGTCGGGCATTAAGCTGTGATGGTGAAGGTGAGCGGCTCGGGAATGCATTATGTCGATGCCGGTCCTCGCAAGGACAGAAGTACAAGGATGTGTGTGAGTATGAGTGTGTTTTTCCACCAGTAAAAATCCTCCAATTCTCATTTCACGCTTCAGTGAAAAGCTTCTCAGCCATCGTTGTTTCTTCTCCTCATCCTCACCTCCTCCTCTCTTCCTCTTCCTCCCCTCCTCACCTCCTTGCCTCCTCTTCTCTCCTCCCCTGTCCTCCTCTCTTCTTCTATCAAGTCAGTTTTATGTATTTTTTCATATATAGCCAAATATCCCCTCAGTGGGCTTTACAGTGTGTACAGCAGACCCTCCGTCCAGATCAGGAACAACTCCCCGAAAAACAACAACCCTTTATTGGGGGGAAAAAATGGAAGAAAGCTCAGGAAGAGCAACAAAGGAGGATCCGTCCTACGGTACGGACGATCAGGATGACAAACATAAAGACAGATTGTGGACATGTATCTTCTCTCCGCTCCTCTTCTGGTTTCCTCCTCTTCCCTCGTAGGATGAATATATTAACAGTCTCTCTCGTCAGCACTGATTCCTTCAGCTGTTCCGTGTTTCGGTCATTTGAAACCAGCAGCCTCAGTCTGAGGCCGAGGGTGTTTGTTCAGAAACGATCGCATTACTGCGTATTTCTGTTCTACACTGTGGGAGAAAGACTGACAGGGTCTTTATTTCACGTTCGCTGGATGCTATGGAAAAGGTTTGCTTGTGTTTTGGAAGTTCGTGGAAATAAGAGATTACTGGTCGGTCGGTGGATTATTCAAAGACTGAAGAGACTAAATTTGTCAATTTGAATGATGATGATCACTAAACTTTATTTATAATGTAATACCAGTTAAATTTTGAATTGAAACAATAATGATATTAATATAATTCTAAACAACGTCACGAATCTTCTCGCACTTCGAAAGCTCCCTCGGGGGCGAGCGGTCCAGACGTGTCGTACGAGTCCCGTTCAGGCAGCCCGCCTCTCTCCACAAGGATTATAAGGCCTCAGTCTGAGGGAATATGTAGTTTAAATATGTCGCCAAAATACACTTTTTTCCAGATTTTAAAGGCACATTTTAGGAAACTTATAGTTCAGGTGTTTGTTAGGAAAACTATGAAAGCCTCGGGATGTTTAAGTCGTGTAACATCCTGTAATGTGTGACGTGCTCCCAGCTGTTCCGGCCCCCGAGGCAGGTGGGGACGACGCCACCCACCGCGAGGTGTCCGACACCCCGCTGTTCTGAACGCCGCAGATCAGTTCGGTCAGTGACATTTCAGCGTTCAGCAGTATGTGGGGCCACTACCTGAGAGTTTTATAGAGTGAACCCCCCCCCACACACACACACACCTCCATCTTAACTGCCTTTCCAGAGTGCAGACTGATGGGGTGTAAAAAGGGCAATTTCGCCCGTTAAGTATGCCGTAGATTGGGAGATCGACCTGGGCAAGACATTTTTTAGTATCAGTAACTAAATGTCAAACTATCCCGTCACGGTACGGCGCTGCTCTGACTACTGATGCTGCTAAATGATCTGTTTTCGTCTGCTGATTTTTGACATGGAGAAATCCTTCCTTTTACCCTTTTTGTGAATGAAAGCTGCCCACAAACAGAGCAGGACGGGCTGCATTATCTGGGGCTAATGAGCACAGCTGCTCGAGAACGGGAGACGCTCATCAGGCTGAAACGAGCGATTTAAGCTTGTGCACTAAAGAGAGTTTGGTGAATCTGACCTGGAACAAACAAACCTCACCAAAGAGGATTAGGAGAAGAATACAAAGATGTTCTTGCATGAGGCCAAATGCGTTTGGAAATTAAATCAATTAGTCAAAACTACAATGATATTTGATTTTGTCAAAGTTTGAACGATCTAAAAGATGACTTTCGATGTTTCCGCTGACACTGAGGATAATCTCCGTTATAGGACGTGTAACTCTACAGGTAGTACGGTATCAGGTGTGTTCCTGCCTCTGTCAGGTGAAGCACTAAATGTAGGTGGAGTATTTTGGGATGGTGGCAGTCTCCGGTGACCGCGGCAACAATCATCTCGACCACCAACAGGTTTCCCCACAGGACGCGAAAATCATCTGTGACCTTCATGTGAAACGCACTTCACTTCCTCCTGCTGTCTGTCTTCACCCTGTTCTGTCATTCTGAATCACTCTGCTCTATTTCCACTCAGCATGTCACAGCTAATGGAGCCCCGCGGACACACACACACACACACACACACACAGACACAGACAGCGACCTAATCAGTACCTCTCCTGGAGACAGCGCTGGAGAGTTTAATTCTCTTTATCGCTCTTTGTGTGTGTTCCCCATCCGGTGGGGCTTCATGAGATCCCGTCTCGCCGCTGCTGCTTTATTCAGCAGTTCTGTTTCTAAACTACGCGACACGCTCGGCGCTCCCAGCTGCAGTAAGACAGACGATTGTTTCAAGATGGGAACAGATTAGGAAATTACTGAAACCTGCGAGAGACCAGACACCCCACACATAACGACTATTTCCGAATTGTTTAGTCTCGACAGATAGCATTGTGTAACAAGCAGGCGACGATCAGATTACGTCCGAACATGAATTCTTGCGTGTTTCTGTTCCAAAGTTGAAAAGAACATTCATCAAAACAAAGTAATTCTGACGGAAAAAGGGAAAGAAACGCGAGAAACGAGACGGTGGAGGGAGAGATGAGGGTAACGTGGACTGTAAACTCTACGGAGACACGGAGGACAGGAAACGTCTTCACGGTGAGGTGGACTGATGAAGAGGATTATAAAATGGCAGCTGCTCTCTCACTCGCAGCCCATCGCAGTTTGCCGTCGGCGTTCGTGTTTATTATTTTCGCTTCAGCTCGCACATGTGATGTCAACAGTTGTAAATGTTTAAAATAATCGCAATGAGAACTACGCAGTGACTGGATCACCACACACACACACACACACACACACACTATGACTTTATCTGCCCACCCAGACTGGAACAGAATCGGTCGGACTGAAAGCTAACGGCCCGCTCATTTGTTTTTTAGACCAGATTTCATTTCAGTAGAATCGCAGCGATCAGTGGATTCGCTCGTGCAGGGGAATTAAATTCAACTTTGGTAAATTAAATTGCTGCCAAGGACCAAATGTCTCGATAGTGCTGACCTTTCAACAAGTCCTCCGATCTGAACAGCCAGATGTGCTGCTGGTCATCCCCAGCTTCCAGGACTCATACCTGTATGAGCGTTTTGTGATCCTGGCTCGTGTCGACATCAGCGCCTTCCAAAACTGAACGACTCCTTCGGGTTTGGTTAGGTTAAAGCACAATAACTACTTGGGTAACGTTTGGAAAGCTTTGTGGCCGTGGTTAAAAGAAGAACTACTAAAATACTAACTCGAGGTCCACTTACTGGCTCTTTATGCTTTCAACCAGTGGATGGAATAAGATAAGGAGAAGAATGAACCTTCAGATACAAGAGCTACTTCATCAAGTTTAGGAAACATCCGTGGTCTGGATTAACGGAACTCGCTTAAGGTTTGGAAAGCTTTGCGGCTGTGGTTAAAAGAAGAACTACTTGGTTAAGATTGGGAAAGATCCTGTTCATGTTTAAAAGAAACCAACGTTAGCTGTCGGTAACACCGGTCTCCAGTGTCAAACTCAGCCATCCTCAGGCACTTCCTCTTCATTTTTGTGGCAGTCCAATTCATCACGCTCCTTCTTCTTTTGTTCTTTCATAATAAACACAACTAGAGATGTTTGTCTGGTAAGCATACTTTCCGTTTAGGCGTTTGAACAAATGACCAACGCTGTCTTTTCTGCTAAAGTTTGAAACGATCACAATCTTTCAAAAGAGCAATTTTAGCTTGAGCACGCCCCCTTCAAAAAATTCAAAAGAAGCATGACTCAGCCACCGCCCCCACCACCACCGGCACTCCCACCCCCCTCACAGCGCTGTCAGATGGTTGTTTCTGCGTCTGTCTTTCCCCCTGAATGTCTACATGTTCTCAGCCATTTTAATGCCTAGGTAATACATCTCGTGGTCTTCCACCATTCATAGAAGTCTCCACCTTCACTGATGGGCCAGACGGTGGTTCAGAGCGGTTTGAACTGCTAGCTTAGCTTATCGTCATATTGTACATATTCTGTATTATATTTTTGTTTTAATATTCTTCAATAACTTATTGTCAGTTTTATAGTTACAGTTCATGCCCTGCAGTACTTGCTTTATGTTTCTTTATGCTTCTAAATAAATGTTTTGGTACTACGTTTACTGTTTTTGCACCAAAATACCAGAGCAAACCCCTCGTACGTGTAAACCTACAATAAAGCTGATTCGGGTTCTGAGCGAGGCTTCAGCAGAGGAAACGGGCCGTGACAGAAAGGGGATGTGAATGATCGGCGAGGAGGATGTAGATTTGCCACAAACACTGAGATCAATTAACACTTTCAAATTACAACTCCATACTGTCCCCACTGCAGATTCCTGTGTTACAATGGGAGTGCATGTGTGGAGTAAGAGGCAACGTCGTTTTCACTGATTTCTTTTGGTCTAAAAGGACAGGTTTGCCAGATTTTCTCTGGAGAAAAGACACAAATGTCGCTGCGACGGACACTTTAGATGACCAGAAACCAGTACATATGGTTTACCACATCAAAAATAAATGTTTGTGTTAAGTTACTCTTAAATAAGCTTTAACTTCCTCTCTTCTTCTTCTCTCTGTGTACCAGCAGAGGATGTAGCTGTTGGTGGATGTTCCACTGCTGCAGCAGACTGTCACTGTTTAAAACTGATCTATAAAGAACTTAGATTCATTAAAACTAAAACCTCTCTCTCCCTCCTTCCCTCCGCCTCCCTCCATCCTTCTCTCTGAAGGTCAGTCGCTCCAAAGCAGCGGTCTATAACGATTACCAATTTCATCAATTCTGCTACAGCGAGGGAGGACGGGGTGGAGGGGGCGGGGAGGTCTTTATCATAAAACAGCACAAGGAGGGCGAACACCAATCAGAGCTGTTCTAAGATAAATAAAAACGCTGCTTACTGACCTTCTAACTGAAACAAAGTGAAAAGGACAATTAAAGTGCAGGTGATTTATGAGGCACCGATGTAAAGTCACACTGGAGGAAGCACTGCGGCACGATCGGTTCAGGAAGAAGTGCTGCCAGCGCCCCCTACAGGCTGCAGTGTTCATTACAGCCGCAATATCCAAGTGCTGGACAGAACAAACAACATGCTGATGACTTATTCTTAGAGCTTTGTCCTGAGGGGGGCGCTAGAGAGAAGATTGTGGGGTCAATAATTCCTCTGGAGAGCAGGAATGACATCAGGAAATTTCATGGAGATCTGACCATTAGATTTTCATATATTTTTTTAATTATTTTATTTTAAAAGTGGACCTCTTGTACAGACGGTGGTGCTGGATGAAGGCCGGGTGGTGCCGTAATCATTCGGATTCATGCTCTACAGCAGGGCATACGCTGTACCATTTAAGCCCGTTTCTGACCCGATTTCTGAGGCGCACGACTCATTTTAGAGTCGGACCTTTGTTTGCCGTGCCGTGAACAGGGCGAGGACCAATAAGCATTGGACGTTCGGCCGCCAGACTCTCGCACAGTTGAAGCAGAGCCGCGAGTCGATTCCCCGAGATTAGTGCCTCGATGCGTCTGCACGAAGCGGCAAACAGAGCGTCTGAAAGTGCCGCGCGACGCACAACGCTTTAAATATCTATACAGTCAAACGTCGCTATCTCACCTCAAAGTCTCTCCACTAAATGGACAAGCCATAATGTCCGTATATACGCCGGAACACCTTTTTCAGAAGTTTCGGCACACAGGATGGCACAGCTGATCAAGGCAGCACGTTTCTGCCTTGTTAGCTTAGCTAGAAAACAAACTTCTAACTGCCTCGGAGCTTTTAAACCATTTTAAACGAAACAATCTTTATTGACAATTGTCAATAACCAGAATGGTAATTTTACTTTCTATTTTACACGTACAGAGTGAGCACATAAACCGTGAGCTTTGGCTTTACATCGCAGACGATGCACTCTTAACAACAACATTTCTAAAACTGTTCAGTGGATGAAAGCTTAAAGGAGCATGAATACAAGTCAAGAACTTTCAAGAAACCTGGCCGGGAGCTGCTAAGATACTTTCCTCTGGACCGACTTTAATGACATCTTTCTCCTTCAGTCCTTCAGATATCAGCCCCGATTCATTTAGTGACATCTGTGGTTACTGGTGGTACCAGCAGGCGTGTTTTACTGCTACAGGTTCAAGAGTTCTTTTAGATATCACACACGCACTGACAAACCGGGACAGCAAGCACACCTCGAGCTGCTACACTCTCAGAAACGCAACTGCAGAGGAACTATTTGTTTACAGTGCAGCCTGACAAACCATGAGCTGGGAGGATTCATCACCTCGAGCTTTTTTTTTTAATAAAGAAGAAAGTCAGCAATGTCCAACACGATAACAGAACTCATTATCCAATTTTGTCTTCTACATTACATGAGATGTGTGCGTGCACCTGCTTTTGTCCCGGTCATGTACGTGCACGCATCGTTTCCTGTGAATCTAACTGTGCGGCGGTTAGTAATTTGACTCCCTTTGTTGTTAACAATGAAAACTACTATACGGGGAGACAGTTACATCAAGAAAACACACTGAGTGGCTATTGGATAAATAACAAGGGCATACTTTACTCTGGGGACTGGGGGGGGGGGACATGTCCTCCTCACCTTTATAGTTTCAGGTTGATTTTCTTACTAAAATCTCTCTGAACGTTATCCTCTTGGCGTCCAGATGAGAGAAGAGAGGAGGTGATAATAATATGACATTTTAATCTTCAGTTAAGAACTCAAAGCAGCGAGCTTCACAAGCTGCAGGGAGTGGTTAGGCGAGCGCTTTTTGCCCTGTGTTTCGCCTCTCAGGCTACATACAGGCTGCCCTGACTTGTTTTTGGAGGTTTTTGGGGCTGTACGAAGCCTGAAAGGATTACCTGCAGTCACTACTCAGAGCTGAAAAAGTGCCTCCAGCTCCTCTGCATGTTTTTCTGATTAAAAAAAAAAAACTTTCACATGATCTATATTTTTATTTACTTTTTATTTAAAGACGCTTGAATAAAACATCAAAGGTAAAGGACAGTTGAACACCGAACCCACACCTTTGATAAATAGTATTAAAACATTTTTGATACAGGGCTGGCCAGGATATTTTATATATTATTATTATATATTGAGGTCGTAAGTCCAAGTCCCCCCCCCCCAACACATAACTCACTCTTCATAACGTTCTTTACATTTAGCTCCAAAATGCTGGTTCAGCAACAAACTCTCCAGAGGCAGAAATTCAGTTTCTGTTTTCAGTGTGGAAACACATTCAGTAAAATCTACCATCTCACACACACACACACACACACACACACACACACATATACAGGACACTGCTTCAGTAACTGTGTGTAAAAATGCCTTTCTATAGAACAGAAGAGTCCCCGCTGTTCTTTACATCTCTACATGTGACCCCACTGACCCAACACACACACACACACACACACACACACACACACAGCCGCCTCGTGCTTCAAACCACTGGCTTCCTAGATGAATCAGTATTAGAAAGAAAAGAACAAAGACAAAGAAGAAAAGAGCGGTAATGTGAGAAAAAGTCAAATTGACAAAAACAAAGCGAAGCAGAGACACACTGCGCGTGTGCGTGTGTGTGTGTGTGTGTGTGTGTGTGTGTGTCCTGCAGGCTCCAGGCTGTAACGAGTTCAAAGGTCACCAGGCTGCGTCGCCATGGTATCGACCTTGGAGCGAGCGGGATCAGCTGACGCTCGGTGATGATGTCACTGTGTGTGTTCAGGGCTCAGCAGCACTGCAGCAGCTCACGAGCGATGAGAGGGGGACAGGGGGACAGGGGGACAGGGGGACGCCATCCCCTTGTTAACCTGCTCAAAAGATGTTCGGTGCTTTGTCTCGTCGTGGCGCTTCACATTGCCGCTTTTAATAATCGCCACGACCTCGGGACACACGAGGCGGACTGGATCTGCCTGTGGGGAGTCTAACACGCGACAGTCACACATCTTTCAAACCACTTCTCCAAACTTAGCGTTTAAAAAAAAGCTTTATTAATGCCAGCACGCTGTTTTATTTATGTCTCACCTGTTTTGTAATTATTCTTATCTTATCGGTTATTTTTGTTTTTAACTGATTCTATTCGCCTCATTGCCTCCTGAAACGTTTGAATCCTGGTTCAAACATGTAAAGCACTTTGCAACTGAACGAACTGGTATTCGAACATTCAGTTCAGTGCTTTGCAGCCACGTTTGTCCTTTCAGGTTTCTGTAGTTACAACTACAATCCGCTTTAGTCTCCTTTTTGTGTTGTGTTACACCAAACACACATTAATTGCTTTAACAACCATCAGATAACCAAAGACGCGAGGATATCAAATTGTGTAAAGCGTTGTTGTTCGTGGAATAAGTCTGAGCTCACGTGGAGTCGCAGTCACATGTTACCAACCAGCTGATGGCATTTCTGATGAAATATGAAGAGACGGTGTGACAACAGTGGAAATACAGGCAGAGAGACGCAGAGAGGACAGAAGGTCGAGAGGTCAAAGGACAACAAGGATGAGAAGCAGCTTCAGGCAACGGTGTCATTATCAAGACACACACACACACACACACACACACACACTCTCCGCGAGTTGCGTGACAACAAGCTGCTCCAGTTTTCTTTTCCTTGTTGAACAAACGAAAGATAGAAGAAGCTAAAATGTCTGCAGACAGATTCTCAGTCCTCAAACCTTCAACAGTTCTGTACAGAGCGGAGGAAACCCCCAAACACACACACACACACACACACACACAACTGTGTGATTTATGCACACACTCCCTTTCTGTTAATCCCGGACATGTGCTGACACGACCAATGGCCGCAGTCAGACCACACACTCAGACATCAATGGGAAACCATCAATAAACAGAACATCAATAAGCACCGTTACAGACCATAATTACAGTCCTCCAGCTGAACTGCAGTTCGCTTCTTTACGGCGATATGACGCGACAGCAGAGAGCTGGAGGATGCTGGGAAGTTTTCACGGACCTGTTGATGCTTTTTACCCACCGGGAGAACCGGTCTCTTCTGGACTCCCGAGTTCGGCATTAAAAGCTCGTGTTGTCAGTCAGATAATTGAGAACGGTCGGACCCCCAAGTCTGCGAGTACGGTCCCGATGCGGGAGACGCGTCACTTCCGTTAGCGGTTTAAAAAAAACCAAAGCTTTATTTTAGCAGATTTGAAAACGCTCACGTTTCTGTGACTTTAAGTTGTGTTTTTGTCAGATTAAAAACCAGCTAAATATTCTCTCGTGTTGTGTGTTAGGTGTGAAAGAAATGCTCTGCTAAATTACCTAAAATAATACAAGCTGCTTGACTTTACATAAAGTGCAGCTGATGTTAGCCTGCTGGAGAAGCTAACATCGATGCTAGCCCTATGAAACCATGTGAAACAGATCGTGATATAATATCTCCTCTGGAATCGAACCCTCTCTCGTGTTGTTAGTGTTTGATTTGAGTGAATTATGTGTCTAAACTCAAATTAACTTCTAAACGTCCAGTATTTTTTAACTCCTTCCTGCTCTGGATAAAAAGATAACGGTACAGTTATTAACAAACACAACAAGCTAATCTTTAACAGCACATTAGCTGACTAACATTTAATGTAGCATTAAGTCGCACTGCTTTTCTTTCATACCTCGCTAATGCTAAAATGCTAACGCTAACAAACGTCTTCATAAAAAGTCTGAAGATAAAGTTCTAGCTGCCCAGTAACACCTGAACATGTCGCTCTTTGTCTTATTTCATGTTTATTTTTACACAGAAGATCCTGTTACCCTCTTACTCTGATGGAAAAGGAGGTTTGATTTTATACTTTTGTGGCAGAACAGGAAGTGATGCATCTCACGTATAGGGACCCTGCTCTCTTCCCATTGGCTGGCAGACCCTGGGGTCCCCAGATATGAGGGCCACAGTTGGACCCTCTTCAAATAATCGGAGTATATTTTATGCATATTAGTTTATTGTAGATTTCCTTTAACGGTTTCTGACTGCTGTTTGGTGGTAAGAGTTTATTATATGAAAATTCAATGTTGCCACCTGACAACAGCTGGGAGGGTGTATGAGTTGCTGTTCGAAGGTTAAGACTTGGTTTTAAGGGTTAGGTTAGAATTAGGTTAAGGGGCTCGGGAATGCATCATGTCAATGACGGTCCTCACAAAGACAGAAGCACAAGGATGTGTGTGTGTGTGTGTGATAGATGGTGGGAAACCAGTGACCAAATCGTAGTAGTTGTCAGAACAAGCCTGCGGTGAAAGTGCTACAGTTTCATCTAAAGTTTTTAGTGTATTTCTGCCTGGCTGCTCTCAGGCGTCTCTGCTTTGTTAAATAGCGCAGCTCTATCAGATGTCTACAGCTGAGTTCAGACTGAATGTGACATTATTCTTAACTCTAACATTAGCAAGATGCCTTCCTACAAACTGAACAGAAGAAGCAAAAGTGCCATCTCCGTGACTGATGTGTTCATCCAGTCAAAGTGGAAAAACATGGCGGCTTTTAAGTAAGGAAAGTTAAACTTTTCCTGGCATTCTTGGAATTCTATATTGTTTTCCTTCTTTTTCTAAGCAAGTCTGCACACAACCACTGTGTCCTCCTGGTACAGATATCATCTCCTGATCGTTTTCCTGATTCCTTGGTTCATATTTGACCTGAATCAGTTAACATGTTCTTACCCAAACTCGTCAAACACTGCCGCTTGGTCAGTGTCCCTCCGCTTCAAAATATGACGCTGTAGGTACCTCTCTAGCGTTATTTCTGGAAGTAAATATGCTACATCCGGTCAAGTTAGCAATAATGAATGTGCAACATCCGGTCAGACTTTCAAAATAAAGGCTGGCGTGGGTAACGTTGTGAAAGGGTCGCACTTTGGTTAGATTTAGGCACAAAAACTACTTGGTTCGGTTTAGAAAAAGTTATGAACCTCACGTAACTTAAGTACGTTATGTAAGTTCACTTACATACTTTACTTAAAAGAAATCACATACAGGACTCGAACCCCGGTCTCCTGGGTGAAAGCCCTATGTTTGTTTGACCCATAAACCTCCCCACCACCTCCATATATGGACTTTTTCGCTCTCTAAACTGTGTCACCTAAATTAGAAGACGGGCGCATCCAGAAATGACGGTAGCTCGACGACTTGGGAGCGAGAACGGGTTGAATCAGTTCTCCCTGGATGTTCTCCTAAATTAAATCCTGTAAGGAAAACTAAAATGTATGAATGAGATTTACGTGGCTCTCTCGATGGCAACGTTGGTTGTTTGGTTGGTTTACAACTTTGATCCAGACTGAGAAATCTCAAAAACTATTGCCATGAAATTTGGCAGCCATGTTCCCCAGAGGACGAATCCTACTGACGCTGGTGATTCCCTCGACCTCTCATGTGGCGCCAAAGTGACTCATCCTGAGGAAACATCGTGGGAACAATCAGTCGATGAATCATTTAGTTGACTGTAGTAAAAGTAATCAGCAGCTACATATTTTGTTAAAGGACTAATTGTAATTTTTCAAGCAAAAAGGCTAAACATTCTCTGGTTCCAGCTTCTCAAATGCAAGGATTTTTTTGTCTTCCGTGAGAGTAAAATGAATGTGTTTGTTGGATCCAATAGTTGATTAGACATTTTACTCTGAACTCCAACTGTCGGCCTGATGGTGGTGTTAGAGGGAAACGTCAGGAGATCACCAGAGTCAGTATCCTCTGGGAACCATGAATGTCTGTGCAAAACCTCGTCCAACAGTTAGAGATATTTCATTCAAAAGTGGCGGACCGACCGACCGACCGACCGACCGACCGACCGACCGACCGACCGACATGCTGCTACGCTTCAGCGTATTGACCTTTCTTGTTTGCACCATTCTCACACAAACACACACACACACAAAACTACGCAATACTGCCACACACATCTTCTAACATTGCCATGCTCACGACCTGACAGACCCCTTTGATGCGGGGGTGTAGGTTAAGACGCACACCATATAACTTCGACGTCCCCAGTTCGATTCCCGGCCGAGGACCTTTGTCGCACGTCTCTCTCCCCAAGTTTCCTGCCTGTATCTTCCCGTCAACGTCTCAAATGAAGGTGAAAATGCTAAAAATTCATCTTAAGAAATGGTTCGATAAAGACCTTTACTCTCACACCTCCCTCTGGACCATTCATACATTTACTTCACCGCGACTGCTGAGGATCAAAAACAAACTTTGGACCTCAACTTCACGTTACATTTTGGTTTCTTTCCAGCCTCAGAGAGAGTCTTTACTGCTTGTTTTTAATCGTTTCTATTTGTCTAACTTCTTTTTATTCCCTGTTTCGTATGTTTATATCCCCTGTGAAGCCCTTTGTTACTTACTTTAAAAATATTATTATAATAAAAACAGAGCTGGGTGGAACAGCTTTCCTCCCTTCCTTCCTTCCCTTCCCTCCCTTCATTCATCCCCCCTTCTTTCTCTCGTTCTTCCCTCTCCTCCCTCCCTCTCTCTCCTGACTGACCTCAGTGTTGCTCAGCTAAAACACACTCCCACGTGTTCTGCAAGCAGTGGGCAATAAACACACACACACACATTAAAGCAGCACGTGAAACACACTGCTGCAAACAAGTGTGACAAGTCTAAGTACAACATGGCCTCAAAACTAATGCGAGGAGCACATCAGTAAAGTGGAGCAACACGCACACACAGTAACAAAGCTGCTCTGACTAACAGCTCTGACCACAGAAACCGACACACAGTGAAGTAGAGCAGAACTGAATATCACACACACACACACACTTTGCAGATCAGTCCATAAATGATGACCTCAGAGCAGCAGAAGCATAAAAACTGATACAAATGTTAAAAATAAGAGTAGATCAGAGCAGAAACAGTCCTGTACCTCCTGCTGCGCCTCCTCCCTCAGGAGCTCCTCGCTGTCAGCAGGTGTTCTCCTCTCTGACCCCGGAGCAGCAGCAGGATAGGAGGAGGAGGAGGAGGAGGATGATGATGAAGGCTCAGCTCACACACTCTTCTCCTCCATAAAACTGTTGCTGCTGCTTCTTTTAGCTACAGGACTTGTGCTCACGATGACATGTCTTCCTGTCTGTCTGGATTGGAAGACAGTGAGTTTGTAGACGAAGGGAGGAAGAAGAAGAAGAAGAAGAAGAAATCTCTCTCCGTCTCTTTTTCTTGCTCTGTTCCAGCGCTGTGACTTTCTGATACCCCCTCCCTCCCTTTCTCTATCTCTGCCTGCGTCTAACGGCGTCCCAGAGTTCCTCGGAGCAGCCGCCGCCGAGCAAAGGTAAAGCCATCTGTTGCAACAAGTCCGCCTGCCTGCCTCTCCACTTTCACTCTCCCTCCCTCCCTCCCTCCCTGTCTATTTCTCTCTTTGCCGGAGCGAGAGAGAGAGAGGAGGCGGGGAGGGGCCTTGTCCTCGCTGTGAACCAATGGGGAGGCTCAGAAATCCCTCTCCCTGACTGGAAGGGGAGGAGCCAGCAGCGGAGAGGACAAAATGAAATAAATACAGGAGGCAAATGTGCACACACACACACACATTCATACACACAGAGGGGAGGTGGCCAGAGTAGGAGAGAGACACACACACACACACACACACACACACACACACACTCTCTGTGGCCAAAAGTATGTGGACAGATACTTTAGTCTCCCTTTAGTTTCAATGAAGGGAAATCTTAATGCTGCAGCATACAACGATATTTTAGACAACAGCGTTCCAACGTTGTGGCAACAGATTGTGGAGGGACTAGGGCGAAGAAATAACCAAGGGACAGTCCACCAATGAGTAAACCAAACCAGTTTACTCATGAGAAAGAAGTTGTTTAATGTCTTCTCTGGAACGGGACGGAGCTTTCTGAAGTCTGAGAAAATAACTCATCAGGCTTGGAGGCAAAAAAAGTTACAACAGAAAGCCTGTTTGACAAACTGCTGCAGAGCTGTAGAGTTTGACTGAAATGAAAATGTGGGGAGTGGGGGGCAAACGAGATTATGCTATTGGTTGCATTATGGGAGGTGTAGGAGTTTTTGGAGTCTGACCCATACTAGTGACTAAAAGGTAGGATATTTCATTATTTTTTCTGTCGATCCTCAGACAGTATCCTTATCTTATCCTGAGTTTTCAAACTTATGGAAGTGCAAATTGCTGAAGAGGCCTGACTGTATAAACTTGGTCATGATTCACGATGTTCATCGATTTGTTTTTCCTGCAATACACAGACTAAAAACATCAGATTTTTAAAAAGGGCTACATGTGCAAAACAGTTGAGCAAGAATGATATATAAAAACTGCACCGCTTGCAAGGCTGTGGTGCATATTCAAAAATGATAATGCTTATGGACAGCTATTGACTGTACCAGATGATGAAGATGAAGTACAGCGCAGCCACTTTAATAATTAGTTTCAGCAGAGAGCACAGCAGAATTTCCACTCACTAATTCATCTGCTCCTGCTGTTTGTGTGTGACATCAGCCTGATATCTGCAGACAGCTGGCTTGCTAGCATTAGCTATCTGGCTACATGTCAGGAAGAGACTGAACAGATTTAAATATGCACACTGTTCAGTCAACTCCCGTGGATTCACCTCACAGAACCAGAGATAATATCTCATCAATAAACACAAACAGAGATGGGAATATTAATATATTTGACACTACAGTAGATAGCCAGAGTCAGCTAGCCACATGAAGTGAAGACAGTCCCATAAACAGACTTAAAGAGTAACTTAACACTAGGCTGGAAAACAGTGTTTTACCATCATCTGTGGTTGAAAGTTTCAAGTCTCTTTCACCTCTGACTACATCCAGCATCACTGACGGGTCAGACATGTACTCTGTTGGTGGGGTCCAGGAGTACACCTGTACATCACTGCAGCAAGGTGAGAAGTTAAACCACTGGAGGTCAGCAAAGACAAGATTTTCAGGCAGTGTTAAGTTATTCTTTAACATGCACTTCTCAGACTGTTGTGACTGAAGTTACTTTCTGACTGCAGCTATGACATCATGCGCTGCAGGCATGTGTTTAAGAAATGCTCTGATTTTGGCGAGGTTCCTACAAAAAAAGAATTTTTGTGACCCCCAAAAGACAAATATAGCTTTAAAACATTTTTACGCATCCACATATTGATGTCAGTCAGAAAGGCAGTAAGAACTGGGGCTGCCTGGAGAAACGGAGATATACAATCGTGTGTCATCTGCATAATAGTGGTATTCGATATCGACCTAGACGGAGCATGTAAAGATATAAAGTAAATCAAAGAGGGCCCAGAGTGCTTCCTTGAGTAACACCATTAAAAACCTAAACAAACTAGCAACGAACAGCAAAGTGGGAACAAATAAAATACAAACAGAAAACTAAAAAACGACTGTGAGCCAGGCAAAGCACATTAATGATCGCGGGTCACAATCACTTGTTACAGTGTTACATAGGGGGGTTTAAATCTTTGGGTGAGCACATACTTTTGGCCATGTAGTTTGAGAGAGATTCCAAGTGAGAGCAGAAGAGCGGGAGGAAAAAGGGGGAAGAGATGGAGAGAAAACAGAGAGGGAGGGAGGTGGAGTGCACATTGTAATGGAGCTGTTGGCAGAGCTCCTGGCTGTTCATGGGTATTCATGTAGCCGGTGGCTTCAGTTAAATGGAGCGAACAGAGAGAGAGGGGTGGGGAGACGGGTGCTGAGTTTCAGCTGAACAAGAAGTCTGCTTATGCCCTTTCCAACGAAGACCATGCAAACACACACGGACAAGTTAAACGGAGAATTTGAATCCATTAAATTAAATTAGACTGTAAATGTGTTTCCAAATGTCACAGAAAGTTCCACATGTTCATGATTTCAGGCAGAAATTTATGTTCAGACAGAATCGATTTACACAGTAAAGACCTGCAGACACCACAGTCTCTCTTCAACAGGTCGACAGTTTACCGAAAGCACTTTAAAGACATATTACCATTGAAATACGACCAAACAGTGAAAAGACTCGACATCACATGATTAACAGCTGACTTTGCACAGATTAGTCGTCTGTTCAGATTTCCTTTGTTAAATCAACTAAAACTACAGAATCACATTCAGATTTTTTAGCCCAAAATGTCCATGTGGACTTTTGATTGATTAAAAATAAATAAATAAAGTGCAAAAGGAACATTTGTGAGACATGTTTTTCTTATCAAGTAAGTTTCAGAAGAAAACCTCATACAAAATCAAGGCTGTAGCTAACAGATGAATTCTCTCTTAATTAATCCTAATATCAACGTCTGTAGTTGATATTCATTTATTTTAATTTAATATGGAAAGTAGACTGATGAAAGAAACCCTAAATGACAGACTGTACTGAGTTACAGAAGTTAGTGGTACAGATGTTAGACAGGAAGCAGCCGGATCTCTTGTAGACTTGCAAAGTTAGCTAGCAAGAATGCTGGCAAGCACTACAGCAAGCTAACTAGCTAGCCAGCTGCTTCTTACTGTCAGTCCTGCAAGCTAGCCCAGAGTTCACCGAGGGCGTAATGTCATGTCAGTGTCATTAAAAGACGTTTGCTGACCTTGAATTGACTTCCTACCAACAAAACTGTGGTGTGAGCTTGCCTGTCACGTTTGAAATCACCTGGTAAAAAGAAAACGGGCTCGGTTCTCGCTAGTTGCCGGTTTAACTTCTTTCTGAACTGACAATGACATGTCCAAATCGGTGCTAACTGTCCAAATCACTGTCAGAATCAGCCTTTAGATCAATTTGTTAACTTAAAATATGCTCACACCGCCAGACGTGATGTGACAGAAAACTCTTTAAAAGAAAGATGTTTTTTTTTAAATGGTTGCAATGAAAAGTCATTATATAGTGATGCAGCTTTCAGACAAGTATTCAGTTTTCAGTAAGTATTAAAGGACTGATAGTGTTTCTAGCCTTTTACTTGCAATATCTGATACTGTTGATACCATTAAATGTTTTTGTTCTAAAAGTAATGAGTGTGATTTCTGGTTTAAACTGCTATAGCCATTAGTCCAAACTAATCAAAAAAATCAATAAATTATAAATAAAGTACTTGGGAACTGCAGTCACCAGCTTCTTCAGAACATCCTAAAATGTGAGCGTCAGCTGACAAAACTCAGGTAACACTGACTGTGTTTCCAGCAGAAAGCTCCTCTGTCTTCTTCTGTAAACACGCTGCTGTTTCATGTCCCTGACAGAGCCGAGAGCCTGGCATGGTTTCACAGCTCAGAGTGCCGCTGAGCGCCGTGTCTTCAAAATGTTTCAGCTTTCAGCATCGCACTCTGAATGGATTTTACAGTCGCAGAGCTTCGTCAGGCAGAAGCTGTTTGCTGCACGCAGAGAGAAGTAGAGAAGGTGACTTTTTAACAAACTAAAATGATTTAAAGTCATATATGATGTGAGAAAATACCAGTTTTTTTTTAAACTGGTGTCTCCGTTTGGGTGTGTTTTACTCAACATAATCTGATTTTCACCAATAAATACATCGTATGCTCGGGCATTGGCTTGTTCTCTTCTCACAAATGATGAATTATTGTTTTTTGCTTGTCAACGTCTTGTTCGGGAAGGAGAAAAGGCAGACGACAAACATTTTAAACGTAACTTCCACGGTTGACAACCTTTTTAAGTGTTTTCTGCCTTTATTAGAAAGACACAGAGAGATGGCAGGAAATGTAAATCTGTTACCGCCTGGCTAGCATGTCAGCGGTTAGCTAGCCAGCTACAGTGGTTCACCAAGTAGCCCTGTAAATAGTCCCTTCATCACCAAGTTTCTATATTGCGATGACACACGAGTGAACTTTTCTGGACTTGGCCTTAGGGTTTAGGTTAGTGGAATGTACTATGTCAATGATGGTATACAAGTACAAACCTGTGTGTGTGTGTGTGTGTGCATAGTTCAGACCAACAGGACAGTAGAGGAATGGTACCATCTGGAAATACGCCCAAGTGACTGAAAACACACACACACACACACACACACACACACACAGAGCCCTTCTGGGTCTTTGAGCAGTAAAGCATCCTGGGAAAGCAGTTGTCCAGCTGCTGCAGCCTCGAGGCGTTTACTGAAAAAAAACAAAAAGCAGCACATTAAATCAACGACTTACAGTTATTTACTCAGCAGTCTGTTTTCTCTGCAGCTCAGCTCCTCTGCAGTAAACTGCAGTGATGCTCTGCTGTGACACAGTAACAAGTCAGAACTACAGACTAATGGAAGAATCCATCCAAGATTCCTTCTCAAATTCGCTGTGAACACTCTTCCCCACATCAACTCTATCTCTCTACAAAATACACCAAGCGGCCACTTTATTAGGTACACCTGTACAATCTAATGCAATCCAACACAACAGCTGTGCCATTACATCTACACCTTTACGAACCTGATAACGTTCAGTTTTTGTTGACATTGTCGGAAATGTGTAAATTCAATGATACGTTTATTACTGGGCTCATAGTTAAAGGCGGTGTTGTACTGGACGGCATTATATTGAGAGGTGTTTTTTTGTGTCAAACATGAGGAGGGAAGAATATTTGAAACACCTCCCAATATGATGCCGTCCAGGTGCAACACCATCACTAACTATCTAACTATGACCTCCATGACCCCTCTATGACAGTGTTGAAAAACTGAACATTACAGGCATCGTAAAAGTAGACTCCATGGCAGTTTTATTGATTGTATTAGCTTGTACAGGTGTACCTAATAAATCGCCCACTGAGTGTATATTTATATACTACAAATACGTTTGGCAAAATACAGCTGGAGGAAACATCAATGCTGCCTGGATGTTGCGTCCTTAAGTCTCGGATATATCTGCTTTTCACTACACTCTCGCTTGTGAAAGACGGCTGCCTCGTGTATCCTGCGTTCCCTCTGAGCGCTGGTGGGGCGCGTTCTCACGAGTTACTGCTACGCATGGGGGCGGTCTTTTTCAGGGTGTAAAATAAGCTTTTTCTGCTGTAACCTCCTCAAGTGTTGCCACGTTTAGCTACGTCTACTTTGTGCAAAATTGGAAGTACTCGAGAAAGATATTCCACGCATGTGAACGATGCTGCTCGCGTCACAGCTGCTTGTCTATGTATACGCTTGGGTAAAATGTAAGTATATACTGCACAGAAGTCATGGAGAGGTCAGGACATTAGATAGCAGTGTCGGTGTCATGCGTCCCATGTCTGGCTAGGTTAAGGAAAGACGGTGATTTTGGTTAAATATTGAAGAAGTCAACGTTTTCTGTCGTGTGCTTCAGACCAGTGTTGCCTTTTACAGTATTTAACCGACGCCACAATCTCTTCCTAACCCTAAACCTGGAGCTCTGAGTCAGCAGAACAGAACATGAGCATGTTAATCATGCTTTAGGTGTCTGGAGCCGATACGGTAGGATAACAAATTCAATATGTTGACTGTGAACATTTTGTAGATACCTTCGGCATAAACTGACGTGCGAACTGGGCCACATTACATCCCACACAAAACACACTAGCTAATGTTGTGTATACACTAAAATGGATTTTTAAGAGACAGGTTTGATGAAGCACGCCCCTGACCTTTCCTCTCTCATCAGGTCACATTTTCCACTTAAAAATCGAATAGGCAGATTGCTGTGCTTTGTACAATTTTGTGGTCCGAGATTATTCACCGCAAACATCCCCTGACTGCAAAACATTTTCAAAACTCATTACAGACTCCAGTACTGATGTCAAGTCATGCAGCTCAGGGTAACCACAAGCCATAACTCAGCTCCGTTTGATTTCTGCTGATGGTTGAGAAATCCAACACTGATTAGCTTCCCCTTTACTGTGTCATGCACATTTTTGCTCAAGTTCAGGCATTTTCAGTTCACCGGGACGTGTGTTTGCCTCAGTTTGCACCAACACGAGCAAATCTGCGTCTGTTCATGTCTTTCATTTGACTCGGTATGTAATCCTGCTGCTGCTTCATGTTCAGTCAGAACACCTTAAACCTGCAAAAACTGCTTTTTGGCCAGCTGAACACAACATTAACATATCATCACCTTTTATACGGTAAACGTCTTAGCAAACAGTTGATTATTTCCACATCCAGCAGTTACGCAGCAACATGATCATTCATGTGGAGTCGTGTTTGTGTCTCCTGATTGACGTCAGTCCGGTCTTCTCTCTGTTTGGTCTCCAGCCGCTCCTGAGGGAAACATCTGGCCCTTTAGCTGCTAGATGCTCCGCTATGTTCAGCAGCTGCTCTCTGACTGCGTCTGCCTGCTGTCTGCTGCTGAGCAGCTCGTGTTCAGCGGCTTTTTACAGCTTCTTCTCTGAAAGCGACGCTCGGAGAGCTGAGAGGGAACCAGAGCAGTAGAGTTGAGGGCCGGACAGATAAACAAGGAGCTGAAAGATGCTGGAACACTTCGTACAGCTGAGTGGATAATTCTCAGTGGGTTTGTCACTGCAAGCGACCTCTTTCACATTACACAGTCATTTGATCCACTGCTTTTATAAAATGTTGATTATTGCTGCATTAAGGATGCCGGTTGGTCCAGACCGAGGAAGATATGTGGACAACTGCAGGGCTAAATTGTCATGAAATGTCCAAGTCCTCGGCCGTCCAAACTAAATGAGAAAATACGTCATCGCTCACTGCCTTTAAAAACAACCTACAGCATGTTAGCGTATTGTGTCTGGATCTTCCACCACTATGGTTAAGATTTAGGGACCAAAACGACCAGGTTGAGGTTCAGGAAAGATCCCGGTTTGGGTTAAAAAACAACTAGTTCATTAAGGTTAGGCAACCTTCATGGTCACGGTTAAAAGAACGTTGCCTGTTGGTAATGGTGCAGTCACAGATAATCCCAAAACAAACCTGGAAGTATCTGCACAGTATGTGAATTTGTTTGGAATCAGACCGGCTTTAAGAAGTTGAAAATATAAATTACATCACTAGTGATCATTCAGCGATACGGTTTTCTCGCAGGACAGCACCAACTGAGAGCCACCACCCAACTTAAACAGAATAAATCACAGAACAGGTCCAGATCCGATACTTCAGCTTTTCAGTTTAGTTAGAAAACACAATTTGGACATAAATCCTGGTCGCTGTGGAGTGTTGATTTTCTCTTTATGCTCCCGGCAGGCCCGAAGCTATCAATATCATCGACAAAGAGACAAATGGCCCTCTAACAGCACTGCAGAGTCTGTTAAAATCACTGCTGTCGGCTTCAGTCCACAGAGCTCCTGAATCAGGTTCATGGGCAGAGCTTTTGTGTTGTTTATACTGCTGGCAGGTTCGGCACTCGTACTTCCTGACAGGAAGTACGAACGTAAGCACTGACTGTCTCTGTAAATAAAACCTAATGGTTCTGCAGAGTAGAGGGGTTTAAATCATGATCGTTATTCGCGCGGTGTTCAGCTGACAGAGAGGGTGGTTTGAAAAAGGAAGGTTGCCGGTTTTAATCTCAAAAGTGTGAACGCAGACACGCTGTTACTTAACTTAACATTCAAGCTTCCAATAAAGACCACAGCCCGAAAACTACAGGACCTTGGTGATGCTCTTGAGAAATTGGTTTGTATGTTGCACTGACATGAACAAACTCAGCTGAAGCCGTCCAGATACTAAAGTTCATTTACATTCCTGAAATTCTTCTTATCCTGAAATCCATATCGGGATTCATTTCCACATGTAACTGAAAACATATCAAACACACCTGTGGACAAGATTTCGGATCAAGTGTGTGATTTTCTGTTGTTACTTTCTTTTGTCCATGCACTCATCTTATTGCATGACACGTTTTAAGAACAAAAGTGTTCTTGTTTCCTCTTGAAACTAAGTATTTTCTGATAGCATTCGCATTGAGCTGTCATAGAGAGTGGCAAGACACCATGAATTGTACCAGTGGAGATAGCAAAGCACATTTTCAGACAGACACTCTCTACTGGAAGACATTCATAGTGTTGCACTCGTGAAAAAGCTGTTCACAGCAAAAGTGAGAGCTGAGAGAGAAGTTCAGACCCTGCCAACTATTACACCTCCACACACCTGGCCAATCAGACGCTATTAAACAATCAGACAGGCACTTTGTTTGAAGCACACTGAGCCTAATTAACCTTGTGTTGCCATTCATGGTTCCAGCTCGGTCTGGGTGAAATGACAATCTGTACTCTGACATGTAAATCTGTCTACCATCAGCGATCTTCCCATAGAGTTCAGTCCACAGTATCTGTCAGGTGTTAACGTTACCAGATACGCCGACATCATTTATTGCTTATTTTATGCAGTTTCTAAAACTGAAATTTAAAATTTCTCACTCCCAGTTGTAGCTTATTCAGAACGCTTCATCAGCGAGTTCTACAGAGATCAACCTCGAACAACGGCAGCAAGGATTTGAAGCTCTCTGATTGGATGTTTCTTACAGCAGTGCACTCTGGGACTAATAGCTGACTTCCCTCCTAAAGTTGTTTCGGACACAGTGGTGCTCCAGTGGTGGTTTGTACTGATCTTTCAACCAGGCGAGTTTCATGACGGTCAGGTGGCTCGGCTGTTCTGCTGGCCAGCGGCGGTACGCTGAACTTTTCCAGTCCTTATTTGTGGAAGTGTGACACGAAGCAGGGAATTTGCATGCATGCAGAAAAACCTGGGTGTTTTATGAGTTCCCTGTAGACGTGGATCAGTGGCACGGAGAATAAGATGCACCACTGTGCCGCCTTGTCTGTTTCAGGGTCTCACATCCATAAAACTGAAGGTCCTGCATGAGAAAGATGATTCATCCCGAGTGTTTTATGGTCTCCGTTCAGAAAGAAAAGCGTTGGTTAGCAGCCGTCTTACTGCACAACAGCTGCTGCTGCCGCAACACAATGACAGGAAAATACTGCAGATAGACGCCTGAACACTGGGTGTGTGTGTGTGTGTGTGTGTGTGTGTGTGAGCGCGAGCTATGGTGATGAATGAGTGTGTTACCCGCCCAGCAGGGTAATTCATTTCTCAACCTGAACAACACTTACTGTCAGACTGAACAGGATTAATAGTGGACCACAGCCTTCACACACACACACACACACACACACACACACACAGGCATGTACAGAGGCGACTGCAGCCACTCTGTCATTTGAGACCAAAATTCCTGTGGTTTCACAGGAAATGATGTCATAAGGCCTCGAGCAGTAAACCCTGACACCATGATGACATCACCCCCGGAGGACCAATGAGATCATGAGCTGACCTACAGGCACGGACTGAACGGACTGATACAGACAAATGTAAACAAAGATTTTAATTTGATGACAAGACGCAGAGTCAGAGTGCAATTTAAAAAGGGCCAGTTCATGCAGAGGAGCTTTCATTTCATTTGGTTAAGCCTTGAGATCTCAACCGCGCAGTCATCTGCCTCCACTCCAGCACAATGATGGCGAATGAATCACGCTCAGAATCAGAAACACTTCATTGATCCCCGAGGGGAAACTCTGTAAATGCTCAGAGCGTCTGTGACAGTGAAACTCTCCTGGTTGAATCATCAGTCCAAAAGATGAACAACTGTGGAGAGACGTCAACTACAACTCCCAAGATGCATTTCAGTAACAAACATCGAATCACAGAGATTCGATTTCTGTTGTGTTGTGTTCATAGAAACCTGATAAAACTCACTTCACATTCTGGATCAGCTCTGGATTCATTCAGTAACCATGGCGACCCGTTTTGCTCCCAACTGCAACTAAAGCTTTGTCTCCTTCTCCATGGCGATGGTGGCCGAAGCTCACGGATATCGCGGTATGCTGATGAACACCGAGGAGACCGAAATGGGGCTTTCCAGTGGGGGAAAATAAATCCAGAACCAGCAGATCCCCCCACTTCACAACACCAACAACAACGCTGCACACGGAGAAACCGCAACCAATCAAAATAACAAATGACAACCTGTGACGGGGGCACGAGTTTCTCACCACTGTCCGCACTGTGCTTAACTCAAGTCCAAGTTAGCCAGTAAAACATGACGATGAATGACGAAAGGATGCAAACACGTGGAAATGAAAGTGATGCAGAGGACAAATTGTACTGCAGCGCTCGTCCTCCGTTACTTGTGATCATTGTGAAGCCGGAGCAGGAAACGGTGGTGCAGACTGAACGTAAGCCAGACGACTTCCTGTATCCATTCAGGGGGAGGATGTTGAAGCGGTTCACACCTATAAATAACTTCAGAGTGCACCTGGACGACACTGGAGTGGGCTGGGAACACAGGGGCCCTCTCCAAGAAGGGCCAGAGCCAGTTCTACATCCTGCGGAGGCCCAGAGGCTTCCCCGTCTGCGACCGGATGCTGCAGACGTTCTACCAGGCTGTACTTAGAAAGGCCGGCTCAGTGATTGGAGGCGGTGACGGAGACGAGGACGCTGTCGGAGCATCCTGAACGTCGTCTCCCACCCCCTCCGTGACATGCTGGTTGAGAAGAGGAGCGTCTTCAGACTTATACCCCCCCCCAGGTGCTCCACCGAGCGGCACAGGAGGTCGTTCCTGCCCGTGACAGGAAACTGTTTAACTCATCCCGCTCTGTCGCAGTGTGGACGTCAGTGGACTGCTGAATCGCTAAATTGGACTTATAATGCCGTAACTTGTGGCACAGTGCAACACGTCTTTTTCAGCTCGTTAGCTACATTCATTTTGCACACCTGTATGCGTGCATGTTCTTAATGGACATACTTCTTTACGTTTATGCTAGCACTTGTGTTTGACATTTGTTTTTGCACTGTGGTTCGTTTGTGTACTGCTGCTGTGACATGCAAACCCCCACCTGGGGATAAATAAAGTATCTATCTATCTATCTATCTATCTATCTATCTATCTATCTATCTATCTATCTATCGGTCTGTCTGTCTGTCTGTCTGTCTGTCTGTCTGTCTGTCTGTCTGTCTGTCTGTCTGTCTGTCTGTCTGTCTGTCTGTCTGTCTGTCTGCAGCAGAAACCAAAGTGGGTTCGTCCTCAACTGCTGTACAGAAATAACCAGAGAGCGGCTGATGTGAAGAAATCAAAGACCAGGTTTCTGTATAATCTATGGCAAAGTCATTTCCCAGATATAATCAAAGCCAGAATAACACTCTTTCATTAGTGTGCATGTAAACGTATTGGAACTATTAGGTTATTCGAAAAACGCCTTCGTCTCTATCCTGTGGATGAGCTTTATTTTCCATCCCTGTTAAACTCTCCTCCGGAGATGCAACTCTTGGACTGACTCGTTGTGGTAAATCACACTTCTCTATTTTTTCTTATGCGTCCATATGCACGTACTCTATTCTAAGTGTGTAATGAGTCATTAAGGAGTGCAGCCATCTACGAGGGAGATGCGATGCTTTCGTCTGTCTTCGCACAGTCACGCTGCTTCTACAGGAGTCTTTAGAACAAAGTTTAAACAGTGATCAGTGATCCTAAATCAATACACTGTGGAGATACGATTCACCAGGGAGAGAACACAATAAGATGGTAAGCAACAATATTTTGCTATAGTCTATTTACATTTATTAATTATTGATGCAGCGGTTTTAATTTGGCAGTTTCCACTTTCAAAAGGTTGTAAAATGGGAGAAATGAATACATTTTTGCTAATGTTGATATATCTGTGTTTACTTTCTGCAGTGACAGCGCCCTTATACTGGGAATCCGATGTTGGAAGTGTCATTTCATCACTGTAACTGTTCATATTATTTAAATTCCAGGCTGAGGCCTGATTCTCAGCCAAGTCCTGACGGTTCTTCGCCATCACCACATCCGGCCCGCGTAACGCCGGCTAGACCCGGTCGCATCTACAGCGCGGGACGGCGTCACGGTGAAAACCAACTAACACAGCTAATACAGGCTAAGAACCTCCACAGAACTGTAGAGAAGCCGATAGTCCCGAGGGTCACTCTCACATCACATTTGAGTAGTTCATTTAAAAACATTGATCAGTAGTGATTTAAGCGTGTTTGTATTGTTTTGGCATTTACATGATTTGGAGAAGATGCTGATACATAAACACATTCCTGAGAGCGTCGGCATCCGTGTGGAAATAACTGTAAAGTATCTGCTGTCAGATATTAACTGCCCCTGCTGCTTTCTCACACACACACACACACACACACACACACACACACACACACACACACTCACTGCAACAGAGCCTCTCCCACACACACCAACCCGTCCATCAGAGGAAGCTTGTTTCTATTCAATGAGCTGCAAATTAGACTGACCCTTTCCTACAACCCCCTAACAGTAACACACACACACACACACACACACACACACACACACACACAATCCTAGCATGCCCTATGCCCTCTCTCTCTCCGTCTTGGCTCACTCGCTCTCCTTCTTTTCACTTTGCCTCGTCTCTTTAGAGGCCCTGTCATGCCCTGACACACAGAATGGCCATCAGTCAGACCACACACACACACACACACACACACACACACACACAGCAGACAGACATGGGAAATGAGGGGGAGAGGGTCATTAACTCTACAAAAGAGGCAGAAAAGGCATCAGAATGGTTAAAATAGCAGCTGATGGATGGAGGGAGGGACAGATGGGGGGAGACGGCGGGACGGAGGGACGGAGGGACAGAAGATCCGCTGACTGGATCGGTGGACGAGCAGATGGCACTTAAGGCGGACGAGTGGAAAAACGTGTGGATGAACTGAAATATTCCTGATTTCTCCAGGGCTTTTTTGGGGGCCTTAAACACATTCATGTATTCATTCATTAAATTTCCATTTTATTATTAACATTGCTGGACGAAATTTCAGGCGTCACGTTATGAATTCATTGATGTATTGTGAGAGGCTGCTGACCCTCATGCTAGATTCATTCAACATTTGTTTTTTTATTTCTTCTGTCACACAGCAACCGTTGCTAATATGACTGCTAACCAGTCTCACCGTGAAGCAGAGAAGCTCCCTGCATGAAAACACAGCAACACAATAACCAATTCCGACTACAATACCTGCAGCTTAATGAAATTCCTGCCATCTTGCCAGCAAAAACACACACTTGCCAACCATTATGCAGTGCATTTAGACAGTTTCCCTCCGAGGCTCCCGTACTGTTAGTTTGCTGAGCTGCGACACGTATGAAACTTGAATTACGGCTAACTGGCCGTTATTTATGCACAACCTGACAGTTAAAAGCCAGCGTCCATCACAGAGCCTGGCACACTGGCACACAACTAAACGTGGCATAAAAAGACGAGACGAAGCTGCGTGAAACCAGGTGACTTTGTTCCCGTTTTCCTCGCTGTAAAAAGCACCACTTAATAATAACCCCAGGCTCGTTCCCCTTTCCATATCACAGACCTGGAACATTATTTATACATAATACCTCGCAGTGTTATTGGGCAGCTAGTATTTTAAAACTCACTGGATTAGAAAAACAAGTAGCAGTGCACTAATCTAAGTCTAATTTACCATCTGACAGAACAGCACATGGGGGCGCGTTGGCGGGGGCGCGTTGTTAAAAGGTACAGACATGAAATACGATCCAGGAAGTCCAGTTGGAGTAACAGATTAACGCAGGCGTCACCAGAAAATATACGGCTGTATAGGTCGATTTATGCAAGCAGCTTATTACAGACGCAGCTTTCCGTTTATTGTTAGGCGGCGCCCTCTAGTGGCCGCAGTAATTATGACGGGAGCAAAGGAGGAAGTCAGGTGACGCAGCATAAAGGAGCGACAAAGTCCGTGTTAGGAGGTCAGACAAACTTTCACCCAGGAGACCGGGGTCCGTGTCCCGGGTGAAACCAAGTCAATGTTGACTTTATTTTAAAGCTTTAAGTTAAATAACGTTACGTAGGTGACTTTTCCTAAACCTAACCAAACCGCGACTGTTTCACAACATTAACGTCAACGTCATGTGACTTACATCGGTGCGCCTGTCGCTTTCCAACGGTCGGATGTGTCGTTTCGGGAGACACCGGCAAGCGACCTATTCTGCCGTTTAGGTACGAGGACGTGATTAATGAGTGTAAAGGCTGCTCAGACACCGAAGCACTGCACAGAGGTCTGTAATACTCAGAGAGCTATCGCAGACGCAACTACTTTATCTTTCGTCACGACGCTCTCGAGGTAAACAGCAGAAATACGGTGTTCGCATTACAAGGTCATCTACCAGGATTGTGTGTATGTGATCAGCACTACGTCCGGTACTTAGCGCTGAGACTACAGGACCACCTGTTGCCGACCGCCTTGACGGTGAGACAGACTGCGTTTGTTCACGGCCTTACTCTCTCCTCCACGCTGCCTGTTTATACTGTGTTTTTATGGCCCGTTGGATTCATCTCGTGGGACTGAATTAGCCATTTAATCCTGCAGCTCTCATAAACACTGGCTGTGATTACTTCAGTGTTTCCATCAGTCTGATTAAAAACTGCCATCAACACAGTTACAGTCCCAAATACAATAATCAGATAAGGAGCCAACACCAAATCTAGCTGAAGAATGGACTGTGTTGAGCACTTGACGCTAACATTAGCTTACTGTTATATATCACATTCATTATATAACAATCAAGCTCTATTTTAGCACTACAGTTCCCATGATTCAGTTCCCATCCTGGGTTCAGTGAGTTACACTGCGAGCTACAACTTTTTTTTAAACTTATATTTGTTTACATTTTGACAAACTGGCACCATTAAAAGCAGCCGAACCAGCTGTCGGCAGCTCCTGCCTGCCATGAGCCCATGGATGCACACACGACCATCACTGGATCACTGTGATACTGACGAAAACTGAAAAACACGACGATTCTCAGGCAAGTTCTGCAGTTATAGGATAGTTATAGGATATTGGAGATAAGTGTGTATCATGACTGTGTGCCGCAATTTCCATCAAAAATTGTACTTTTAGAGTCATAACTTTAATTGCCTTCATGAGCTCTATGACTGTCGACCGTGTGCATTAACACACACACACACACACACACACACACAGTTTTCATCAGTTTTCAGGGGTTTTGTTTGCGCTCCAAAACTTCAGAACAGTGATACTGCCTGTTAACCGAGTGTGCACTTTCAAACTTTGGTCTCCAAAGTTGCCAACAGCAGCGTTAACTTGAAAAAAAAAAAAAAAGGAGCAACACTGTCGACATCAGCTGGCTCCAAATCAGCTGTTACTAAGCAACAGCTGACAGGCTCCGGACTGTACAGCTACTGTAGCTAAAACAGGAAACTCTGTGTGTGTGTGTGTGTGTGTGTGGTCAGAGATGTCCGTACTCTGGGGACGGCGGCGTACAGAGCGGGGATGTATGTTGGTAACCATGGCAACACAGAGGTCCAATGTGTGTTTAAATAAATTCATAGTGAGTGGTTAATTAGCCCGCAGGCGGGCTCTTCACAGCAGGACCGTCTGCTCTCACACTGTTAAACACACACACACACACACACACACACAGTGAGAGTTGGTGAGTGAAGTTAAGTGCAGAGTGAGGATGGTCTAATGGTTTATCAATACCTCTGGGCTCAATACTCTCTTTCCCGCTCCTCTCTCCATCATCCCATCTCCTCCTCGTTCCTCTAATTTCTGCCCTGCACTCCTCTCCATCTTCTTTCCTTTCATTTGTTTGTTTTCTCTCTCTCTCCATCCATTTGTCTCCATCTCCCCTCTTTCTCCTCCTCTCTTCTCCACAGCTCTTCCTCTCCCACTCCTCTTCTGTAACTTCTTATCTCCTCCCCCCTCTCCTCCTCACTGGGAGGTCAGAGGGTTGACAGGAAGCATCCATCACCCGGCGCTCGGATTCGGTCGTCTATTCTAGTCGTCACCTCCGATGGCAGGGTGTGTTGTCATGGCGACATTGTTGAGTGACAGGTCGTGTCTGTAGCTGATGGACACACCAACTGCTATCACAACTCCAAACACACACACACACACACACACACATCTATTGTCATTGTGTCCTTGTGTGTCATACAGTATGGATCTTCTCAACTCCTGAACTTCACGTTTAAACAAAACAGATGTGATCATCTCTTTAAAACAAGGACGACCAAGTCCTCCAGTCTCACACACACACACACACACACACACACACACACGGGAGATAAGAGTGAGATAAATCTGGTCTCGAGGTGTCAACACTCACTCAGTTCGTCGCTGCAGTTACAACAAGCTCAGACATTTAGGCTCTGCAGATTTTACATGACGACGACCGACAAAAATCCAAACGAAAAACACCGATGAACAAACGAGATGAACATTTATGAGGTCAACAAAAAACAAACTCATTAGTGAGTACAAAGAGCTCCTGGTTCATCTGAAACACATTTCTACTGTCAGCAGATTCTGTTTTCAATCATTTTTGCCTTCAGGACGGTTGATTACTGGAAAACTAATTTCAGTAATTTCGGAAATCGTCGGCAACAAGTTTGGGGAAAATTGTCCACCTGCAGTGGGAACTATTATACAGCTGCATCATGTATTTATCCTCCAGCTATCATTTCTTAGCAAGAATTATGATGTTGATAATGTTTTTATTTAATAAATAAATTCTCTTCATTCTTACTGTTTCTAATAAGACAGAACACGTATTTATGTTTCCTGGTACAGCGGGCTATTAGCCCTTCAACCAAACCGTTCCTGGAACTCAAATTTAGGAACTAAAAGTACCTTTTCCACAACAGAAACCTTTTTAAAACTCAAGATTTCATCTGCACCAGAGGAACCGGGGTCTTAATTTAGTTTCTGCACCCCCCAAAAGTCCCTTCTCTGGGGCTACTACCTTCTGACGGCCCAGGAACAATTATGCGTCTCATTTCTAACATCCACCGAAACATCACGCAAAAGTAAATTACAAAGAACAACACTCAGACCCCATTTACAGCTGGCATTAATATGCAATCTGTATCTGGATACATTATCTAAATAAGGAAAAATGCATGTTAAAAGGTCGGGTCTGCGATTCTGGAGAAATCCATCACCATGACAAATACCATGATACAGAGCGAACAGCGACACAGCAAGTAATGTAGCTAACGTTAGCTTGGTTGCGGGTTAGCAAACTGTCGCTACAGTCGCTGCTGCGAAGCTAACAGCCGGAGAGGACGAGACGGTTTCCCAGAGCCAGCACAGCAGCTCCAGACAGCGACGCTCACAACTCTCCTGCTGCTGTAGCTAACATCACAACAACAGCAGATCTTAAACTAGAAAGTCAGCCGAATGTCCGTGAGCAAGTCGTTTAACGTCACCTGACACACTAATCATGGCTGGAACAGTGCTGTGCGGCTCGGTCCGAGACTCTTTGTGTGTTTCCCGGTCACAGAGCCGGGGCTGAGTACGAACACAGGAGGGTTTTTCAGCGCTCACACTGAACGGACGGCTGGAGGACCATCAGGAGAAATTCGCTGAATTAAACAAAAAGACGTGTACCGGATTAGAACCACATACCCCTCCTTTAACGCCAGGTGTAAATCCATGCAGAACGCATTGTGATCGCATCTCAGCAGGTGTAAATTCACTCTGTACAGTGTGACCAAAAGCTGCCCAACAAGTTGAAAGGTCGCCTGACTTCGCCTCTTCCTAGGTAACAGCAGCTACGTTAGCTTGGCAGAGAAAAAAGAAGTAGAGCTCACAGAGCAGCATTGCTTCCTTCACCTCATGTTTGTTGACAAGTCAGCCAGCTATCGCCTAACTAATTTGAATATTGACATCCGATCACAATCGAGATCACCTGAACGTATTTTAGCACCAGGTGTAAATGCAAAGACACGTGGATCGGACGTGATTATCCAGATACAGATCACAGGTGTACCAGGGGGCGGAGACCATTATTATCTTGTTAAATGAGAAACCTGCATCTTAAAAAAACGTGTTCCATTAAACTGATCTCAACCTCATTTAATCCTGTGATGTGGAGAAAACACAAAGAGGAGAGCATCAAAGGGACTTTAAGTTGCTGAGTTTACTTCCTGTAGCATATTTGCATTTACACCTTATCTGCAGAACCATGAAGATTATAGGCAAATCACCCAGACAACAGATGGAAAAGCTAAGTCACGTGACAACAATAAATACCCCATTACACTGAGTCACTTCAGTGGGTGGATCAGAAAGCTTTCTGATCTAAAAAGAGTGAATGCATCCAAGAGGCATTCAAGACAGACGGGAATCTCCAGCTGTGGTTGGAGACACATTCTGTCCAGATGTTGAAAAAGGTGTAAATGCATCGGTCTCTCCAAGACGCGTACTTCATCTTCACTTCTACCACACCTGAAAAGCAGTCTGTGGAAAAGCAGCTCCGGTGATTTCAACACGATCATACAGAAGGCGCACCGAGCTGTTGTAGCGTTAATCTGATCCCGGATCAGTTCAACCGCATAACGATCTGTGTGGGTGAGACGAGAGCGCGCGAAGACGACTAAACTTCTGTCTCACCCATAGTTCATAAGTACGATTCATCCGTGGGTTTGTGTTCATTTATGGAGAGCTGCTGTTGTTGTTGTTGTTGTAATTAAACTGCAGAGGTTCTTCTTCAGGTTCAGGTGCATCAGCACCTCCTTCTGGACTGGAGGAGGCTTGACCCTGATTCACATGTAGCCGGGAAAACAAAGACGGATTGTCTCTGGAATCAGATCTGTGATCTGGCTAACGGAGACGCAGATATGTGGCAAAGTGTAAATTAAAGTGCCTGCTCTCTCATATGGATTTTATATGTTGTGTGACTGCTATCTGAATGGATGCTTGTTTTATCAGAGTTACAGCGACTCTTATTCTGGAGTGTGTTAAACAAGAGTATCCTCTGTTAACTGGAAGTGAAGAAAAACGTTTGTATACACAAGCAGAACTGAGTCGAATTAAAGAAAACAATGTCAAAGAAAAATCAGGAAATGAAGAAGCAGCAGCTGAACTGTCTGTATGTGTGTGAACTTGTGACACAGCCAAACCACAAATCTATTCTCTCTAATTGACTTTAGTAGTGTGTGTGTGTGTGTGTGAGACGTGTCAGCCTAAACCACAGACCCGTTCTTCAAAAGGCGTCTAATTATGTTTTGCCTGTCATGTTATTTCATTCCATCATACCACTGTTCATGATGTGTGTGTCACATGCTTATTACACACACACACACACACACACACAAACCACAAATCCACTCGACTAGTCTGTTGTGATCCGACTGTCATTTGGACTAATAATATAACAGTGTGTGCAGGTGTGTGTGTGTGTGTGTTAAAGTGAGACAGGGAGTAATTAGCAGCCGTGTGGTTTGAAGCCAACAGGTCTCCGTGTCAGAAACAACTCCTGGGAATTATCATCAGTGTTAATGGAGACAGAGACAGACAGAGACAGACGTAGGGCAGAGACAGACACAGACCCGCTGATAATTAACATTCAGAAGAGCGCGCTCACATTTTAAATCACTTTAAATCCAGAAGCCCTCCAAACCCAGGAGCTGAGCCCAGAAAACAGACTACCTGCCCCCCCTCAGACACTCGGACCAGTCTCACAACAGCGCTGCTTTCCAAACACCAATCAGAGGAAACCAAATCATAACGCAATGTAAAGAAACCCATCTGGAACACTGGACAGAAGAAACTAAAAGCCAAAGCGGATCAGAAAGTTATCTGGGCCTGAAGAGACGATGAACCGGCAGAAAGTCTCTCTGCTGTCAGAGACAGACAGCAGAGACAGATCCTGACCGAGTGCAGGCTCAGTGTCCACAGACTGGACACCCAAACAGGAAGACACAGACAATCCTGGCAGTCAGAAGAGACCGGAACATGTGGTCGCTGTTGGACAGGTGAGGTGAGACAGGTGAGACAGGTGAGACAGGTGAGGTGAGACAGGTGAGACAGGTGAGACAGAGATCTTCCTCCTGCAGTGATCAACATTCAGTGAAATAAGGAACGTTTACTTTAACAAGTTCAGCTCTGTGATCTCAGACTTCAGAGAGCTCTTTGTATTTTAACTGCAAGTCTACAGTTTATCATCATCATCATCATCATCATCCCATCTCACTTATCTGTGTAGATTTTAATATCACAATTCTTCTGTCTATGTATGTTTTTACTCACACATGCTTTGTTGACATCTGTTTCCCAGGCCAGTAAAGCCCGACTGAGTTGAACTGAGACAGACAGAGAGACAGAAAGACGGGTGTGCGATGACTTCTTCGAACACCCTCTCCATGTCTCTATCAGTGCAACATGTCAAACAGCAGCAGCAGCTTCTGTCTTCCTGTGACTGTTTCAGATGTGAGGTTCAGCGGGAACAGCAGCCAGGACCCGACCGCACACACCTGCCCAGCCCATCACCTGCAGCTAGAGGCTCACGCCCAAACTCCAATCACTTACAGCTGTCTGCGGGTGGGGGCAGCATGTGAAAGCTGTGCTGCGGGGGTGCATGAAGCCCCACGGAAATATATAAACGATAAAGATACGTGCAAACTGTAGAAGCAAAAGTGTGATCTAAGTTTTGACTGGATTATGTTTGCGCCTGCTCAGACCAACTCATACGCAGAGGATCACATTAAGACCTCTGCAAACCTTCATCACACCTTCATCATTCAACTCTTCTGACGCGACACCGAGGTTTCACACAACTCACCGTCTTTACCTTTCTAGACGCTTTAGGAAGATTCCAACTCTGTGAGGCTGCATAGCTGCGCTTTGAGCTAAATGCTAACACATCTCAGTTTAGCGCGTTAGCATGCTAACATTTGCTACTTAGCGTGAAACACGAACAGCTGAGGCTGATGGGAATGTCAGTTGTGCAGGTATTTGGTCATAAACCAAAGTACTGGACACATTATTTACAAGTCGATATGTTACAGTATACATGAAAGCTTCGCGCTAGAGGAAAAGTCAGTAGGATTCATCCGCTGGGGAACATTAATGTCGGAACCAAATTTCCTCTCAATCCGTCCCGTAGTCCCAAGTGGTGGACAGACCGACATCGACGTCCACAGAGCCACGTCGCTAGCAAGGCTGAAAGCAGAGGAGAGAGTCCGAGTCAGAGCGAATCCACGAGGTGGCTAAATCATTTCCCCGTTCACACGCTCTAATTTCCACTCGCATGTGCAGCAAAGGAGGATCGACATCTGATCAGCTTTATCTCTGCAGACCAGGATCAGCTCAGGACGACTCTGACCTGCACACCAGGTTTCCGGTGGCAGCTCTGGTCCGCAGCTATTGGGAGAAGCCTGCACACCATCAGACATAACTTTTGGCTGAGATTCCGTTATCTAAACCATAAGTACATTTTCTCATTCATCAGGCGATAGTACGTCCCGACTGACTGTTTCAGACGTGAAGCAACTTCCCGCTGTGACTTCACCTGTGTGTGACTTCACCTGTGTGTGACTTCACCTGTGTGTGACTTCACCTGCTGTGTGACTTCACCTGTGTGTAACTCACCTGTGTGTAACTCACCTGTGTGTGACTTCACCTGTGTGTGACTTCACCTGTGTGTGACTTCACCTGTGTGTGACTTCACCTGTGTGTAACTTCACCTGCTGTGTGACTTCACCTGTGTGTGACTTCACCTGTGTGTGACTCACCTGTGTGTAACTTCACCTGTGTGTAACTCACCTGTGTGTGACTTCACCTGTGTGTGACTTCACCTTAGCTGTAACACTCAGGGAACACACAGAGGACTGAACGAAGACTACATTTATCTGAAGGAGGCAGACTGAGTCACTTCAGCTGGAAAACAGGGCAGCATCCACTCCTTCATTACCACACACACACACACACACACACACACAGCTCTGTGTGTGTGTGTGTGTGTGTGTGTCCAGACAGCCTCCTATCAGATCTCTATCAGGTTATTGATGACCAGGACGCTCTGATCAATACTCAGAGGGGGCACCTCTCTCCTCCGTCACCTTCAGCTCTCTTTCTCGCTCTCCCCCTCCCTCGTCTCCATCTCTTCATCTGTATTTACTGTATCTTCTTCTTCCTCCTTTATCCATTCATCTGTCGCTCTCTTCTCCGCTCTGTCTCTTTCTAGCTCCTCCTGTTTTCTCCGCTCCGTCTGGAATTTTATTATTTTATTTCAGTCATGTGCCTCCTATTAACTATAATTACCCTTTCACACACACACACACACACACACACACACACACACACACACACACACACACACACACACACACACACACACACACAGTGTCAGTGCAGACAGTACTTCAGTCTCCCATTAAGCAGATTCCAGTGTGGTTACAGACTGGAGGACAGACAATAAAACTCTTCACTGCCTCGTCTCTTCTTCTTCTTCTTCTGTCCTGTTTTTCCATCACAGCAGCAGAGCAGCTCCTCCGAGGCGGATGCCAGTCTGTCGGTCTAACGCTTCAAAGTAAAAACATTTTAACAACTATTGGACGAACTGCTATGAAATCCAAAATCAGAATCAGCTTTGCTGGCCCAGTATGTGTACGCAAGAAATTAGACTCTGGCTTTTGGTTGCTTTCAATGTACTGTAACAGAAATAGGCATACAGCTAAAAGGACAACAAATGGGATGAATCCTACTGACTTTCATCTAGCGCCATCAGCAGGTTGAAATTTCACACACTTCATTACTTGACGGGATACCCCAGAGGGCCCGGTCACACCGAGATTTATAACAAAATTTCAGACCAAAATCATTTACTTCCAATGGAATCGCTGCAATCAATGGATCTATCAAGCTATGTGGATCTTTCACACAGAAATCCACAGTGGCGAACTCGGACACGTAAATGTGCTCCATCCGTTCACTTTACATCAGCTTGGAAAATGCTTTTGCTCCGTCTTTTGTATGTCGTGTGTTCAGTAGAAAAACAAAAAACATAGTCTGATCTTTGGGAAAGAGCCGGCGGCATCGGGCTAGCAAGCGAACACTGGTTCGCTGGTTACTATGGAAACCGTGCGCCCATTCACTTACACTCTCAGAGAAATGAAAAGTTTTCAGATCTACTCTAAAAACATGCAATTATGTTTTATCTCTGACATTACATCTGCACTGCAGCAGATTAACCTACCGTTACCCAGAACACCCTTCTCTGTGTGTTTTCCTGTATCTCTGCAGAAGCATAATTGCAGCTTAAGTCACACAAACCACAACAGCCCTCTGGAAATGTTGCTTCCCTACATATTTATGGATACTATGTGTACACACACACACACACACGGTATTACCGTGTTTAAGAAATGACATCGCTGCCTAAATTCTAACTGACAGTAAATCGAACTCTACAGAGATTTAGTTCAGTTGAGCCTCTCACTTCTACTGGCGGTTCCCTTACAGCCATCAAAGACTTGCTATCTACTGGGGCTCTTAAAACGATGTCATTCACAAAAACACACAAACCAAAACGTGCAGTAAAAGTTACGGATGACAGAACCCCGGGACCTCGATGGTTAGCTACCAGCGGTGTACGAAAACCTTCAGCATGGTCCTGCGAGGGTCAGCAGACACCCTCCTCTGTTCTTCCTCTCTGACACATAATTGAATCCTTGTCCGACTCCTTTTGTTACTGCGATATAAAAAGGGTCAGTGTCTCTTCTAATCTGTCTCTCATGACAGAAACCAGACACAGCCTCTGTCACACACACACACACACACACACACACACACCAGCTCTGGTCATCCTGTCCTGTTTTCATGGACTGACTGAACTGAACTGAGTGGATTAGCCGGCATCTGTTTTAAGGTTTTTGTTATAAATAGCGTCTGATGTTCAGACATAATCTAACTGTTTTTAATCCCAGGCCACTCTGTTACCCAGAGGCACAACAGCAGATATAAAAACATCTGGAGTTTGGTGAATGCATCTACATTTTACCTCCTGTAAGAGCAGGTACTGTGGATCCGCCTCCACCTGTCTGTTCACCCATCGTTACAGAGGCCTCCACAGAAGCAGTCAGCCCCCTTCGACCAGCAACAAAACCGAGTCAAAAACGCAGGTTTAGACCAACATCTGCCCTTGATTAAAACCTAACAAACTTTCACTGAGCTACTTTGCATGTCTCAGACAAGTTTCTTAGATCTGAGACAAAAACCCTCGAGCCTGTCACGACCGGTCCTCTAGTTCGAGACGGGTCCTGACTGCGTCGTGAGCTGTCCCAGGTGCTGCATCGGTTTTCAAATATGTTTGATTTCACCGTAGCTAAAAACAGATGCACGTGTAGTCGGGGCACCTTGGAGATGACGCTGAGATGGGAGGAGAGCAGTGTCCAATCAGAGCGCACGAGAAAACAGGGGGCACACAGAACCGGTACAGCTTGCCTCTGGCCCTCGTCAAGCTGGATCAACAGCCGGACGGAAGCAAACAGGACGTCGAGCGATTTCTCGCCTGTTTCCGTTCGCTCCTGTCACAGATCTCTCCAACTACAGTAATCTTGTAATCAGTACACCCTCACGTCTGCGTGACAGCAGTCAGGGACGAAGAACGTCTTGTGGTTTGAGCAGCACAGCAACTTCTTGTAGTCTGCACTTCGACGGGTGCAGCGTCTGAAGGTGAAGATTTCAGTTTACCACGTTCCAGCCCTCACCACCTATGGCCATGAGCTCTGGGTCATGAGTTTCCTTCGTAGACCACCTTTAGAAATAGCCGGAAGGAGGTAGGAGTAGAACCGCTACAGTCTGAATCAGCACCCACATCTCCAATTTGTTCAGTGATTCAAATACAGTAGGTCTGGTGTTGTGCCAACTGATGGCTTTTGCCCTGGTTAGAGAAACAGTCAACCAATCAGAGCTTTGTAGGCAGAATTAATAATGGGAACATCGTCTTTCTACATAGCTAGCTAGCTAACCTAGCTACACCCATAAAAATAAAAAAAAGACAGAATCTGTGACAAGTGTGGATGAGATGTTTGCAGCCTTACGGGTTGCTGTAAGTCGATTTACTCAAATTACAACTTTTAAAGTCTTTTTTTTTTTTTTTGAATGGTTAACTGCTCCTAGCAACCACGACCGCAGCTTCAGTGTCAACTCAAAATAACGTTGATAAGGATACATCATTTGTTACTGACAACAAAATACTGCCCCACGCAAACAGAAATCAACTAACGTATGCACGAAGTCAACCAGAACGAATGAAGGGAAAGGAAATGAAGTCTGATTATCAGGCTAAAACACTGCTCCTTTGTGTTGAAGCCAGTTGGGGTGGTTCGGCATCTAACGAGGATACCACTTGGACGCCTCCCTTTGGAGGTGTTTTGGGCATGTCCAACTGGGAACACGCTGAAGGTGTTTCCTTTCCCACCTGACCAAGAGCGCCTCGGGATTCCTCAGAAAGAGCTGGAAGACATGGCAGGGGAGAAGGAGGACTGTGCCACCGCGACCTGGATAGGCAGCAGAAACTAAATGGATGGATGGATGGATGGATGGATGGATGGAGCACCCTATACTACAATAGCTCTGTGTCATTTTCACTCCCTTTTCAGGCCTGCACTGTATCAGTGTTATGTTTTAACTGCACTTTTTAAATAGTCTAGTCACTGCAATACCAGAAGCTGGGTGCTAGCAAGCTCTGTGACTAAAACCAAGTTTAACACAGATCTATCTCTTCTTTCTATACCAATCATCTAATCAAGGTGATTTGGAGGGGGGTGGGGTGGGGGCTCATAACTTAAACACCCTCAAATTTAGTTAGCAAGAGATGTGATACTGTGGCAGTATATTTCACAGTTGAACTATAAGTTTGAGGCACCAAATTAACTCAAACTGATTTTCACAACATATGTAATGCAATTACATCTACACATATATCTGATGTATTGGTCAGCCTCTAGAAATGATCAAAACAGCTCAATATTCGGACATGGAGAGATACAAATAGTCGGTCAGCTACTGAATAATGTTTTCATTGTGTTTGAACCACAAAATATAGACAAACCATGAATTCAAAGGGCTGTAAATTCAACAAAACGTCCTTCTAGCAGGTTGGACTCAGCAGCTCTGTGTTTCATAAGAGACCAGCACAGAGGATGGGAGGAGGTGACGGAGAGATGAGTGTTATGTGGGTGGGTGATAATGTGGTTGGGGGCTGTTACACAGAAGCGATAACACCACCTGCCAGTTTTAAGTGTTGCTGATGCCTGCCTGTGTAGTTATTGACGCGTTTGCATTTGTATAACTAAGATGAAGCCTGTTGACTCCTGCCCCTGGACATGTGACCTCGGTCATCCAGCAGGGAGGATTTAAACCCAACAGCAGCTCCATACATTCAGGATTATGGATTATCCATCTGTCAGAGATGCTGCAGAGATGTTGCAGCCATCAACAAGGTGACCCCGCTGAACCCGACTGGAGACAAAGGCAAACACGTCAGATGCTTGATTGCAAGCTTTAAATATTCATCAGACCAGGAAATGTGAAGCAATTAAAGGCCTTGGCACACCAAGTCCATATTTTTCGTATACGTTTTTTTAAATCCGTCATCCGATAGATTGTTACGCACAGAAACCTTGCACACTGAGTCTGATGCGTTTTATTATTCTAGTCGTTGGGACAATTCACAATATGAGACAAAATGGAGTCGTCAAGCAGTGAGGATGATTTTGTGGACGCCTCATGTGACTGAAGTCCTGCCGCTCGCTCCTCCTCTCTCGTCTCTAACGTCACCCCCCCAGGCCGTCGCCACTCTCCGCCCGCCTCTTGCATTTGGCACCGCGGCTACCTGAAGGGGCTGAGCTGTCCTCCTCCTCTACTTCACCCTCCTCCTCGTCATCATCATCCACCTCAACATTACTATCCAACCTGTTGACAGTAGGCTGCGTTATGAAATGATACTGTGCTTTTGACGGATACGAAAACCCCCCCGGAGAAAATCAAACCTGTTCCAAAAACTTTAATGACTGACGAAAGTTTGGCCGTCGGTGTGTAAACGTGATTGACACAACGTGAAGTCTTTATTTTTAAACATGCGACAATTTCGGACGACAAATACGGACTCGGTGTGCAAAGGCCTGAAGACTTGCCTCTTTATTTCGTCAGCCAGGCTGGAAATTTAAGGCAGAGCAAATGTATTTGTATTGCACCTTTCAACAACAAGGTCATTCAAAGTGCTTTGCATAAGACAAAAAGGCATTAACATTTTATTAACATAAAAAGGGTAATATAAAAAGACACAAATAGGTTTAAATGATTAAAACAAAATAAAATATAAGATTAAAATAAGCTAAAATAGAATTAGATAGAAACAAAACAGTGTAAAAATCACAGTGCAGCTACAACTCAGTGCAAGATATGAATACATAGTGCCAAATCTAACTTAATAAAATGCAGTGGCAAACAGGAAAGTTTAAGCTTTGATTTTAAAGAGCTGCAAGTTGTAGAAGATCTGATGTTTTCTGGAAGTTTGTTCCAGATATGTCGAGCATAAAAACTGCATGCTGCGTTTAGTTTTGACTCGTAAATGCATTGCTCTCTCCAAGACGCATACGTGCTAACATGTCACCATCTTAGTTTAACGTGTTAGCATGCTAAAATTGGCTAAGATATTTGGTCATAAGCCAAAATATTGGACACATTAAAATGCTGAGCTGATCATGGCACTAGATGAAAACTCACAGGATGACCAAAGTCACTTCCTCCTGAGGGGAACATGAATGTCTGAACAAGTAATGACGATCCATCAAATATTTGTTGAGATATTTCACTCAACCTGCTGGTGGCGCTAAAAGAAGTAATGAGGATACATCCTACATAGTTGATGAGATATTTCAGTCTGGACCAAAGTGACATTGGCACCCCTACAGTCATCAGGGTGGTCGTTTAAGAAACTAAAAGTGTATAAGCAATAAAGTCCAAGAGAAAGCCGTAACTCCGTATGTAAGAAGGTCAGAAGAGTAAGTCTCTGAACTACGAGTCATTTCTCAGATCCAGTTTAATCTGGTGTCTGAATGTGTCCACACAGACTGACCTTCAGCTGCAGTGACCTCGTTAGAGAAAACCTGCTTCTTTAACTGTTCAACTCTTTACCCAAAACAGCTGGGAGACCTTCTGTCTCCTAAACAGGAAGTTTAACAAGACGCGGTCGCTCGCCTTCAGACTCTGGTTATGCCCGATCCCTCGCTATCAACTATGACAGTCGACCTCTGGGCGAGGAAGGTTTAAAGTGTGGGCCTAGTGTGTGTGTGTGTGTGTGTGTGTGTGTGTGCTGTGATCCGATATATAACCTAATACAACCTGAGTGTGTGTGTGTGTGTGGCAACTAACTGACCATGTGTGTGTTTGACAGTAAATCAGCGGTCTGCTCTCCTTCAGCAGTTGAGTCTGAGTTTAACAAGGCTCCATCAAACTGTCCAATATCTGACCTTTTTATCGGGCGATCGGAGTGTGTGTGTGTGTGTGTGTGTGTGTGTGTGTGTGTGTGTGTGTGTGTGTGTGTGTGTAATGAGGCTTTGGGAAACTGTTGACTGTGTGACTCAATCTGAACATTAGGCTGGCGCTAATGGACCAGTTTAGACACGCATGAAGGAATAACATCCCTCCTCTCTGACTGTGTCTCCCTTTCACACATTCTGTCTGTCCTCCAGCAGCACTGAGTCTTTAACATGTTCACCGAGTTCACCGTGTTGACCTCACAAACTTCACTTTCGTTATAGAAAAAGAACATCGTGCTTTTAACAAGTCGCCATAAAAGGACAAACGCCAATTCAACAGGTCACTGCAGTATTGGGAAGAATCTTTCCACATGGGAAAGATGCTAAACAAGTTTAACAATCAGTACAGTTTTTCACACAAAAATAATCCAACTTGGAATCACTTTTCAGAGCCAAAATAAAGAAAAACTAAAAAATCAAGCCACAGTTTCCACGGTGGGATAGACTTTCTTTCCCTAGATCTTGTCTCCTCACACCAATAGAGGTGGGAATCTTTGGGAATCTCCCGATTTGACTCGGATTCGATTCTCGATTCAAAACCAGATTCTTGGTCCACAAAAACAAAAGGGTTGTACTAGTTTCAGGCTCCTATTCCAGTTTACTGTGTCCTCAGTCCACTAAACTGCAGTATGAAACATGACTGACAGTTGAGTGAACTGGTCTTGATTAAACTCATTGTCTCACACACTTTATTTGTCTCTTTTTCCTGTTTGTCAGAGTGTGCAGCTCGTTTATCTAATAAAGTTAACAGCAGTAATTTAGATTCATCTTACAGTCTGTGTGAGAATAATGAGATGAAAGTGTCATTTACTGTCCATAACTGGCTAAATATCTTTTATCTTTTTTTATCCGATATTCGTTCTAAATAGTTTGATCGATCTCTATAAATGCGGATCAGAAGAGCCAATCAGAGGACGCAATGCCACCCAGGTATATTAACGGTCGACGGCCAACTTTATAACAAAGAGTGGCTACAGCTGTCTTGTGAGCAGAGATGTGATTGGATAATTTATAAGGATGCACTCATCCAACTTTTACTCCGCAGCTACCCAAACTCAGGATATCCGCAAATACAGAAGAGCAATTTATGAAAGTGTGTTATTATGCTGGATCGACCTCGTAACGAGAGACGCACCATCGCGTTTATGTCTAATACGTGTAACAGCTTGAACAATGGCGCGTCGGTAACGTAGGCACACTTTGGCTTCAGTTAACACATCGCGGAACAAAAAGAAGCTGAACGTTGATAATGTGGCATTAGGAGGAGAGTACAAACGATGACATTCAACCTGAAACACAACCAGGTCATAGGCTACAACGTGATGAGTCCATGGCCAAGACAAAGGTAGTGACAGAAAATCGCACACTGGACCACGGCACACTGCGCAGACACCTAAAAGAGTTTGCAACTAATCAGTATCTTCTTCTATCGTAATAAATGTTACTAATATGGTTTTATTTATTGCTAGAGGTAGGTTTGACAGCTAATCATGGTGGGGATTCCAGCCCTATGATGACCCTTTCACAACCTTTTAGGCTCCTGCTATAAAGAAGTGCCCGATGGACATGCAGCTGCACCCTAAAGAGGAAGCAGTGCTTGAAAAAGACTCCTTAACGCTGTCTCCACCTTCTAAAAGGTTAAGTACCATGGCCAGATGTGTTGCAGTCCCACTTCATTTCATGTAATAATCATTTTTTACAACTGATAGCGTTTGCAACGATTTGAAACACAGGACTTAATTGCAGTTTTCGTCAAAAATAACTAGAAAATAACTCCTCAGACGCTCGTGTTTCCTGGCAGCCCGGCTGACTCCTCGTGCATCTGTTCCTCGACCCAAACAAAAGTAGGAAGCTGGAAAATATAGCTGCTAACTCGTTTACTTGCCGTCGTTGTTTTGGTTTATAAATGGAGGTGCAGCTTGTGAAACAGGTTGGAAACCCACCGAACAGTAAACTGGAGGGACTGTTCTTCTGGTAGGTGCTGAAACTCCGACTCCATGCCGAAAAATACGACCTAAATAGGAAGCCTCGGCCTCTCTGTGGTCCCACGGCGGTGGTCATTAGATGCGGAGAGTTGTGGGTTCAGTGACCACAGACACTAACAACATAATGACCAACATATGGTGTGGAGAGGAGGAAAACGACAGCAGACAGATGGAGGGAGATAGAGGAGAGGAAATACTGCGACACAATGACAAGCTTACATCCTCCATCACATGTTTTTTTATATATAATCTACATGTTATATCAGTAGTTTTATCTTTCTTATCAGTGATGACATATTATGAATTTGACTTTATTGCAGAGATTGAGGAAGTGACGACAATGCCGCAACAGAATCCAACACAAACAGCATCAGGCAGTTGACAGACCCTCCAGTTCAACAATCTTTGGGGCTGAAACTGTAACTAACGCAAAATGTCAGCTGAAACCCCTCATTCCTAGAAAAACTGACCAACACCACTCCAACGTACACACATTTTGCTCACATTCCCCAAATTTAACGTCAGAATTTCCCAGAATTCCTGACCAACAGCGACTTCAGACCAAATCCTCTCCCATATTTCCCGCCACGCTCGAGACTTTATACACGAGACGCGGCAGGATCGGAGAGTAGTTACAAAACTGCGAGAATTCAGAGATGCACAAAATTAACTTTCCCACATTCGTTTTCTACAGAAAAAAACAACTATGGCCATCATAAGTTCCGCCTCCCGTCGATGCCAGACTCCATTAGATGCCCATCGTGGACGTCAGTGTGTTTGAGGTCTGTTTGTCCGGCACAGCTGCTCGCTTCATTGTAAATAATCTCTCTACTCAGTGCTGAACTTTTGACGTTACACCACACTAAGCATATTGAAATGTTGGTAACCATAGCTACAGTACTGATGCCTCGGGCTGAGTGGTGAAACTAACCTAACCCAGGGTCAAACGGACCTCACACACACTCTGAAACATGGAGGAGGATTTAAACGCAGCCAGCCTTCCTCTGCTAAGTGCACATTATATAAGAGACTGAATGCAAATAATATGTGTATATGTATAATGTATATTCAAGGCTAAAATTGCAGGAGGGTGAGTTTAAAACAGCCTATTTGGGAGTTGAAAGGGTGGTGCAGCACCACTTTTCCAATCTTCAACATAAATGCTGAATACAGTGATACAGATCTTATTTAAACTGTTTAAATAAATTACAATCAATCATTATTAACAAATACCAGATTATTGGTAATGTGGTTTTGATGCAGTCTCTGCTGGTGCAGACAGAGTCAGTGATCAGTATCTCAGATTCTCACGTAAAGTATCTGGATCAATCTCACTGTCTGCAACAGGTCTCCGCAGGTAACAGGGTGTGTGTGTGTTTGCGTGTCTTTTAGTGAGGGTGGGCGGTTAAGTCCGGGTTCACGACACTCCCTGAAACGCAAATCTATGTTTGCTGACTCACCCGAATCCCACACACAACTTGGCCAGCAACAAGTGTGCCTGTGTGTGTGTGTGTGTGTCTATAAAGCTATGTGCCTGTGTGTGAGCCAAAGCACACCTGTCAAGACCCGACGCTGCAGTAGACTCTGCGGCTTTGCCAAAGGCATTTGAAATCAACCCACACACACACACACACACACACACACACAACGCTGGAAAATATGTACCTGGAGGTAAAAAAAATGTCTCTGCAATGAAAATGATGTCCGTGATGAGATGCACAGAGTCAGAGCTGAGACTCAACACAATACTCAAACTATTCAAGTTCTAATGTTTTAAAATCTTTCTGCAAGAGTTTCGTGCTGGAACTGCTTTTAGCGAACTACAGCTGAGTGTCTTGTTGTCACAGTGAGGTCTAGAGAGACAACCAAACCAAAAAAAACCTGTGCTCACTGACACAATCTGACAAACTGCGATATATCTGGAGACGCTGCACAGAAGTACTGGGGCGGATGGATCCACAAGAAATAGTTCCAGCTTGTTAACAGTTTGTGTACAGATTAAACAAATGAGATGCAACATGTTGCTAGGCGGATTTTTTAACTTTGGACAGAGCCAGGCTAGCCGTCTCCCCCTGCTTCCAGTCTTTATGCTACGCTAGGTTAACCACATCTCGAGTCCTGGCTCTATACCAACTTGGTCCCATCAGCTGTCATGCTCAAATCATATTCATCATCGGCTCAACAGTCCCGACGTTCGTTCAAAATGTTGAACTACTTCTCCGGAGCTTGTCGTCGGAGCAGCTGATGGAGACATGTTAGCACGGTTCTGGTGCTACGCAGGTGGAAAGACGTCAGGGTGTCTGCTGGAACTGGGCGAAATTTGGTGGAAAGCTTTTATGATCTCTAGACAGCTTATCACCTTTGTTCCAACAGTATATCAACACAAAGTAAAATGTAGGCTCTACCAGATCTCCTGGGATGCATTTCTTGGTAAAAGTTGTACAAAAGTGCTTAAAAAGTGAAATCCGTTCTATAAACTACCGTATTATGTGGCTCGTTTACTTCCACCTACAGCCTGGATTCTTCCCAAAATAAGCACAAACACCCTGACTGCAGCATTTGTAAAGCTGTTAGTTTGCTCTCCTCTTGGATTTGTGTGATCACCACACGTCGTCATGATCTGCATCATCTGTGTGAGTGGAGTTTTCATTCTGTGCCTGCAAAAGGTTTGGTTTTTGTGTCACGAGGATTTTATTCAGTGCCTCTTTCAGGTTGATTCGGAAGATTACCACACCTCAGCGTCTTTACGACCGAATAAACTAACGGCAGCGCAGCGCCAATCAACAATGCTTCCTGCAGCATTCCACACATGACCTCCGTCAGCTCATCGGTGAAGCCCCGCGTTCCTGAGAGCCGAACCGCCATCACAACACCACACAGCCTGTCTCGCTGTCTGCTGCCTGTCTCCCTGTCTGCAGCGCAGCCTGTCTCCCTGTCTGCTGCCTGTCTCCCTGTCTGCAGCCTGTCTCCCTGTCTGCACCGCAGCCTGTCTCCCTGTCTGCACAGCCTGTCTCCCTGTCTGCAGCCTGTCTCCCTGTCTGCTGCCTGTCTCCCTGTCTGCAGCCTGTCTCCCTGTCTGCACCGCAGCCTGTCTCCCTGTCTGCAGCCTGTCTCCCTGTCTGCACCACAGCCTGTCTCCCTGTCTGCTGCCTGTCTCCCTGTCTGCACCGGAGCCTGTCTCCCTGTCTGCAGCCTGTCTCCCTGTCTGCTGCCTGTCTCCCTGTCTGCACCGGAGCCTGTCTCCCTGTCTGCTGCCTGTCTCCCTGTCTGCACCGGAGCCTGTCTCCCTGTCTGCAGCCTGTCTCCCTGTCTGCACCGGAGCCTGTCTCCCTGTCTGCAGCCTGTCTCCCTGTCTGCAGCCTGTCTCCCTGTCTGCAGCCTGTCTCCCTGTCTGCACCGGAGCCTGTCTCCCTGTCTGCTGCCTGTCTCCCTGTCTGCACCACAGCCTGTCTCCCTGTCTGCTGCCTGTCTCCCTGTCTGCACCGCAGCCTGTCTCCCTGTCTGCACCACAGCCTGTCTCCCTGTCTGCACCACAGCCTGTCTCCCTGTCTGCACCACAGCCTGTCTCCCTGTCTGCAGCCTGTCTCCCTGTCTGCACCGCAGCCTGTCTCCCTGTCTGCACCGCAGCCTGTCTCCCTGTCTGCAGCCTGTCTCCCTGTCTGCAGCCTGTCTCCCTGTCTGCAGCCTGTCTCCCAGTCTGTCGGTCCATCTGCCTGTCTGTCTACCTGTCAGTTTGCTCCAGTCATTCAATAATAGATTAAGGTCTTCCCTTCTAAAGCCAGAACCTGAAGAGGCTGGAATGGGCCAACACAGCAGGAGGGAGTATTACACACACACACACACACACACACACACACACACACACACACACACACACACACACACACACACACACACACACACACACACACACACACACACACACACACACACACACACACACACACACCTCAGAGTCAGCAGTAATGGCTCCCGCAGGGAACTGCCTTATCAATATCCCAGTGGATGGAGGAGAGAGAGGATCAAAGGTTGAACAATTAAAGCTACGATCCGAAGACCAGACAGAAACAAACAACACTCTGCATCTGTGTGTCTGTGGGAGTACACACTGCGCTCTGACTGCATGCATATCGTACCACAGGCTGACTGGAACTGAGCTCAGATCAGCTCATGCAGGACTCGGGTACGGTTTCTTTGTCCACAGCTTTGGAAAATAAATGCGGTAGCTGATCTCGAGTTCACTTGACTTGGAGGTAAAACTTTATCTGAAAGTGTGAAACTACGCAAGGTCAGCCTGTTGTCTAACTGTTCGGAGGTCTTTCCAGAGTCAGAATGCGAGACTCGACACTAAAGACCCCCACTGCACCGCTCAGGGCGGAGCTGTCCCGGAGAAAAGCTGACAATCATGTGAGAAATGTGGTGAAATATTTGGTCGCGGTCCAGCACCGACTGCAGATTCAGACCTTCGGAGACCAAAGACGCTCTGTGTCAAAACTCTGTTTAGGAATTCAGTGTGACAGCTGCTACAACCCACATCTACAGACCAACCAATCAGATTACAGCATGAAATGAGCCTGGCCAACACTGCACTGTAAGCATCCATAGATCACACCATTCGTAATAACACATGTCACTAAAAATCCAGCCTTTGAACGTAACCTTACTCAACAGTATGTCATGCACTCACTCCATGTCTAGATAAGGACGGTACATTTTCTAAACATGACTTAATATTTCTTTTTTTTTTTGGCTACACATTTCCGACAACCCCAGCACCATCGCAGGTTAAAATTGTCATTTTTGTATGCTAACAAGTAAGTATTGTTTGACTTCTTGACTTCGAATTCGAACGTCCAGTGCTGCAGTCGATACTCTGACTGATGAAAGAAAGCTTCAGGTGCGACAGCTCCGTATATACAGTGCACACAGATGCCACATTGGTGTGCACTGTAAGCACCACTTTTGAATAAAGTAAGAACAAACAGAGCCAGCTCTATCGCCACAGCTTGGGTTTTTTTTTTTGCTTAATTTTCAAAACAGAGACATGTTGATGGCGTTTCTGTACTTTTCCCCCCTTTAATTTACATCGCAGTGCTACCTGCAGGGGACCGGTGGAAATTGGACGACTGTTGGTCGAAGACGAAGGAGGAGAGGAGTGGTGACCCCTGAAAGGGAGCAGCCGAAAGGAAAAGAAGAAGAAGTGCTATGATTCACCAGACATTAATCGCTCAGTCTGACATGTTTTGAAATTGATATTGTACAGTCTAACACAGACTACAACCACGACTCATCTTGCGCAGTGTCACATGCAATGAAACAGTAAGATTGCACAGTGTGTAGGGGTGTTTAAGTCTGCCCAGAGTCCACGTTACGGTTTCTGTGGCCCATATTCAGTGCAGGAAGTTAACTTTTCCATCCACTGAAAACATCAGCTGTCAGGAGCCACTTTCTCCATTTTAACAGCCACAACAGCCCAGTTAGATCCAGCTACCCCCCCCCCCAATAACAGCAGTTAGCTGATGGCTTACTTTTTATTTACCACCCAGATGTATTTATATTAGAATATATTTGGGGGGAAGTGTTTCTGCTCCTGACTGAGCTTTAACTACGTGTCAGAGCACTTCAAACCGTTCAGCTTCAAAAGGCCTCCATTAGAAGTCGGCTTCAAATATTAATAACTGCAGCCAGGCAGCTCGATCTTTAATCAGTACCTCTGACACACACACACACACACACACACGCATAGCAACATACCAACAACAGCTACACTTACAACATACTAACACACAGACATAGCTGTTGTGTCACACACTTCATAGCACGAACATCGACACAAACACCTCAAACTGGCTCTAAATCAGCATTTTATCGTGCTATTTACGCCTCGCTGAAGGCAACATGTCCACACAGTGTCTCCATCTCTGAGTCCACGTAGAAACTGTCTGGAGAGAACAAACTGCAGTGGGATGTGGCACAGGGGTTACTAGTGGTTGAGTTCATGATTCAGCGTTTGCTTTCTTTTGGTTTGTTAGTTGAACTGTTTAAGTTGTTTGTGCTGTAATTATAGACCAGTGAAGACGGGATAGAAGTTATTTTATCTGGAAGGGAGGGGAGCAGCCGGTAACTAGCTAAAACCTTTTAGCCATTTATACACTGAAGTCACATTTTTACTGTAAGTTTAACCACACAGTTGTTCAGCGCTGGAGCTAACTTAGGCTGAGATTTAACAAACATCTGCTGCTGAATGTACAACTAGCCGTTGGCTTTTCTACCGCTACTCACATCAGCCTTTTCTCCTACAGTAACATTACAAGAATTTGATTGCTAAGTCACAAAATGTCGATACAGTAAAATGTTCACTGACAACGTTATCTGTTTCCCTAGAATATACACTCTTGCAAGACAATATCCGTTTCCATTTATTTATTTGCTTTTGTGCAAAGCAACGTGCTAATGGAGGTACAATCCAAGCCACAGCAGATCAGAATCTGAAATCCTTTATTGATCCCCGAAGGGAAACTCTTTGTTACAGCAGCTCACTGTCACGTCAGTGCACACAGGGACAGTAGGCTACTAGCAAAAAATATAATACAATACACCATAATACAGGTCAGAAAATAAATGAAGTACCAGGTGGGTATAAGTATAGAATAAAATAAGTGTGAAGTACAAAGTGGGTTTACCGGTTGGTAATGATAATACGGTTTAGTAACACAATGTAATAACATAAGTAATAAGGTAATAGATCAACGAGTTGAGAATAAGTGCTTCAACACTCGACCGGACATAAGGTGCACGAAGTAACATGGAAGTGCCGAGCAAATGACTTTATTTTGAGAAAGACCTCGAGAAGGATCGAGAGATAGTGATAGAGAAAGAACACGTTAGATGGGTGAGTGCTCTCGGAAGAAGTAGGTCGTCAAGCGATTTTTGAAGACAGGAAGTAATTCTGCTGCTCGATAACTCGTTCCACCACCGAGGGGCCGCACAGGAGAAGAGTTTGGATTGAGAGTCCCTGCCTAGCAGTGAATCTGCGGATTGTAGCGAACGAGAAGGCTCATAAACCTGAATGAGGGAGTTCGGGTAGGTGGGTGCTGCTCGTGGCCACTCTGTAGGCTTGAACTTGAAGTGGAGTGACGTGAAAAAAGTCCACAGTGACTTGAAGCCCGAGACAGAACGCGTTCACTTTATTAACATTTAACCACATCCACCGTCTTTTCCTAACCTTGTGCTTTTGTTGTCCAACCCTAACCACACACTCAGGATACGAACGCTGGTCCTGTTTAGTTTTCCTATCATCCACCCCGACCACCTCCCTACAGAACTTCCTTTATTCAAAAAACTAAAAAAAACACTGCCACAGAACAAAGCCTTGGCAGCAATTACATCATCTATGTGCTCGGCAGAACATAAACAGTTTCTAGGAGACAGAGTTGCTCCTGAAGCTGTTATGCATATGTAAATCTGACTTTTTTCATTTCAATGAAGAAGAAGGCTTTTCAGTTCACCGCCTCACTGTTTGTTCTGCTGATTCAGCGAGAGTTTAATGTCCATCACAGTGTTGAAATGATCCAACAGGCAGTAACCTGACAATGACCCTTTTTTATGGCCGAAACTGCAGCTTGTTGTAGTAAGGAAAGCCCAACAGAAGTATCCCGGCACCGCCACACCTGAATGGAATGCAACTGTCAAAATGTCTGCCGTGAGAAACGTCTGTTAGAGATATAAACAGGATGGTAACCGCCCGCCTCCCTACTCTGTTGTATTTGGGTTGGGCAGGAAATTCCTTTGCAGATTTTTTGCCAAACTAAATTGACTTTGGAAATTAAAAATGCAGGTTAGAGCAAGGCAGTGAGTAAGCACACACACAGTGATAAAATAAATGTGCTGCCTATTTACAAAGGCCGTTGTCTAGAGCCATCCAGTGTCTGCTGGTTTCCCCAACCGATGCTATCCCAATCCCCCACCGGTGGGTGTCACAAACGGCCCTGGCCTCGCTCCCGTACCTTGTGTACACACATTCACAACAGAGAGGACTAACATTACCGGAGTCTTGGACTTTGTAGCTGAAAAGTAACAAATCCAAGTTTAAACTGTGTTTGATAAAGCCACTCGTTAAAGGGACTCTGCAGATTTTGAACCAGCTTTGTTTGGAGAGTATATGCAAATGAACAATGGTTAACTTCCCTCCATGCTGCCTGCGCCCAGAGCTCCCCGTTCATTTGCCGGGAAAACTACAGATTGTTCCTCAGTGTTAATAGTGTAATGCTGGAATCAGACATTCGGGGCTACTGATATGAGCCAGAGTTCTGGTTGTTGTAGGTTTTCTACCTTCTAAGGGAAGCCACAGCCCTTTTTCTCCGTTTTCTCTGGTCGTGTAGCACCAATTTCAAAAACACTGGCGTCTTTCTGCAGCATAGACAGCACAGCTTTATGAAAAGATCTTCCAGCTGTGAAATCCCCCTTTAAACCGGGATTTATTATTCTAGATTATGACCTACTCCTGGTTTAATTTATAGCCTGTCGGGGAGAATGTCTTGATTACTCAAGTGTCTGCAGGAGTGCTTTACTTACTTAAGGAAATGGATCTGACATTCACAGACACTGATGGAGGCCCTGGTGAGGAAAACTTTTTGTCTGCTCACAGAGAGCAAATAAAAAGTGGAATTTTTCTGAGTGCAGTCCACCTACTCTTTATTGAATTATCTGATTTTATAAATAAACCACCACCACGTCTGACCACATTAATGCTCCTTTGCGTGTCTATAAAGCTCAGCCTTACAGCCTATAAGGACAACCACTCAGCACAAACTCACAACCAAACTTATCAGCAGCAGAGTCACTGCAAACGCAGACAGGTGTGAAATTATAGAATTGTAAGTCGACCAATTAATCTGTTTTATATCTGTGTGGATATCAAAGACTCGAGGGCTGCTGCGCGAGTAACAACACACGAGGAGAAATAAATTAACAGCATGACTCACCGTCGGATGAAATGCAGTCAATGACTGTGGGTAATTAACATCCTGAGGACAGTGTCTTCCCCCTGAGCCGGGGCTTCTCTGAGAGGCTGCAGTTGGAGACGAGTTTGATGTCAGAGGGAATGTGCGTGGGAGCTGTGGGGCAGCGTTTTCATGAATGTTAATGGGCCTTAAATTCTGCCTCTCGGTCCTGGTAGTGGTGGATCTGCAGAAAGTGAGCAGCTCTGTGGGCGTTATCAGATTCAGGTTGTCTGATCAAAAGCAGGGAGCAGCTGTTACTGGTTTATAATGGGAACAGGAAGGACTTCAGGGTGACGCACGGTGCAACACCAAACTCTCCGGTACTCGCACAGCAAAGTGCAACTTAGCTTTTCAACCCAATTTAGACATTTGGGTCCATCATCATTTGAAAAGGAAAAACATTTGAATGTTTTACTGACCCAAAGAGATAATGCAGGGAAGGAGTAGGCAGACACCACAAAAGCTTTCACCCAGGCGAGCAGCGAGGCTCTGGATGTCCATCGTGTCGGTTCCACACTTACAGGATGCAGTAGCTGTGCTGCACATTACTTTAAATACGCATGAAGTTGCAAAATGACTGAGTGCGTTTATATGTGCACTAGTATCCTGGTCCTAATCCTGTTTTTGGATTAATCCTGCTTATGATGCTACCTGGAGTACTTCATCAGAAACCGGGATACTGTGGCCTGTGAACACCTCATGCGGGTCTCTGATCACTCTCCGTTGGTACAGAACACATCGGCTGTGAGAAATCAACGACACAACTGCACACAGACGACCAGAAACCTGGATACTGTCAGAGTCATGCGGGGAGAGGAAGAACCAGGTCATATCCCAGATAAGATCAAAAGCAGGACGAGACTCAAAACTGGGAAACTAACGCGCATGTAAATGTACTCAGTGGCATGCTAACATGCAAAATGTTACATGCAAAATGTGAGCAGGCTAACATGCCAAACTACCATCTGTGTTAGCGTGTTAACACGCCGACATGTTAAACATGAATTACTAAATGCTATGCATGTTTGCACAACATAATGACTTTGCTTAGCCATACGTACAGAACAAATCTATCTATGGAAATGTAGGTGTGGTTAATCTGCCAATTTCAAACAAGAGATATTTTTATGACTATGTTCCAACATCATGTTCTGAAATCATTCAGTGCTAAAAACAACACCGAGTCTTCTTTTGAGACGTTATTGAATATCAGAGTGTGCATGTTTGCTCATGTGTATATTGGTTATTTATTTAATTACTTATTTTCTTTTCAGTGTTGCTGTCCGCTTACTTTATGTCTGCTTCTTTACAGAAGATGTGACTGATCTCCTCCTTCTATTAATGTCACTTATCTCATGCGTAACTACGTCCTACGGAAAAGTCTAAAAAGTACAAAAAAACAACAACAACTAAATGTTACATGTCAAATACTGTATCACTCTGTTAAAAGCCAATAGTTGCTGGAAGGCAAAACATGCATCAAAACATCCAAAAAACAAACTTCAAACGTCTTCTGCACCATATTTTACTTCTCCACTGTCCGTCTCCAGTCATCGATTCACCGCAGTACACCCTGAACACACGGGCACGACGCCTTTCACTTGACACTGATTTATTCATTCAGACCACATTAGTTGGCTAAAATGTAACATACGGAATAGATAAATAAATATTCTATGTAGTTTTGTTAACTCACTGTTCTTCTCCACGTCTCTTCTTCAAATCCCAAAAATACGGTAAAAAAAAAAAAAGGTTTTCTGTGTTAAATATTTCAGTATTTTTTTCTCTGCATATATTTGTCAAAACCAACCCAACTGTCAGCTTGTAAGAAACGTCCTGCGCGTGCCGCTTGACCCATAAACATGAGATTAATACACAGGAAACGATCAATGGCTAACAACTTAATCTACTGTCAACAAACACACACACACAATTATATCCGTATTGAACGGGGGACTGGAGGTTTTTGGAGAGGCTCTCAGGAGAAAATCAATATTTATCCAAATCCGTCTGCTGTGTTTTGTGCTGGGGCAATATCAGATGCTGCCAGTCTGACCCTGAACGCATCACACTGTTGACACACTACAGATGGACAAAAATCAATGGGGATAATACAACAGGCTGTGAGGAACAAATCTATTAAAAACAGGCCTTCTGTTGCCGCTTGTAGAGTTCAAACTGCTTCTTTTGTCAGACAAACAATCCAAACTGAAAATATATTCGCTTTACAATTATATAAAAACAGAGATTTTATAGAGACTTCCTTTAACTACTTCATCGGTCAGCTAATTGTTCCAGCACAGCTGCCATCCACAGAGGTGTGTCTGGCACTCAGATTTTTAATGGAGTGGTCCTTTAAGAACAGGCAGCTCGAGGAGCAAACGTTAGTTTTTTAGGAATCGGGAGATTATATTTGCAGAGCCTGGGACAGAAGACGAAGTCCTGTGTTTGCACTGTAATGTTTAATGGAAGACGTTCTTTCATGTCTGACAAACGTTTCACCACTGCAACGGTAATTTTGGTGTCCAACAGGTCCATGTGTGCATGACACAAAAAAACAACATAACATAACTAAACTAACCTGCAATGTACAGCCAGGCCGATGCTGGATTTCTGAGGCCGATACTGATATCGATATTAGCCTCTCTTTTAAAAACAGAAACACATAACGTGAAACAATCTTTATACGGATCACTTAGATATGAAAACTGCAGCGCAGAGCGGACTTGTCAGTACAGAGCGAGAGTGAAAGTTCTGACAGCTAACGTGGTGGAGTGCAGTTTCTGGACGGAAAGCGGACCCTGGAGCTTCCTTCCGCTGTCAGACATTACCGTACGTTTCACCACCACTGACGCTGCGTCAGCCGCGGCCCGTCACAAGCTAACAAACAACAAACGAAAGACGCTAACGGACTCCTCATCATTTTTACATACTTTATGTAAGGGGAACTTACATGAAGGGGAACTTTAAGATATGTTTCATATGTTTTTCTTCTTATATTTCTAAGAAGAAATATAATTTTGGTTGTTGTTGTCTTACCCCCCACCGCACTTTGGAGGACATCAATCTTTATTTTTATACTGTATATTTGCTTTCCCTTTACTTTTCAATTTCTTCATCATCAGTTTCTATATTTTTTCTTTCCATACTTAACATTCTTCATAACAATATCACAATAAAGCAATAATGTTGCAACACCACATAATGGCAATTAAACAAGAAACAACCTCAGCTAAATCATGTAGCCTTTCATCAAAACTAGGGAGGCAATTGCTGTTTTCACTGACGCCCATTTTAAACAAGCGAGAATGTGTGTGGTACAAATTTATTTTGAGTTGTCTTTTATTTTTGTTTTCGGTTGAACGGAAATGACGTCTTGCGCTTCGTCTTGCGATGATTCTCTAAGTTTTGATTTTTTCTAATCTATAAAAAAAAAGGTTTAGGCATCTAAATCCTTCAAATGAACCAATCTTACAAAAAGAAAAATCATTTCGTGGTTAAACTGCTTTAAAAAAAAATTTAATAATAATAATTATCATGTCCAAACTAAGTTCATAACTTGTGATGAGGAGTCACAAGCAAAGCCGGTTGGAAACAGCTGTTAAAGGGACATTTACCACCATAAGAACAATGTAGTCAAATCTGTGATGTTTCACAGTGTAGGACGTGAAATTGATAGTTAGTATGTTTTGCGGGATGAACTGGCGTTAATGGCCATGAGAACCTGTTGAATCGTGGGTAAAGTGCCTGCGGAGAACAGATCAGCACTTTCTTGTCCTGGTCACAAGTCAAAAGGCTGGAGAACAAAACACTGCATGTCTAAAAATAAATAAATAAATAAAATAAACCCAACACACCTCCCCCAAAATACATCATCCCCCGCTCTGACAACCTGTTGCCACGAGTTACCATCACATCCTGTCAATCACTGTGGGGGAAAACAATGCTGTGATTGGTGGGCTGATAGACGGGGTCACCATGACAACGCAAAGACCCGCTTGATGACTCAATGGAGAGCGAGGCGGAGCGAGAGAGCGAGGTTCAGTCTCCTGCAGGCTGCCATCGAGCCCCTCGCTGCTTTTATGTGTTGGAGTTTAGTTTTAAGAGGATTAGCAGCTCTTTTCAACAGCTGCTAATAAGACTAATTGGACCAAATGGGAAATGCTGAGAGACAGACAGACAGACACAGAGAGAGGGACAGACAGAGACAGAGACAGACAGAGAGACAGAGAGAGAGAGAGACAGACAGACACAGAGAGAGGGACAGACAGAGACAGAGACAGACAGAGACAGAGAGACAGACAGACAGAGAGAGAAAGAGAGAGACAGACAGAGAGAGACGACAGACAGACAGAGAGAGAGACGACAGACAGACAGAGAGACAGACAGACAGACAGACACAGAGAGACAGAGAGAGACGACAGACAGAGAGACAGACAGAGAGGGACAGACAGAGAGAGACAGAGACAGACAGAGAGACAGAGAGACAGACAGACAGAGAGAGAAAGAGAGAGACAGACAGAGAGAGAGACGACAGACAGAGAGAGAGAGAGAGACACAGAGAGAGAGGGACAGACAGAGAGAGAGACAGACAGACAGACACAGAGAGACAGAGAGAGACGACAGACAGAGAGAGACAGACAGAGAGGGACAGACACAGAGAGACAGAGAGAGACGACAGACAGAGAGAGACAGACAGAGAGGGACAGACAGAGAGAGAGAGACAGACAGACAGAGAGAGGGACAGACAGACAGAGAGACAGACAGACAGAGAGAGAGAGACAGAGAGACAGACAGACAGACAGAGAGACAGACAGAGAGAGAGAGACAGACAGACAGACAGACAGACAGAGAGAGGGACAGACAGAGAGAGAGAGAGACAGACAGACAGAGAGACAGACAGACAGACAGACAGACAGAGAGAGGGACAGACAGAGACAGAGAGACAGACAGACAGACAGACAGACAGACAGAGAGACAGACAGACAGAGAGACAGAGAGACAGAAAGAGAGAGGGACAGACAGAGACAGACAGAGAGAGAGAGAGACAGAAAGACAGAGACAGAAAGACAGAGACAGACAGACAGAGACAGACAGAGGTAGGGGAAGGAAGAAGATATGTTTTTCAGAATGTTTTATTCATTATGTGTATATGTTTTCTCTGTTTCACTACTGGCAGGGTTGATGTGAAAGATTTACCGCTACATGGGAGAAGAGCAGAGACAGAAGACAACGTACCCATCAAGGATTAATACTGTGCTGACGCTGCACTTAAACACAGTGCTGCTTTTAGCTAAATGCTAATGTGAGGATGCTAACACGCACACAATAACAATGCTAATGTTTGTCATGGCCACCATCTTCGTTTAGCGTGTTAGCATGCTACCATTTGCTAATTAGCACGAAACAAAGTACAGCTGAGGCTGGTGGGAATGTCATTGGTTTATGACCAAATGCCTGCAGAACTAAAGTGTTGGACAGTGAAAGTCCTTTTGCCAGAGAGAGAGAGACAGACACAGACAGACCTTTTGCCAGGATTCGTATCTACGTGTCCGGATCCTCCTGTTCTGCAGGAGTCTAGGATACACTTCAGGCAGACAGGTGTGTCGCTTAGCGACAGTTGTAAGGGTACATGACTCGTGACTGTAAATCTTACCAATCAGAAAGTTTCCTCCTGTAATAGCGCCTCCGAGTGGGTAAAAGTGTAATGGCATACGTCTTTGATTCACAACCAATCAGAGACTCTCAGTGACTCCCGTGTTTTGATCATTGACCAACCAGAAACATCCCATCAGGAGGAGCTCAGTATGAAAGGGTTTAAAAATTGAAGCCGGGAGAAACGTCGCTGTCCTGCATTCTGAATCCAGACCCTTCGTATTTCAGGTTTGTATTTTACTTTCTGCACTCCGAAGAATAAACTACTTTGCACGAGAGTAGAGAGTTTCGTCCCTCTGTGTGTCAGTGTTTGGTTCCTACGAACCTGATACTTGTTATTTATTTAAAAAAGTTAGCGAAGGCTGAACAAGGAAAAGAAACTCCACCGTGACGCCACTTCAGGCACTTCTGGTTTTGGAAGTATAAAAGTCAGGTTCACTGTCTCATAGGCAATGTCAGGTGACTAACAGAAGACATGAAACTCTCCTGGTCGAACCACCTCGTTAGAAAATATCTGGTTCTCTTATAAAACGTCAAAGGTACAAGTCAGTGGACATAAGATAAGATGAGAAGCGAACTATGACTCCCAAAGTGCCGAGCTTAAGAGGAGTACTCCTCAGACTGAGCATTGCACTCCTCTAACACTGTTAGACTCTTAGTGGACATTTAAAATAAAAAAACAGTATTAAAATCGTCTTTTTTATTCCATACATTACCCAGAATGCAATTCAACCACCAACAGTTGTGTGTGGATTTGCAGAGGTCGCTGCTTTCCAACGCCACACCAACGCATTTGTTTCATTTTCAAAACTCGTCGTCTTCGGCCCCGAGCGACGCCGACCCGAGTGACATCACCTGAGGACATTTATCAGACTCCACACGGCTCCCTCTGCAGACACTAAAGGTTCATACGACTTGTTTCGCATATGCAGTAGAACTCCCCAACGCATGGAAACACACATCCTATGACGTGGGAAATCGATGGAAATACCCTTTAAAATTCTGCCATGTATGTCGGCGTGCAAGAAAAGCAACAAATTCCACTTTTTAGAAAAGCGATAACATCATATTCTGGTTCCCAATTGCAATGATGAAGCATTTTTAATGCAGAGGCTGTGATTCCCGCCTCTGACTGGCATGGCTGGATTAACCTGACCCACATCAAATAGATGAGGTAACCATTATTTCCTCCTGATTAGCTAATCAGATAAGAGCAAGTGCAGCCCTTGATTACTTAATGGCTTAATGAGTAAATTACAACCTTTTGAATTAATGAGGCCTTATTGAGGCTCCCCTGTGAGGTGATGTTACGCTGAGAAATACTGGCCAGTGACTCCTGCTGATGTTTCAAGACTTCTGTCAAAACTTTAGTGAACGTCTAACAAAGCATTAGCAATCAAAACATAGTAATCATCAGCTGGAGACTATGAATATTCATAACATGGATCACGTCAATCTGGAGATATCTTGCTCGACAGACTGATCTCCAGCGTTGTGTGATTTGAAGTTATGAAGCTTTTTGCTGTCTTGCTTTCTGTTCTCTCCGGCCCTCTTCAAACAACCTGCTCCCCCACTTCTTATTATTGTAGACAACAGGCAGCCCATATTTTATCCAACAGACCTCGACCCGAAACCTGCTCCAGACTGCTCTTCCTCATTAATCTTTTCCGATCTGTCCACAGGCGTTCGCTCGTGTTTTCTTCCCATGATTTCGCCCCCAGTCAAAAAACATGTTTCAGTCCACAAGCTGATTAAAAACTCTTGAACTCTTGCCTTCAGACATCTACTTTCCCACACGTGTCGGTCCGCATCTACGTCTCAATGGATGGTGTCACCCCGTTCAAACACATCCCTGCTTCCTCTCAGGTCTTTAATCCTGAGCTGCAGGGGCCAGATGTATAAACGACACATACGCACACACAAACACTATTTCCCCGCACATAAACTGGTATTTATGAGAGAATAACGTGTCACCTCACACAGACTTCAGCGTACACGCGGGTTTCAAGAGATATCTGCAGGTGAAATGATGAGGCGGAGAAGAAAGAGGAGATGTAACCTTTCAGTAAAACATTGTTTAGTTTCACCGACTGTGTTATTATTCTTGCAGTCTACACAGCAATCTGTAAATGCCACTCAAAAGAACAGTTATAAACTTAATTCATCCTGAATTGTGAATCACTTTGTAAAGTCTGATTCAGTATGAGCTCTATAAAGCAATCATTGATCATCCTTCTGACGTTTAATAATGATAACTGAGATACTGGCGATACCGGGATGACGGTTTACAGGTACGTGTGGTGAATTAGTGGCGTGGGCGCTGTAAAAAGCCGTGCATAGCGGTTGCGTGTAATGACAGCTGTTCTGGTGCTGTCGGAGAACCTCGCCGATGCAACACAATCAGTGAAGCTTCTTTACCGTTCTTCTCATTGACAGGTCTAATGAGTGTCCAAATCCAAGTATCCACATGCAAACAGCTGTTTAAAAGGCCTTTCTACACATTTCGGTCGAACTGTGGGACGTGAAGTGAGGCTTGTGCACGTTGATTGATTGAGATTTCTAAAACAGAATCAGTGCCTGTTCTCAAAGAAACACATCACTCAGGAGAAACGCCTTTCAACGCGGTGTGTTGCAGATCACTCACCCACACGTCGTCGTCCTCCTAAGACGAGGCTGATGACGTGTAGCTGCTCTTTTCTCAGTGACATTCGGGTTTCATTTGGTGGTGAAGGTGGAGGATGGAAAATCTTCAACTTGTTTCGCTGTCCAAAGACAAGAATCATACATATTAGTGTCTTGCAATGGTCTTCGCTTGGCACTACCCAACTACTTCCACCCACACTACTGTCTCTCAGGTGTGTCTCATTAGTGGCTAGTTAAGTTTCAGGCTCTTCCCTTCATGTGTGATGTCAATGTCTTCTTACGAAGTATTTCACGCTTGCTACGCTAACAAGTTCAACGGCTACTTGTGTGAATTGTGATTTAATTTATCAAGTTTGTTTGCACTAGTTAAACCAAATTTAGCCCTGTTGTTGCCTCGATGTCTGGACATCTTTTGATCTGCAAATCACCAAATCAATGCTGTGACGCACTGAGCTACCAAAATAAAAGACTTTTCATGCCAATCCTTCAAAAAAACAAACAAAAAAAAGCTGCTTTCTTGGGCCAAACTTTTGAAACCATCATTCAACAATCACACAGGGAAATTTCTATCAGAGAAGAAGAAACAGACATTCACAGGTCACAAGACAACACATTTTGATTTAAAGCAACAAGTTTTCTGTTAGCATTCTGGGAAATGTAGGAAATCACTCGTTAAACTTGTTTATCTTTAATATCTTCATTTATATTATTACTTTGTCTTATATGGACAACAACTCTGAAATGAATAACTGAATTGAATCAGATGATGCGTGGTTGAGGGAAAGACATCTCATCAGCAAACTCAATTACAACAAGAACTAATGAGAGTCCAGGAAATCCAATTTACTGTGAAGTGACTCAGTCTGCTGAACAGAAGGACCAAACTGAGACAGAGCCAGAGGAGGAAACACTTCAGAGGAGAGTCTGATGGTCTGAGAGAACAAAGACACAACTCAGAGGCAGAAAGTGTTTCATAAGCATGCATCAAGCGTCCTGCGTGACCTTTTCAAATGATCAATAAGTAAAGAAGCAGCCAGATTTATCTGTTTTTCTGAAGAGTTTTGACAACTACAAAGCCGACAAACAACTGATGAGGAGGAGAGGGAGAAGGGTTAGCAGAGAGAGAGAGAGAGCTTGTTTTGAATAATGAATGAGTTGTTTGCTGTCTAAAAGGTCTGGACCACCAGAGTCCACACACACACACCTTCTCTTTTTGCTCTAAATAGTGATGCATAGCTACAATCTGTCTGAAAAACAACCATACAAATCATGACACCAACCTCAGTCTCTTTCACACAAACACATCACACACACACAAACACACACACACACACACACACACACACCAGCTTGTGTGTTTGCTCTGACACCAATAGTCATTGATGCGGTTCAGGATTATACAAAGACTTGTAGAGTTTGTCTCGTCTACCAGCTGAAGAGACAAAAAGACGAGGCCCCCATTGTGTGTTTGTGTGCGTATGTGTGAGAGCAGATTTTATTAGTCTTGTCCCAATTACACATACACACACACACACACACACACACACACACGCATATATTTCCAAGCATGAAATCTCTGTCAGCTGTGACTCGTGTTAATCAGAGAGCCTGTGAGGTTGTTTCCTCTGGTTTTTAGTCATGTAAATGACTTTTGGTCTGTTTTATAGACAGCGCAATGTCTTTAATAAAGAGAATCAAAACATAATCCATCAAAAGGATGCAACACTCTTCTGACAGTGTTTTGGGGTTTTCAGGACTGCCTGAGATAATTGGCTGCTCTTTGTTGCTCACTACATTACTGTTGTAACAGCAGAGTTGTAAATTGCATAAATTTTAATGTTTTATATATTTAGCATGGCTCTCTAGAGTCCGAATTTCGTCCTGGTCGTGGAACAGTGGACCAACTCTTGCAGGATTACTAGAGGGGGGCCAGAGATTTTGCCCATCCAGTCTACATGTGTCTTGTGGGGGGGTACTGCGGGGGTATGGGGTACCAAGGCTGTTGCTACGAGCAATTCTTATATACAAGAGCTGTGTCCGTATTCTCGCAGAAAGTCAAACACGTTTTCAATAGGTTTTGGGCTCCGCCGGGGTTGCTCCTTGTCACCAGTTATTTTAGTAATCTTCATGGATAGGATCTCATGCACAGCCGGGGGGGGGGAGTAGAGGGTCCGGTTTGGGGACATCAGAATTGCGTCTCTGCTGTTTGCAGATGATGTAGTTCTGTTGGTTGCATTAGACCGTGACCTTCAGCACGTACTGGAGCGGTTCGCAGCTGAGCGTAAAGCAGTCAGGACGAGAGTCAGCACCTCCGAGTCTGAGGCTGTTGTCCTCTGCTGGGAAATGGTGGATTGCTCCCTCCGGGCTGGAAGTGAGTTGTTGCCCGAAGTGAAAGAGTTCAGGTACTGTTTCTCAGGGTCTTGTTCATGAGAGAGGGAAAAAAGGGACCAGACGTTTGTGGTGAAGAGGGAGCTTAAGCCTGAAGGCAAAACTCTTAATTACCAGTCGAACTACGTTCCAACCCTTTGAGCTTTGGGTAGTGCCCGAAAGAATGAAATTGCGGATACAAGCGGCCCAAATTAGCATCCTCTGTAGGGTGTCTGGGCTCACCCTTAGAGATCGGGTGAGGAGCTCAAACATCCGGTTGGAGGTCAAAGTAGAGCTGCTGCTCCTTCGCATCGAAAGGAGTCAGTTGAGGTGGTCCAACTGGTAGGAGACCCTGGGGTAGACCTAGAACAAGATATCATCATCAGGTGCTGGAATGCCTCGGGATCCCCCAGGAGGAGCTGGGCTGCCTTGCTCGGCCTGCTGCTACGACAAACTGTCCCCGGATAAGCAGCAGGAAATGGTTGGATGGGTGGATCACCAGATTTCTCTATTTTGGGTTAATGAAGAGAACGATAATAGCCCAGTTTATTGATGTCTGATACTGAGGTCAAGTGGGTATGCAATAGATCTAATGACAGGAAATAAAGGAAATAAACCTACATGTTTGCAGCTGTACAGATTGTTGTAAGTAGACTTACAAAAAACTCTTGAATCGACATATTTGTGTTACGTGGTCTGTTAAAGTCTACCTGTGACCACACCCAGCTGTGATGCAGCACTGTACCATAGTGTAACGCTACAGCACTGCTGCACAGGTTGTAGAAAAAGCATTTTGTCACCACTAGTTGTCAGGACAAGCCAGATTATGAGTAACTCTTTAAATGAACCGAGATATCGGAAGTTTGTGTTGATGAAAACTCTGGAAGTTCTTGACTTTAGAGACACTGAAAGACGACCATCTCAAGTTAGAAATTCAGAAATTAAGTCATCAAAAGTTCAGAGTCAAAGTGGAGCAGATTGAGTCCTCAACTTCTAAAGCTGCTGTGCTCATTAGCATCTCAGCTACAGTAACGCACAAACACACACACACACACACAGAGCGTATATACACACACATACACACCATCAGCTGTTTGACTCATTAGTGTGTTAACTACCAGCCACTGCACGAACACACACACCAGATCGTCTTTGTAATCATCGTACGCTACACAACAGGAGGCCTGGGACCCCGAGTGTGAGTATGAGTGTGTGAGTGTGAGCCTGAGGTTTGATTAAAAAGCTCTTTTGTGGTTTTGAGATGCTAATCTTTCTATTATCAGCAGGATAAAAGGGAGTTTAGCTGCTTAAAGACAAACAAATGACTTCTGGCACACACACACCATACACGGCTAATGAGCGCTTTGTGTGAGAGCCTCTGTGTGTGTGTGATTTTTTTTTTAAACAAATGGACAGAGAAACGTCTAAATCTGTCTCAGCTCTCACAGCTACACGAACACAACACCTGAAGAAGAAATCCCATCATGTCAGCGACAGGAAGCATTCATGACATCACTTCTCATGTCAGCTTACATGCAGAGGCCAACTGTGATGTCAGAGTGCAAGCTGAAAGGCTGGTCCAGTGTGTGGTCTGAAGTCCGAACTCCTCACAGAAACATTTACTGGACCCAAGAAGCTTTCAGGAGGTTGGATACAGTTTTTGAGCAGCAACTGACAGCTAATCAATACAGCCGAGGCTTTTACCTGTTTTCAGACTGGAAACAGGTAAAAGCATGGTGAGAAATTTGTTATTTCACAAATATATAATTTAAAATAATTTTTTTAAAAGATATTTAAAGATGCACATATTTTTATATTAGCAACAGATTAGTAGTGACAAACCCATGCTGAGAATTAACACCAACTCTGCAGTTCCCCTCATCTCTAAAAAGCGTTTTAGTCTCTTTTAGCTCATTGTTTTGGTTTTACAGCCCACAAACTCCTCTTTTATTAACCCTCTTTCCAGCAGTTTTCATTTTATCAAACAAGCTCTGATAGATCCACTGTACACTACCTGCTCAGCACCAAACAGCAGACCGACACAGTTAGAGACCAGCTGGTGAACATAGTGGCGCATTTAGCAGCTAAAGAGCCAGATATTTCCCTCAGGAGTTGGTAGAGACCAAAATCAGCGCTAAAAAGGAGAGCAAATATTGAGGTGGGCGCATGTGTAAACGTGTATAGTAAAGCGTCATTAACACTGGCTGGTAATGCGGTATGTATATAAAAGATGCATAAAGATACTAGCTAGTTTATAGCACAGTCGTCGGTCGTGCAGAAACAGTAAATGTGCTTTGCCTCGGCTTTTCTTCTACTATATGGTACACTGAAATTTGTGGGATGACTCTTTGCTCATGAGTCAAGCCAGTACAGCCGTGATTTTAATGACTAGGTTAACTAACTTCTACCATAAATGTAGACATTTAACACAGCCTTAGATTAGCGAATACCCACCGAGATGCAGAACTACTGACAAAAATTATCAACAAATATTGTTAGCATACAGCTGTTAGCTGTTAGCTAACTACAACAATTAGCTAGTTTGCCTGCAAACCAAATAGCATAGCTAGTGTTGGATATCTGCTGTAGCAAACGGTTAGCCACTCTGTTGTGCAGGAAAATACACTGTTTGGTTGGGCAGGCAAGTCATACACACAAGAAGACAAGGAACACAACACTTGATGACGACGTGGTTCAAGAGTAGGTAGTACTGCTACCTTTATCTATTAATTTTGGTCAAGCTCAAATATGGAATACAAATTCTTGTAAAGAAATTGAATATCAAAATATGATATCGATTTCGCATCATGATTTACAAATTCAGACTTGGTAGCTAAACGCAGACAGCTATTTAAAAGTTGTTTTGGCCATTCACCCAATCCGTTGAATAAGAGATGAAAGGAGAGAAGAATTATGTAAAGAGGGTAAAGAGAGGATGGGAAACAGAATGAGAAAAAGATGAAAGAAGATTTTGGAAGAGGTGAAGAGGAAGAGAAGAATAAGATTTTCCTGTCAGTCTCTTCTCTACTCTTTGTGTGCTCCATGTGTAGCGTGGGAGGACACTGAATATACTGTTGGCCTGAGCTTTGTTTCAGGATATACAAATTTATGACAGCCATCTAAAACAAGTTTTTTTTTTCCTGTGGAAATGCTTCATCATATTAAGTCTTACTGGTGATGAGTTCAGTGTCCCATCACACTGATTGCACAGTAAACACCATCAGTGTCTCAGAGACTGAGCACGACTGCAACACTCTGTGGAAAAGAGCCTCTGCTAAATTCCTCCACTGTAAACATTATGCAATATGTATATGTGCTTTTAAGAGAGTGTAACCACATTCTGACTCTTACTGTAAAACCCAACCTGCTGCCTCATACAGTCACTGAAACTGAAAATATCACATCACGCCTAATAATACAGTAATGAACAAAATCAAAGTGGAGGATAAACCTGCTTAAATTTAGTTAACTCAAATTTTTATTTGAGGAAAATGTACCACTTTTCTAACTAAACATGGCCTGGATCCAGACCTCCAAATTACCGCCGTCATTCTCTATGTTTTGAGAAATTCAAATATGTCTGGTGTTGTGCTCGTTGACTACTAAAATCAGTAAATCAGACAGACAGAGTTGTTAGAAGGTGGATTTTTTTCTCTTGTGATGGGGCTAGGCTAGCAGTTTCCCCCTGCTTCTAGTCTTTATGCTAAGCTAAACCCATACAGTGAACGCACAGAGATTAAACTGACATCCTATCTTCAGGGTTTCTGCAGGTTTCAACAAGTTAAGACCTATTTCGCGTCCGTACTGGCAAAAAAAAAAAAAAGTACGAAGGCTATACACTTGAAGGTTTTAGCGATGTCAGAATCAGGGAACATGGTTTGAAACAGCTCATCTATGTCTTCATTGCTTTTATACGACTGATGTTTAGCTACCGTGCGTAAAGTCCGGAGCTCCGCCGCTTTTAATGTTGCCGTAGATCCAAACGCTGTCCGGAGGCCACTTACTGGAGCTGCAGGAGTTAACATCGCTGCAGAGTGGGTCGCGCTGGGGCCGGACTTTAGTGATGCTCCTGATGTGAATACAGAACAATATTGTGTGATGGTGGCTTTTTAACGGCGTCTTTTATGTTTTTCTGTGAGGAGACGCCACGTTAGCCCACACACACCACATCGCGACACACTAGCTGGGTGTGCCCCGATAAATGTGAACAGATTTTTGTTTTTGTCGGTTTTTCATGATGATCAGCTGCTGGAGGTCACAGGTCACACCGTCGTTCATCTTCCTCCACATGGCTGTAAACAGGAGGTTAGGGCAGAGGGTTTGTGGAGCCAAGTAGCTGCTAATGCTCTGCGATGGCCTGACTGGAATATGAAGTCCTAAGTAAGTCTGTTAATGTCCCTGAGGAAACCTACGAGGAGAATTATTTATGACTTTAGACATTATATCACACTCAGGTTCTCTCTCCGGCTCGTCAGACAACGGGGAGTTTCTTCTCATCCCAGCTCCTTTTCTCAGCTCCTCTTCTCATCTCCGCTCACTTTCTTCTTCACTTTCAGTTCAATTCCCATCTGTCACAGTCTCTCTCTCTCTCATCTCGCTTGTCTCCGATTGGTTGGGAAGAGATGCACGTCCACTTCAAAGACTAAAAACAGCATCACTATTCTGCAGGAGAGGAGGACGAACAGACAGAGCTTGACAGATTTTCGACAGAAAAAGATGGAATTAGATGGTGAAAGGTAAGATGGAAAGAGTAGAAGTAGGAGGACGGCGATGTGGGAGGAGGATGTTGGTGTTCCAGAAACAATCCTGTGTGTTTCAGTCTTAAGTGTGTGAAAACATCACAAGCTCGTAGTCGTCCTTCAGAAAAGGTTCAACTTTTGAAAGAGATACAGGTTAACAACACCCACACAAGATCGCACAAACTGCTTCAAAAGGCTTGGAGACATGTCCGCAACAACCACAGCAGCTGGTTTTAAAAAGGATCAGTTCACCCAAATCCCCCAAAAATGTTTCCCCACTTTCTCTCATTGTAAAAGGGACACAGGTGCAACAGTTTTAAAAGGAAGTCTCTACATGAATCCAATACAGAGGTATAAGTGTGAAGTAAGTGCTTTTGGGGTTGCTGGCCGTGATTGCGATTGCGATGGGTAACGAGAACTGGATATCATGTTCCAAGATGGCTCCCTATTCATCCCAATGAAAGTCCGGGACAACTTCCTCAGGCGTCCATGTTTTTGGGCCCAAAGAGCGTTAGAGTCATTCTCAGCTGAGCAGCTGACCCACCCATACACATGAATGGCACCAAAATAATTTCCCGATACAGCTCTTTGTGACTCTTCAGTCTTTATTTAGGACCTAATGGCTCAAAGTGTGACAACACAATGGGCTGTTTCCGGCTCAAAGAGATTTTGCTGGGAAAGTGGTGATTTTGTCCACACGAGTAAACTACTACGAGTAAAAGTAGTCACAGGAAATGTGTCCACAATTAGAGGATATTGCTTAAAAACAACTTTTAAAAGAAACTTACACAAAGAGCCCAATGTCTTCAAACTGCTTGTTCTGTCCAACCAATACTCCAAAACCTAAAGATATGCAGCGTACAATGATATTATATAAAACAGAAAAGATGAAAATCCTCATATTTCCTTGAAAATGGTAACAATTTATAGACTTTCAATAAATTGACAATTTTTCTAAAACGACCAACTTATCAATTAATAGATTAATAATAATTGTTTCAGTACTAGCCAAAACTGTGCAAAGTGTACGTGTACACAAAGACAAACAAAATAGGGAACACTCGTAAAAAAACAGGTGAAGAACTTCACAACAGTGACTTTATTGCTTTATTCATTCATTCATTCATTCATTTATTTGTCCCTAAACCTGAAACTAATTTTATTCTTTACCCTTAAACCAAGTCCTAACCCCATAATTATCAGTTTAAAATGATAGAGGTGAGTCCCCACAGTGTGAGTGGGCTGTCAGGTCTGGGTCTCCACAAACCAGGGTCATAGATACACACACACACACTGCTGTACACACTCACGGGTGTGTGTGTGTGTGTGTTTAACGGTTCACCAGCAGCAATGTGTGTGTGCATGTGTGTGAGCGTGTGTGTTTGTATGTGTATGAATACGCCTACTTACTTGTTTACATAATCCAGTATGAATAAACATGAGATGATTTATGAATAAACATGGCCGAGGCAGCGCTGTGAACACACACACACACACGCACACGCACACGCACACACACACTCATACCTACCTACATTACCAACAGTGGACTATCATTGTACACTCACCAAGTGTGGACCACTATTTCTAGTCATTTTGTAAAAAGAAACAGATTATTATTATTTACGGTCTTTTTCCGTAATAATTTTTAATTTTATTTCCTTTTTTAAATTGTCAAGAGCGGACTTGCAACCCTGGCCAATGTCCACCTATCAAAGAGGGGACCCTCTACAGCCTGCAGTGGAACTGTGCAAAAACTTTAATGACTTTAAAAAAAAAAAAAGAATACTTTAACTATATTGTTTTTAACATTTAAACATCTCCCTGTGACACAACTATACTGAAAATAATCGAAAGCCACTTTAATTTTGAATAAATTAATGTTTTAACTGTATATCATTGGTTACTTGGCTACATGCACTAATATCATACACTTATCAAGAACTTCAGTATCAGACAATATATACACTTCATTACATGTATCTGGGTTTTAATCTTTAAATTATATTCTGAAATGATATCACACTAGTGACCTTATTCTGTATTTTCTATTAGGTGTATTCATAATTTTTCTGTTTTATTATATGTCATTATTATGGCCTGTTTGGAGTTAAGGAGTATGAATTTAAAATGGGAGCACTTTTATCCTGTGGATTACATGTAATTTTGTATTTGATGAGTTTATTCACTTCATTCCTTGAGTCAGGAGAAACACCTTTCCCCGGTCTCAGGGTGCGTTTTGAATTAGGCTTGGACTAGTTTGCTGTGGTTGTTTAAGAATCTTTAGAGCATTCATTTTAAACTCATTCATGAAAATTATTCTTTCTCTAATAAGGACTATTCACAATGCTGACCTGTGTTATTAAACACTAGTTCAGGGTAGACTTCTGTAATTCTGTACCGTAGAAGTGTGAGCCTGCTTTTCTGTCAACATTAAAACCAACCTTAAAACCTTTAATTGTGAATAAGTTTTCAGCTTGATTTAGAATAAACAAACAGAACTGATATATTACTCACCATGCTCCCTGCCTTCCCTAATTTAGAATTCAGCAAATGCTTAATATATCACATCTATCCGCACATTCCCTAAAAACAAAATGAATGGACACATTTGCAAACAATTAAAGTCTTAGTTTTAACATCACATAAATTTAAAAATCACACAAAAGACAAATATGACTACAACCAATATAAATGTCCCAAACCTGTAACTTGTGGCAGTTCACTGCTGTTCAACCACACAAATATCTCTACCACAAATGTCATCATCTTTGAGAAAAGCAGATGCTGACCCACAAAACAAGTATCAAAAAGAATATTAATTTATGAAAACTATTACTGATGATTTGCTGTGTTGCTGGTTAATATTGTGACATACTTGAGTAACTGCTGTGAAAATCTTAATTGTTGTAATATGATGGCGATGTGATGGCGGTGTTACAAATTAGCTTTATTTATAATCCATAGAATAATTCGTCCAACTTGTGTCCTTTTTTAATACACAATTGTAATGATAGCAAAAATTAGATGAATAAATTTGGATTATTAATGCCTCATAAGAATGTTTAATTTTGCTTATTTCTTTTTTATTGATCCATGCTATCTAAGAGGGAACTTGTGTCATTATGTACTAGCGAACAGTGGGCTCTTGTCAGTCTGTACAGTAAAGTACAGTACATGTACCAGTACATTGTAAATTTCTAGTAAAAGGTCTAGTAAAAGTCCGATGTTAGAGATGCTGAGTGATTTATTTAAATAAAAAAAAGAAATGATCTTACTGATGACCCTTTTATTTCTAACCTAATCCTGATTGTTTTTATTTTAGATTTAAAAAAAATAAACTTTTTATTCCCCTGCCTTCTTGGTAGCCCTTAATTTTAATACAGTTTGAGGATTAAAACTAGTTAGGATATCCACTAAAGTTGAGCCTTAATAATTTTTTTTTTTTTACAAAAAGAAAATAAAGAATCATGTTTAAGAAGACTGGTTCCTTCTATGTACACTGTTAAATAGCCCTGCTGTAGTCTGAAAGCCTGCCTGGGGCTGCAAATAACAATGTGTTAGCGAGTCATTGAAATCCCTGATCCAGCCTGCAGGGGGCAGTGCTGAGTGTAACCTTAACAATCAACACACCTGCAGGTCACCACTTGGCTAAAACTCAAATAAATAAATTCACAAAAAGGGTCTTAGATACGGTTTTAGCAAAGCATGACCAACAGTGGACCTTACAAAACGTCCCCTGTTGGCTCGCCGTTCCACTGTTGGATAGGTATGCAAGTATTCACACACATGCACGTTTGTTCCACTATCCCCGTGGGGGACAGTCATTAACATAATGCTTTCTCTACCCCCTGACCTTAACCATCACAACTAAATGCCTAACTTTAACCCTGACCTTAACCCAATTGTAACCTGTACCCTAAAACCAAGTCTTAACCCTCAAAAAGCAGTCTCTGCCCGCGGTGACCTAAATTTTTGTCCCCGTGGGTTAGTGTGCATTCAGGTTAAAGTCCCCACCGGGATATAAGAACATGAAACACACACACACACACACACACAGAGCGCTCTGGGAACTCTCCGCGGTTCATGAATATTCATGCAGCAGTTCTGTCGTCCGTTCTCACACTGGTTCGTACTGTTTTCCTCTCAGTCAGACTGACGGCTCTCTCTGGCTGGATTGACACTCGTCCTGCTAAGCTTCTCCTCTTTCTCTCTCCTCCTTTACTTTTTTCTCCACCGGGCAGCCATTACTTCTGCAGTCCTTCCTTACTTACTTTCTTCTCACTTTCTTCCCCAACTTCTCTCCTCTTTCCTTATCTCCTTCCCTTGTTCCTCAGATCATTATTTCTTCCTTCCTTATGTACTTCCTCCTCCTCTCCTTCTTCCCGGTCTCCTTCCCTTGTCCCTCAGGTCATTCTTCCTTCTTTACTTCCTCCTCTCGTTCCTCCCCATCTCCTTTCGTTGTTCCTCACAGTATTCCTCCTTCTTTCCTTCTCTACTTCCTCCTTTCCTCCTTCTCCATCTCCTTCCCTTGTTCCTCATCAGGTCATTATTTCTTTTTCTACATCCTCGTCTCCTCATTCCCTCTCTCCTTCCCTTGTTCCTCATCAGGTCATTATTTCTTCTTTCCTTATGTACTTCCTCCTCCTCTCCTTCTTCCCGGTCTCCTTTCCTTGTTCCTCACTTTATTACTACTTCCTCCTCTCCTCTTTTCCTCTCTCCTTTCCTTGTTCCTCGTTAGATCATTCATCCTTCTTTCCTTATGTACATCCTCCTCCTCTCCCTCCTTATCTCCTTTCCTTGTTCCTCAAGTCATATTTCCGTCTTTCCTTCTTCACTTCCTCATCTCCTTCTTCCCCGTCTCCTTTCGTTGTTCCTCACCGTATTCCTCCTTCCTTCCTTCCTTATCTACTTCCTCCTTCTTTTCTTCCTTCTCCATCTCCTTTCCTTGTTCCTCATCAGGCCACTCTCCATGTTTTCCTTATCTATTTCCTCCTTTCCTCTTCCCTCATCTCCTTTCTGCATTCCTTCTTTCCTCATGTCTTACCTTCCTCTCTTCTACTTCTTCCCTATATCCTTTCCCTGTTCCTCATCAGGTCATTTTTCCTTTTTTCCCTTATCTACTTTCTCCTCCCCTCCTTTCCTCTCCTCATGCTATTCTTCCGTCTTTCCTTGTCGGAACAAAACAAGACATTTCAAAAGACGTTCCCTCTGGCTAAGGGAACCTGTGATGGACATTTTTCATAAAGTCTTGCATTCAAAATGTTACTTAAGTAAAAGTACAAACTTATTATTAGGAAAATGTACTTAAAGTATCAAAAGTAAAAGTAATGGCCCCTGTGAGTGTATATAGTGACATATGATGAAGAAGAAACATTTGAGAGGCTGAAACCATAAAATGTCTCAAGTTATCGAAACTTATGTTTTATATGTCAGATGTTAAATTGTAAAAGTAACTAGTAACTACAGCTGTCAACTAATTGTAGTGAAGTAAACAGCACACGAAAGCACAAAGAACGGGACATTTAAGCATCACGACTGATGCTGACGATCTCTCGAAAAAACCCACAAGGGAGCAAAGAGAGAGAAAGTATATATTTGACGCCGAAAGCCAATTTTTATTTCCGTCAAGGACGCAAAGCGGACAATATTCCGTCATATAATGTATCAGGGTCAGACTGGGGCCATTTTAGCAGTGGTGTAGTGTAAGAAAGCATCATCTAAAAACATTGTCATAAAGTGGGACACTGAGGGTGTCATTGTAACAACAAAATTAACTTATTCAGCCCTGAGAGATGAGAAAGAGTAAGAAAACAAAGATTCAGATTTCTAAGTCTGATCTAATGTTTCACTCCCGTGTTTATGACTTAATTAAGAACGGGTGAAACAAATGTTCTGCCAGGATAATCTAATTTCCTTCATTTTTGAAAACAGGTGAAAAAAGGCAGGTGAAAATGTTTTTTTGTCAGGATCATCAGTTTTTGTTGTTGTAATACTCATTTCGGCCACAAGAGGCTGAAGTGCACCACTAGCCCTTGTTCTAAAGAGGACTAGAAGCATTCATGGTTTCTTCCGGTGAGTTTTAATTTCTCCATGCACTCGAAACACAAGGTGCATATATTGTGTGTTAGCAAGTTATGTAACATTACTGTCTTTCTTTTGGTTAGAAATGTATTTTATATCTGCGCTAATCTGAAGTGGTGCCTCTTGTGGACGGAGTAAGTATTACAACAACAAACACTGATGATCTGACAAAACTTTTTCCCAACCTGTTCTCAAGTTATTAATAAAACACAGGAGAGAAAACAATTTAGATACATGTACTTTGTTTTTATCTTTATTATTATTATTATTATTATTATTATTATTATTATTATTGTGTGGAAGACCTGTTCTATGAGGATATATTTCCTTTTATATGTTCCTTTTAGATTAAGTGGTTGATTAGGTTAAAACTAATAAAGCTTTTTTATTTAAACACAACAAAACACAACATTATAACATTAAATTAGTAAACTTTAGGAGGACAATAGATTTACGAAAACCTGCACATATCACTGGCTACATCTTACACGGGTCACTTATCTTAGCGTACTAAAATATATAACGCAGTACTACGGCTTTTACCTGGACACAGATCAGTTTTGCAAAACTAAACATAAGTATCAATGCATATATGGGACATTAATAATCTTGACCCTGATGACTTTGTCTGTGTGGACAGCAGCCACACCACATCTTCTTTTACCAGGTAAACACGCCACAGTGTGAAGAATATAACCTACATAACATCAGCTACAACCAAGCCAAACAGTAAACAGACAGGCAGGGTGTATGAGACTCACATTATTTGCAGCTGGAGCTCCTCTTGTCTTCCCTCCATCCTGCTAGCTAAACTGATACCATTAGCAACACTGGAAAAGTAGCTAACTCTGCAGGTTGTTCCATTTAAATTATGTCTTTTTTAACTTTCTACAGTTTATTTGGTTTGAGGAGGTCCGGCTTGAATTCAGTTTTGTCCACATTAACGTCCATTAACAGTTCCGCAGTAGCATGACAGTGACCGCACCTGACTTTATTAATCACAGGTTACTAACCTCACCTGGCGTCTCGTTCCGCCTCCCTGTCGGGGTGTAATGTCCTTCAGTCACCACATGCACTGAGCGCCGTTCACCTGCATGTAGAACCGAGGGGGGCGCTGTTTCCCCACTTCTTCATGTAACGAAAAGTGGAAAGAGATGGAGACAATAATCAGATTAATTGATTGGTCGATCGACAGAAAAGTAATCAGAAACAATTTAGATGACAATCAAAATGTGATAAAAAAAAAAGATGAATTACATAATTTCTTTTGCAAAAATGGCAAAAACTCACTGGTTTCAGCTTTTTAAAGGATTTATTCTGGTTTTCTTACTTGAACAAACAATTTGATTTCAAAACAAGACATTTGAAATCATCACCGTGGATTCTGGGAACTTGTGATGGACATTTTTCACAATTTGCTGACATTTTAAACGATTAATTGAGAAAATCAGAATCAGAATCAGAAATCCTTTATTGATCGATTGATTGAAGAGGAAGGGAGAGAGGACGGTCCCCTGAGGGGCCCCAGTGTTGCTGACCACGCTGTCTGACACACAGTGCTGCAGCCGCACATGCTGTGGTCTGCCAGTCAGGTAGTCCGTAGTCCACAAGCCCCCCTTGTGTCCTGGATTGTGGACTACCTGACTGGCAGACCACAGCATGTGCGGCTGCAGCACTGTGTGTCGGACAACATGGTCAGCAACACTGGGGCCCCTCAGGGGACTGTCCTCTCTCCCTTCCTCTTCACCATCTACACCACGGACTTCAGCCACCACACAGAGTCCTGCCACCTTCAGAAGTTCTCTGATGACTCTGCTGTGGTGGGAAGTATCAGCGGTGGTGATGAGACGGAGTACAGGGCTGTGGTGGGGAACTTTGTTTCATGGTGCGAGCAGAACCATCTGCAGCTCAATGCAACAAAGTCAAAGGAGCTGGTTGTGGATCTACGGAGGGCCAAGGCACCAGTGACCCCGGTTTCCATCCAGGGGGTCAGTGTGGACATTGTGGAGGACTACAAGTACCTGGGAGTACACTTGGATAATAAACTGGACTGGACCAAGAACACTCAGGCTGTTTACAGGAAGGGCCAGAGCCGCCTCTGTTTCCTGAGGAGGCTGAGGTCCTTCAGCATCTGCCGGATGATGCTGAAGATGTTCTATGAGTCTGTGGCGGCCGGTGCTGTCCTGTATGCTGTTGCATGCTGGGGCAGAGGGTTGAAGGTAGCGGACGCAAACAGACTGAACAAACTGATCCGTAAGGCCGGTGACATTGTGGGGGTGGAGCTGGACTCTCTGGCGGTGGAGTCAGAGAGGAGGACGCTGGGTAAACTACACGCCATCTTGGACAGCGTCTCCCACCCGCTTCATGACGTGCTGGTCAAACAAAGGAGCGCCTTCAGCGGAAGACTCATCCCCCCACAATGCACCACAGAGCGCCACAGGAAGTCATTCCTGCCTGTGGCCATCAGACTCTTTAACTCCTCCCTCTAAGTGTCAGTCTGTCTGACCCGAAGTCACTAAACTGGACATTGAGCATTACATCTCCGCCATTAATTAATAATAATTGTGCAATATTCTGTTTACTACTCAAGTGCAATATTAGTTTTCCCTTGTTAGTTTTTCTTATTTACTGTTACGGATATACCTCAATTACTCTCGACAGTACATGCACCTCCGCTTTTACTATTATTTATTACATAATTAGTTACATTGTATTTTATACTGTACTTCACCATCAACCAGTAAAACCCACTTGGTACTCGACACTTAGTTTATCTTATACTTATACCAACATGTTACTTAATTTATTTCTGACCTGTTTATAGTGTATAATATCGTTTTCTCCTGTGTGCGCTGACGTAAAGACGAGCTGCTGTAACAAAGAGTTTCCCTACGGGGATCAATAAAGGATTTCTGATTCTGATCCCCGAAGGGAAACTCTTTGTTACAGCAGCTCGTCTTTACGTCAGCACACACTATAAAACACTTTAAAAACAGGTCAGGAAATAAATGAAGTACCAGGTGGGTTTACCTGTTGATGATGATAATACAGTATAATAATACAATGTAATAACATAAGTACTAAGTAGTAATAATTAGTAGATTAATAGATAACAAACGAGTATTTGGTAGCTGCAACCTTAATAATAATACAGTGCTATTATGTGGCAGCTAAGATGAAAAACGTGTTTATTTGTGTTTCATACAACACGCTATTTTCAAAAAGGAGGTTTGGGCCTTTTGACACGGAAGCAAATCACCTGGAAGAACCGGCGTGTTGGTTTTTATCAGGAGACAAGATGGCAGACGCAAAGCTGAGTGATGCTTTTGATCAACACGGAGAGTTGTGAATTTAGTGACGTGGTTAAAGCCGTCCCTGCTGGTCTGATTCTCTCAGCTACAATAAAACAGTTTGTAACCGATGGATTTAATATAAATGATCCAAAATGCAGCAACAAAGTGATAAAGATCTCCCCAACAGAAGATTTAGCTGGAACTCATATAATACATTATAATACTATATATATATATATATATAGATAGATAAAAAAGCTTTCATTTCCTCTCCTCTTTCCTCCTCTCTCCATTTTCTTTCTTTTCCATCTCGCCTCTTTTATTTACCTCCTCTCCTCCACCCTCCTTGCTTCACCTCGACACCGACCATCTCTTCGCCTCCATTTTCTCTTCCCTCCCCTCTTCTCCTCCTTCCTCCGTCTGTTTCTACTCGTTTGTTCTCTCATCTTCTCGACTCTGAATTAAACTCAACTCTTTATTATTATTATTCTCTTCTCGTTAACACAGTAACAGCTTTATTTTCACTGTAATGCTTTTCTGAACACACACACACACACACACACACACATCAGCACGTTACTAAGAGGCACATCAAAAATCCTAATTTAACTGAAACCAAATAAATACAACTGACAAAGGTCCTTTAATATTAAACGTCAATAAAAAGCCTTTCTAAGGAAGAACAAAAGACAACATCAAAAGGCCGAACACACCGATGAAAGCTGGACTCCTGCAGTTTTTCAGACGTTTCTAACCGTGTGTGTGTTCATAGACTCTGACCTTTACCTGACAGACACACACAGATCAATTCAAATCTCAAATATCACACATCACCTCGCTTTTACATTATTTATCTCTGTAACTCGCTGTTTGTTATTTTGTGAATTGCTGAACCACTCAGCCCCCACAGGACGTCCAAAACCGTCACTTTACCAGGTCTGACAGAGGACATTCCCATACACACACACACACACACACATATATGTATATGTATATATATATATATATATATCTAGATATATATATCTATATATCTATATCTATAGATATATACATATCTCTCTCTCTCTCTCTATATATATACACACACATATGTGTGTGTATATATAGATATATCTATCTATATATATATATATATATATATATATATATATATATCTATATATATATATATATATCTATCTATATATATATATTTATATATATATATATATATATATCTATATATATATATATATATATATATATATATATCTATATATATATAACTATATAGAGAGATAAAGAGATAGATAGATAGAGATATATCTATAGATATATATAGGAGAACGGTCCCACTTTCCTTTGCCTTTCTGAAAATGGTCACATTGAAAGAAATATAATACTTTCACCCAAACGATGGTTTCTCTGCTGCTGATGTAGTGACTCCCATCCTCAGCAGGAGGACGGCGCCCCCCTGTGGCCACAGTAACTCTCTGCAGCTTCAGCAGTACAGTGAACGTCAGCTCAAAAAGCTTTGAGTGAAATAAAGTCTGGTTTCAACCCGTGGGAGCTCCGACTTCACAGTAAAGGTGGCCTGGAGTGTTTCATTTTGATCTGACGTCGTACAAACAGCAGAGCGATTTTAAAAAGTTTTGTTAATAAATCCTGCGTCCTCACCGTGATCAACAACTGAACCAAACAGGAAACCCTAAACTAACAGAGTATCCTGCAGCTGAGCCTGAAACCTTAAAACCTCTCAGAGCGCTCAGGAGCAGCGGCTCCTTCATGTTCATTTCATTTCTTAACATGAAAAATCAATAAAGGTCAAAAATACTGCTGAAATGAACTAACGGCCATATTTATCAGATCTAACAACAATCATTTCACAGCATTCTGTGCATGTGCTCATGTTTCCTTGAGTGAATACACAGACTTTGTAAGAAACAGTTTTTATTTCTTTATTGCACCGTGTGTCTGTTCCCTCCGCCATGTTTGTAGTTTATAATATTGACTTTTTAAACGTCCTCTGAAGGCTCAGAGTCCTGTGAAGTGTCCTGTTCGTGCTGGACAGAGCGTTCAGATCCTTTACTTAGAAAACAGTAAAAAATCCTCTCTTCAAAACTACGCAGAAGAGCCCAGGGAGTTCCATTATTATACATTACTACTGCTATTGATGCATTAATGAGTAAAAAGCATGTTTATGTTGGAGTTAGTCAAAGTGGAGATACTTTAAACTGCTTTATATACTGTTGCGTTGGTCTTTTTTTAAACGATCGCACGTTTTGTTTGTAAAATCGTAATCTGAAAAGTAACTAAAGTTGTCAGATGAATGTAGCGGAGTAGAAAGTAGAATAAAATGGAAATACTCAAAGTACAAGTACCTCTAAACTGGACTTCAGCAAATGTACTTGGAGGAGGAGGAGGAGGAGGAGGAGACGTTATTGATCTGAGTTCATCTTTAATGACACAAACAGCTGATCAGCTCGTCATACATCAATAAATTAACATGTCATTGAAAAATTAAAGGGAACATTTTATTTTCGTGGAGATGAAACCAATCAGCTGACAAAGTGTTCAGCGCGTCACTTCCCGTCGTTTGCTGCGACTCTACAGACTGAGTACTTTCAACCTCCCGCCTCACAGAGCGTGACTGTCGGCGTCAGGCTGCACAAAATAATACGACCAAAGGAAAAGGACAGACACAGACACTCACACGAACAAGCTTACAAAATGTTATAGCGTCCAAAAAAAAATAATAAAATATGAAAGCTGAGATTTATTGCATCATATTTAAACAGTCGGATGATAAAAAACCTCCAAAGCGCTCCCATCTTAGACCGTCGCTGAGCTGCTGACTGTAACAACAGTTCATGTTTCTGGAGGCTGATCTGAAATCTGCCTCTGAAGCTTCAGCCGGTCAGAGTCTCACCTCCGACCTCCGGCTGCAGGGTCACGCTCCACGTCATATAAAAAATAATAATAAAAGAATTAAAAAAAAAAAAAAAAAAGCACTATTAATGCACTAACCGTCCTTCAAATGATGTTTGCTTGTGTCCTTGATAGAGACCTGATACTTGATGATAGGTCGAGTTGAATTTGCACCTTTAATACAAAGAGAACTGGGCTTTATCTCTAATTGAGGTTCTATTCTATCAAGTTTTTAGGAGAATATCAACTGCAAGTAAAAACAGATTTAATGATTTCCTTTACGTGCACAGGAGGTGGCAGGACTCGTTCCAACCCTAAGCCTTGTCTGCAGTCGTCCTGCCAGGCTGCGTACAGCCACAACGAGCTCAACCAAGGAGAGAGGGTAGCCTGAGAGGCAAAACCCAGGGCAAAGGAAAAAAGTCTGAGTCACCAACTGATGCTCTCAAAGGGGAACGCCACCGATTTCACACATCAGCGTGTTTCCAGGTGTCGTAAAAGCAGTATGAGCCTTTAGTGTCTGCAGAGGGAGCCGTGTGGAGTCTGATAAATGTCCTCAGGTGATGTCACTCGGGTCGGCGTCGCTCGGGGCCGAAGACGACACGTTTTGAAGATGAAACAAATGCGTTGGTGTGGCGTTCGGAAGCAGCGAGCTCAGCAGACCTCTGCGGCTGCTGCTCGTCTCTGCCGCACGCTACATTAGCCGCTACTAGCATAACGCACACCAATCTCTAAGCGAATTGTTGGCAGTCAGGTTGCATTGTGGGTAATGTAGGCACCAAGTTTTGGCGAGAAAGAAGAACGCGTGGGAAACAAAGATCTGCTGCATCGATTTATCCTTTTTTTTTTTTTTTTTACCGCCCATCGTGACTCTGACCGTCGCAGGAGTGCAACGATAAACTGCACTCCTGTCGAATACAACAAAACAATAAAAAGACAAATAAAAAACGAAAGACATTTTGCCGACATGGTGTTCAGATATCAGGTGGCACTCAGGATCGCGTTCGGGCGTGTCACTTCCTCCCACGGCGATCGCACGATGAAGAAGCAGCAGCTGTTATAAAGGAACAGAACACGAGTCGACATGAAGCGCCTCCTCGACTTCGCCCAGCCTTTTCCTGTTTGCAGCACGCCGATCAGACACGTCATGTGACACAAAGCTCGCAGGTTTGATTCCTGCGACGGTAGCTTCTTCTTCTTCTTCACTTCTTTTTCTGTCATTTTTACTGCAATCGTCTCCCCCCCCTCTCTCCTCCACACACACTATGTCTCTCTCTCTGTCCACCTCTCAGGTGCGTCTCCTCTTGGCTCCTCCCGGACTCGCCGGGTTCGAAGACGACAGCAGTTTCTCGGCCGCTCGACTCCTCTTCCTCTTCTCCGCCTCCTTCCCTCCTCCTCCTCCTCCTCCTCCGCCTCCTCCTGCCGCTCCTCCTTCACTACCTCCCTTCTCCTTGTCTCGCTCTCTCTCCTTGTCCCGACTGCTGCTCGTTCGCTCCGACATCTTCACCGAGGAGTTACTGCCTGAAGAGAGAGACAGGAAACAGGAAACAGGAAACAGAAATGTTGTATTGACGCGAATATAAAACTGTGGTTAAAACCGGTTTTTCCTCTTTACCATGATTTAACTGCTACAGCCACGAGGCTTCATGTACTGCTCCGTTTGTGGGCAGGTTTCATTCGCAAAAACGTTACCCGAGACTTAGAAGAGGAGAAATTATTACTACAGCTGCCAATGTCGTGACAGCACGGAGCAGTACTGAAGACAGAATGTTCTGATAGGAAGTCAGATGACAAAAACATGTCCGAAAACCCAATTTAACCCCAAAACGCACAGCAAGAAAGTCTGACCGCACCATTAGCATTTTTGCCTGAACGCTTCCCAGTGGAGTTTCCGACCTCTGGTAGCGCCGAGGAGCTGTTTTTGTTTCTCTTGTGCACGAGGACGCGGTTACACAGCCCTGCCAAAGCTTTCCCACTATTCCACTGACCAACGGGTGGCGGTGGTGCGCAGAGAAATGCAGCAATGCAACAACAAAAGCAGGGAAGAAGAAGAAGACTGCTGGCTAGTAAACAATGCAGGATCCAAGCTCAAGGATTCACACAGACCGGTACCTTCTTCATGTGTAGCTGGAGGTTCTCTCTCCATCCTGAACTCCTCTTTGGTCTCCTCCTCCGAGCCCAGCTTCCCTACACACACACACACACACACACACACACACACACACAGCGTATAAGCTGATAGCCTTCATCAGTCCTTCCAGACACCAATAATACGTTCACATCGTATAAAACGGCGGGTGATTTGTGTGATTTAAACGGCGGATCGATACGTTTGATCAAATCTATCTGCATCTGATCCGTGAGACGGGCGAGTGACGGATGTCAAAAACACTTTCTATGTGGATTAGCCACATGCTAACATGCTAACGTTTAGCAGGTATAATGTTAACCACGCTCACCATCTTAGTTCAGCGTGTCAGCATGCTAACACGCTAATTAGGACTAAAGACAGAGCGCAGCTGAGGCTGATGGGAACGCCATCAGCTCTGCAGGTATAAAGTGTCGGACACGTTGTCATGTCGACCTGATGGCGAAGTTATTACAGTTCATCCTGAGGGGAACATGAATGTCTGAACTACATTTACTTACAATCCATCCAATAACTGTTGAGCTACTTCACTCAAAACCAAAACTGTCGAAGTCATTAGAGCCACATTGCCGACACGGCTGAAGAGACACCGTCGACAGCGCAGCAAGGCTAAACTAACATCTGCACACTAAACCAAACAGATCGAAAAAGGGACTTGCTGATCTGTAGATGAGACCGGAGCTTTACTGATCTGGTCCACGAGATAAAGAGTGAAACAGTGAAGCTGTACACTGAAAAGCTCCTATTGTTTCTAAAAAGGTCGGCCTCGAAGCAGCTCGGCACGTTTGATGAAGCTGATGAAGCTGATGAAGCTGATGTACGCGCGTGATTCCATCCACGTGGTCGAAATTCACGGATTGTAATTAAAAATATCTGCGGGGATTATTCACGACAGAGAGCTCACCTTCTTTCACCTCCTGGATGATGTCGTCGGGCAGAGAGAAACTCTTCTCCGTGTTTGGAAACGGCAAGATCTCCGACTCGTGCTGCGTCACACACACACACACACACACACACACACACACACACACACACACACACACCAAAGGAAATGATGAACACAGTCAGCTCAGCATGCAAAGACACACACCGTGTGTTTCATGTTCTTATATCTCAGTGGGGACTTTAACCTGAGTGCACACTGACCCACGAGGACTTGTGTCACCGTGGTGGACGGGCAGAGACGGCTTTATGAAGGGTTTAGACCTGGTTTTAGGGTTCAGGTTAATGTGTGTATCCTCACCAGAGCCTGCATGTCGTACATCGTTCCCAGATGATCCCAGATGACGGAGGAGGACACCTGCCGGCCGATGTTCTGACTGAACTTATCTCTGATGCAGATCATATGGAAGTGACGGTTCACTCCTGAAGAGAGACAGAGAGAGAGTTACACTGTGCCCAGTTACAAGCCACACACCAACTGCATACAGTTTAATAAATAATAAACTTTATTTATACAGCTCTTTTCAAAACAAAGTGACAAACAAGTGCTTTGGAGGCAAATAAAATCCGACAACTAAATGAACACAAAACTAAAATGGAATAAAAACTGTATGTACTACATGCAGTAACGAGGTTTGTAGTATACCGTTGGTTCCAGGTAGTATGTAACACCTCAATGTACTTCAACATTTTACACTTCTAGCGCATAATAACAGACTAACAGAAATGTTTCCTGAAAGATTCAACAGATGTGGTTTGCAGTGCGTCAGCTAGCTTGTGCTAATTTGACTGAACACAAATTTACTTAGGAATATGCACCATGTTGGACAACGGAAACCAAATGGTATGGAAACTAGGTTTTGACACGGGACCTCCGCAAGACGGGGCCTGGCGGTTGGTGCATATTACCAAACAGAAGTGCAACCGATAAAACTACCACAAACTAAATGCAGGACCCTCGAGGCTCTGAGGGGAGTTTACCCTGAACAGTTTTGGCTGACGTGACGTAACGTCGATTTCTGTGTCGTTTAGCTGGAAGTAGTGAATATTAGCAACACTTAACAAGCCACACAGGGGCTGCTACTGTAAGATTCAGTAGTGCAACAAGCTTCCACTAAATGCTCAGTTTCAGTGGAGGAAAGTAGGTCCTTTTACTCTTCACAGACCCCCAACCTGGTGCTCCACGATTGTCCAGTGCTCATTTTCACATGGAATGAATCGAAAATGTTCACAAAACGAACGAACACAAAATTGGGCTTAAACAAAGGCTACGGCAGAAAAACCGGAAGCTTCTCACACACACAAAAACACCTGAAGCTGCTGAAGTGCATCTGCATCAGTTATCTCACAACCTGTGGTCAGGTAAACACAAATAAAAACACATACAGTGGTGTGCAAAAGTGGTTGCCCCTTCCTGATTTCTTTTTTTTTTTTTTTGCATGTTTGTCACACTTAAATGTTTCAGATCATCAAACTAATTTAAATATCAGTCAAAGATAACACAAGTAAACACAAAATGCAGTTTTTAAAATGAAGGTTGTTATTATTATTAAGGGAAAACAAAATCCAAACCTACACGGCCCTGCGTGAAAAAGTGATTGCCCCCTAAACCTAATAACTGGTTGCTCCACCCTTAGCAGCAACAACTGCAATCAAGCGCTTGCGATAACTTGCAGTGAGTCTTTTACAGCGCTGTGGAGGAGTTTTGGCCCACTCATCTTTGCAGAATTGTTGTAATTCAGCCACATTGGAGGGTTTTCGAGCATGAACTGCCTTTATAAAGGTCACGCCACAGCATCTCAATAGGATTCAGGTCAGGACTTTGACTAGGCCGCTCCAAAGTCTGTCGGCCTCACTATAATGCTGTATCAAATTCACATCTGAATCCATATAAGGTATTCAACAGATGTTGAATAAACATTCGCAAACAGTTTGCTCAACTTATCTCCACTAGGCCACTCCAAAGTCTTCATTTAGTTCTTCTTCAGCCATTCAGAGACCCCACAACAACATCCAAAGAATTGCAGGCCTCACTTGCTCAGTTAAGGTCAGTGTTCATGACTCCACCATAAGAAAGAGACTGGGCAAAAATGGCCTGCATGGCAGAGATCCAAGACGAAAACCACTGCTGAGCAAAAAGAACATTATGGCTCGTCTCATTTTTGCCAGAAAACATCTTGATGATCCCGAAGACTTTTGGGAAAATACTCTGTGGACTGACGAGACAAAAGTTGAACTTTTCGGAAGGTGTGTGTCCCGTTACATCTGGCATAAAAGTAACACCGCATTTCAGAAAAAGAACATCATACCAACAGTAAAACATGGTGGTGGTAGTGTGATGGTCTGGGGCTGTTTTGCTGCTTCAGGACCTGGAAGACTTGCTGTGATAAATGGAACCATGAATTCTGCCGTCTACCAAAAACTCCTGAAGGAGAAGGTCCGGCCATATGTTCGTGACCTCAAGCTGAAGCGAACTTGGGTTCTGCAGCAGGACAATGATCCAAAACACACCAGCAAGTCCACCTCTGAATGGCTGAAGAAGAACAAAATGAAGACTTTGGAGTGGCCTAGTCAAAGTCCTGACCTGAATCCTATTGAGATGCTGTGGCATGACTTTAAAAAGGCAGTTCATGCTTTGAAAACCCTCCAATGTGGCTGAATTACAACAATTCTGCAAAGATGAGTGGGCCAAAACTCCTCCACAGCGCTGTAAAAGACTCATTGCAAGTTATCGCAGTTGTTGCTGCTAAGGGTGGAGCAACCAGTTATTAGGTTTAGGGTGCAATCAGTATTTCACCTTAATAATAACAACCTTCATTTAAAAACAGCATTTTGTGTTTACTTGTGTTATCTCTGACTAACATTTACATTTGTTTGATGGTCTGAAACATTTAAGTGTGACAAAAATGCAAAAAAAGAAAAAAAAATAAATCAGGAAGCGGGCGAACACCGCTTTACATACACACAGAACTGACTCCTGCATCCGACACATCTGGGCTTTCAGCTGCAATTACAACCTGGATGTTGATCTGAACGGTATTTACATCTGGGACACAGCTGGAGGAGGAGATGGATGCAGGAATTTGAATACTGACAGCTGTGTGTGTGTTTCCTGTTTCTGTCACGTTTGCTTTTGTTTATATTAAACTGACTAACCAGCTGTAAGCTGCTGAACCGGGGCACACCTAGCTAAAAACTTCAGACAAAGCTGCTGTTCTTAAAATATCTGTATAATTAACAAATGTCCACCAAAAACTAACCCTGCTGCAGCACCTTAGTGTAAGGAGCTCCACCAGAAACACACAAAGTTACACACCACATCTGGAGATCTGCCTACAAAGTATAATCTTCATTTATTCCACAGAGATTTGGTTTAATCTTAAAAGTCGCTACATCTGGTTTGTAATCGGCTAAAGCTAAAGAAAACATCGAAACATCTGAATCAACAGAGAAATCAAACTATTGTTCAGTATTTCCCGGGACCCTTCGGCAGCAACTGGGGAGACTCGAGCGCTGCCCATGATCCCCAGTTTGGGAAACCCTGCGTTGAACTGGTAGAACTGGACAGCCGTTAACGGCTCCAGCAGCTAGCAGGCTAACGACGTTAGCTGCCTCTTACCGACGGGTTTGTGTCCGATCATCGCGTGAAACAGACAGACCTCCACCTCGTGGCTCCACACCACCGAGTCCTCCCCGGTAACCAACCCCGAGTCTGGAGGCTTCTCGTCGGTCTGATTCAGCGTCACATCTGCTTCCCCCATTTTTAAGTTAAAAAAAAAAGGCTAAAACAGGCTGGAAGAAGCTACCGGAGCTATCAGCTATGAAGCGGAGTCGCGAGTCTGTTTTGTTCCGCCGGCAGCCGGAAGTAAGATTACACTTCCGGGTTTTATTTTTTTTTCCACAATAAATGTGTCACAAACGGAATCACAACAACACTTTGTGGTCTTTTTTCAGAATAAAAGCCCAATGTCAGAAGTCAACAGCACTGAAATCTGTCCCAAAAACTTCCTTTTGCCCCCCACCCCCACCCTACTAAATAATTAAGTAAATAACAAACAGAATAATAAACAAATGATTAAAGGAATGGAATCATAACAACACTTTTTGGTCTTTTTTTCAGAATAAAAGCCCAATGTCAGAAGTCAACAGCACTGAAATCTGACAGAAACCCTGAACAAATTAATAAATAAGAGCAATATATATATTATATATAATCGCTCGCAGTAGAATACTGCTTATGTAATTCTTGGCTGTGTTATGTGATGCAATTACATTCAAAATAATGCAAATGTTATTTGCATTATTTTATTTGCATTATCTCTATTTTCAGAGGCCTGTCACCCGATGAGATGTAACTGAGAGAGACGGGATATTTCACACTGTAACTGACCCAGTCTAAAGGGGAGCTAGAGGCCTGAGCGGTTTTCGTCATGTTTGATAAGTGTATTGCCTTGGAATAATCAGAAAATAGGAAGGGGTAGTGAGGAATGTGAAAATGTTTAAATGTAAACTTTTTATCACTGTACTAATTTTCTATTTTGCACTTGTCTTCAATGAAAAATATTTTAAAAATAATATGTTACGTGGTATTCTTCTGTACATAACCTGACAGAGGTCTCCGATTCGTTCAGGCTTTTATTGACTATTCTGTTTTTTAATTTTGCTTTGCTTGAATTTTTAAGTCTGAATTTGACCGACTGAATAAAATATATTTCAAATGTGTATTAAGTGTTTAAAAAATAATAAATTTGACACTTTTATTTTGTATCTAAATGACATGGAAATGTCGATGCAATGAATTCAGCGGTATTTTCATTTCAACATTAAGTATTCAGTTGAGGTTAAATGTCGCTCAGCTGCAGATTCAGATTATTATGGCTATTATTTGCTAGCTTCATATGTAGGTGTGGATGTGTGCCATCCACCTTAATTAAACACGGAGTTACTCAGGGATCTATTCTAGCTCCTCTGTTGTTCTCTAAAAACTTTAGACAGTTATACAGAAAAATGTCCTTATTAGAAAAAGCATGTCTAAATACTTGCAAATACTGTTGTTATATAAAATGTTCAATGTCTCAAAACAACACAAAGAGGAGCAAAACTAAAATGTTAAGTTTTTGTTATATTTCTTCCCAGTTAATCTGCTTAAGTCCTGTTACTTTGAGTGAGTTATTTAATGATACTGTACTTAAAAACGCATAAAAATCCCCAAACTGCTGCCAAGAATGAAAATGGAAACACTGGATTTGTGCATCAAAGACGCAGACTGACTCAGAGTTATGCTTCTCTATACGGTGATCAAAACACCAAAAAGTTTATTGCAAATAAAACAGATACAGTCGGGGCCGTAAAACGACCTCCTGCACAAATGCGACCAGAGAGAGAAAGAAAAACATTTCAGGTACATTATATTTAAAATGATGAGGGGCTACTGAACTTCACAGAGCTGAATATGACCAAGTTACTTCTATTATTATTATTTTTTTACATCAAAATACAAAACTGCATCTCTTAATAAAGCATCAACATCAAAAACATCGAGAATAATAACGTGAGGCTGAATATGTCCAGTCAGAGGGGCTTTTCTCAAGCATCCAAAAACTTAAAAGATCTGTTCTGCAGTTAACGTCAAAACTTACACCACACCCAACGTCTGTGAATACTGCACGGCATCCTCGAGAAGCGTTCGATGCTCCACTTTTGCAAGACTTTAAATTAAAACAGGAATTACTTCCCAAAATGGCATTAAATAATAATTCTAGAATAAAAATAAAAAGTAGTAAAAGTTCTGTGATAGTCTGACTTTTCACTCAAAAGTCTTCTGACAGTTGACAACTTTTTCCATCTAAATTCAATCTTTTATTTTGAAATTCTGACTTTTACGCAAAAACTGACAGTCAAAACCCCTCCACCAATTTTAGACATTAATTTCAGTTTACTTGTAAATGGGTGGAGCAGCTGAGCCTGTGAAAGTCTTCGATCAAGTTTCATTTTGTAGAAATGTAGTTTCCAGCGGTTTCTGGAACTCGACCCGTACTTGGGTCCAACGGTCAGGATATCTCGGCTTCTGCCGCTTCAGTTTCGACCATCCTTGTTTTAATCTGTCTCTCGTGAGACATTTTTCTACAAACTCCGACTTGTATCTTAGAATTCAGTTATACAGGAAAAGTGATCTTTGCACATCTGTATTAAGGAGGTGTGTAGAAGTCCAAGTGACAAAAAAAAACAGCTCCCACACACTTACCGAAATTAAATTAATAAAATTTATCGAACAGCTTTGTTTCAGTCAAGCGATGTTTGTCACAGGTTTTCAATAAATGTGCCGACAGTGTGTGGGAGCTGATTTTTGTTTCCCACAACTTAGAACTCGAATATTTTCACGTGGACTTAAGTTTCTTCCAGAATCCCGAGATAAAAACGGACTGTTTCAGGAGGCAAAAAATGAAAAATGTGCAGTTATTTCTGTTTTCTTAGTTTCGTTCCTGATGCTTCCGTTTGGTTTTGTAGGTAAAATCTGATGCTGAACTCAAAGCGTCGCTGATCGGATCTGTCTTTGATTCAAAGCTTTCTAAAACAAGAAGGAAAACAAAAAGATCATTTTCTTTGTAGGTAAAAATAAGGATCTCCTTTAAAAAATTATTCTCATTGTTGATAAAATTAATCTGAAGACTGTTTTCTCGATTCATCGTTTGGCCAATATAATGACCGACAGTCGGAAACCCAAAATGATTCAGTTTACAATTCTAAATAATATATAAACAGAAAAGAAAATCCTCAGAGAGGAAAGGCGCTAACCAGAGAGCGGCTGGAGTTTATACTTGAAAATGACTTTTAAGATTCATCAGTTAGCAAAATAGTTAACAAATAATTTTATGTCGATCATTAAAACATCCGATCAGAGAAACTGTTCAAACCCAGATCAGATCAGTCAGTCTGAGAACGCTTGTGGAAAAACCCTTCAGCTTCCGTCGCCTCGGCTCATTCTCACAGCTTATTGGATGAGGAGGTCACAGGGCCCCGCCCCTCGCAGCCTCTCAACCAACAGGATCTGAGAATGAGGACTGGAAATATTCAGCAGAGTAGGTTCAGCGTACCTCCTCCTCCCTTTACTCCTCTCACAGGCCAGAACTTTAAGACTGAAAACGGGTGTACGGAGGGTTTCACCCCACCTTTGTTTAACCAGGCAGGTAAACGCTCACCTGCCCTGTCTGGTTAAAGAATAAGAAGAGTAAACTCTGCAGACTCTGAAGAATCAGAACCAGAAAGAATAGAAAGGAGCTGAACTTGGGGAAAACATTTGGTCCCTTTGGTTTGCAACTACAGCTGTTGTCCATTTTAACCTGTATTAAAACATTCCCACCTGTACCGCCTCTCAGGTAGAACAGTTATTAACTGTCATAAGTGAGATTTATTTCTTGGTAAGCAGCTTGGACACACAAGCTGCTGTGAACACAGCACAGCTTTGACAAATTAACTAATAACGGTGTACAATTAAAAACTTCTAACTGGATTTTTCATCTTAAAGTTCTGGCCTTTTACAAGAAAAAAAATAAAATAAAAAGAAAACCGAACCAACAGAAAATGCTGATGTGAGAAAGCAGAAGGCAGAGTGAGCGGCGGCCCGGCGCCAAATAAACCAGGAAGTGAAGAAACCCAGAGACAAAGTACCACGCCCGGATGATGAACAGGTTTCCGAAATAACCAAACAGTAGGAGCGGCGACGAGTTACACCGTGGAACATACGAGCTCGGGGTCCTGGGACGATGTCGGTGAATGAGAATCGTGGTTCTTTGTTTGGAGGCTTTGAAGACAAAAAGACGTTAAAAAAAGGAAACGACAGAAGCGTTTGTTTTACCGTGCGATTTTTCCACTTTTGAGGCTGTTTCAGGGCTAAACCAAACGCTCCTTCAAAGAGCGGAAATTGAATTTAAGTTTCCTGGTCTATCTGAGTCAACGAGCTGCAGACACACAAGAAGATCAGCTGTGATGATGCTGCGGCTGATTCTACCTGCGCTCCCCAAACATATTGCTAGACAAAGCGTAAGCGACGCTGCGTCCGTGGACGTTTGTGGAGCCGCAGGGGTTTTGCGTTCCCGTGTGAGTGCAGCTGAGCGACAGAGAGGAATCATGGTAGGCACCGAGTCTGAACTGTTGTATCGAACACCACCACCGGTAGCACGACAGCAGCCGCCGGCACGGAGGCCAGCGGCCGTTCCCATGGTTATCAGAGACAAATACGTTGGCTACGTGAGCCCCGTTTCCCCCGGCGACGAACAGGAAGCTGGAGAGGCGGGAGCGGGAGGGGCTTCATTGAAATGTGGTGGCAGCAGGGTGGATGAGAAGTGTTTGAGGGGAGCAGAGAGGGGCGGCGATGGATGCTATTGGTCTTTCTTCTCTGATTCTGACGAGTCCTCTTTAGCCCCTTCCTCCTCGGGAGGAGTCTCCTCGTACCTGGAGAGGAAGAGGAGGAGGGACGACGAACAGACAAGACAGGAAGAGAAAGAAACAAATGCATCATCCTGACAACTGTTTCCATGTTCAGTGTAACATCATCAACCAGCAGGACTTTATTCACTTCTGCATGATTATATTAATTAATTCATTAATTCAAAATGAACTGAAGATTTGTGTAAACGTTCTGCTCCCGATCCCTGTCAGCCAGAGCAACACATCGACCCGGCGTCTCACAGTGTCGTCAAACTTTTCATAGAAGAAAGAGTTTAGCTCAGTCGTGAAAGATGCAGCGGACAACGTGGTTACATTCTCCAAAAACACAGCACGACTGTAGCCCCGATAGCGCCCCCGAGAGGCTGCAGCGTTCAAAACAGCCACAGAAGAAGTGCTGGTCGCAAACAACATCCTGATGATCTCGCTCACCGTTGGGTATTTCCTGTGTAGTTTTAGATTTATTCTTAGAGGTCCTTAAAAAGTAAATCTAAACTACAGTTCCAACAGAAAACTGGCCAACTCCATCTTCTGATGAAGACGGCCCGATACGATCGAAAGCTCCAGAGCGGTTACTAAATGCCCTTTGTGGTGAGATTTTTCTCTCGTGAACAAATTATGTAACTGTGACTCCATTCCTAAAATTTCACTCCATGTCCATTTACTAGCATTTTCTGGCGCTTTCGACCGCATTTCACTGTCTTCATCGGAAAACGGAACTCGCTCAGGTGACCTGAGTACGGCACGTCCGTGACAACTGAACACACTCCATTCGCTCACGAGGCTCATGAGATGGAGCTGAAAGCTCTGGAAAAGCGTTGAACTGATTTTTTTTGTACAACAGTAGCATCTCCACTCTACCTCCAACATATAACCGCATCGCATCACCGATAATATCGGCCGATTTATCAATTGGGCTCTGGTCTGACGCTCTAAAAACGCATAAAAAAAACAATAAAATGTACTTTTTTGGGCTAATATGCAACTTCAGCTCTTGCTCAACTAAACATCGTTTTACTGCCTTCAGTAATTCGGGAGGAAACGTGTGAACGTGTTTGGAGGGGTTTGCTGAAACTTATTCACCGTGAACAAGAACTTTTCTGAATTTGAGTGTTTAATATGTCAATTTTGCACACTATTAAAATGATCTATCAATAATTTCTAAGAAAATATTGGGAATTTTGTTCGTATCAACAAACCCAAACTGATGGAGTGACGGTTTTTGTTGATGTGGCGACACACAGAGCGACAGATGAGCAGATGGATGGACGGATGACAGCACTCGTCTTGTTAACGGGCTGATTACCTGCCCAGGTGAGACAGGAGGGGGGAAGAGTAAAGAGAAAGGGGCGGGGCATCTACATGGTGGTGGGCTGTAACCGCCGCCGGCGGGGGGAGCCTGTCGCCATAGAGACGGCATCCATGGAGCTAGCCAGGCTGGAGGGGGAGCCGCTGACGGTTGGGTAGGAAGTGAGCCTGGGAGAGCCAGGGAGAACTTCCTCTGACGACTCATAGCTAACCACGGGGGGAGACGGAGGGAGGAGAGGGGGAGGAGACGGAGAGGGGAAAGAATGGATGGGTAAAGAGAAACATGGCGGAGAAAATAAGACAAGAAAGGAAAAAAATAAAAGTGATAAAAATGAGAGAAACCGGGGAGGAGAGAAAGAGAGAATGTGGTAAGTTTTTTATCTTAAAGTCTAAAGCTAAAACTTTAGCTGCGAAAATACTTGAGTAACACGAGGGATGGAGGATGAGGAGAGGACGAGAGAAGTGAATATGAGACAGAGGATAAGAGAGAAGAGGGGAGGTGGTGAAGGAGCAGAGGAGGAGAGAAGATGGTAAGAAGAGGAAGAGGAGGAGGAGGAGGAGAGGGAGCTGAGGAGGACAAGTGATGGAGGAGAAAAACAGAGAGGAGGGACTGAACAAGGTGCCGGGAAACGAAGTGATGAGGCCTGGAGGAAGAGGTGAGCGGCTGTCAATCAAAGACGTCACAGTGAGGACGAGGAGGAGGTGAGACAGACAGACAGACAGACAGACAGACAGACAGGTCTACATTACAAGCTCCCAAAAACGTAATGATGCAACGTTTCGATCCGTTATTATCCCAAAGCAACTTACTGCTCAGATAAACTGTAAAGTGTTTTTGGTTAACGTTTGTTTGTTTGTTTGTTTGATCGACGTGGACGATCTGACAAAGAGCTTGCAGGTCGACACGTTGCATCGATACCTTTGTGGGGGCCGCCTCTCCTTTTTCTCTGTACGCAGTTCCGGTTCGATGTGCACACAGTCCACCTTCTTTGTCTAATCTTGGTACCAAATCCAATTTCTTGTCAAAAAAAAAAAAAGTTTGCTTTTAACACACTGACCTGTGAACCTGAAGGGAGTGATTCTGGTTAAATATTCTGTATTTTGATAGTTAAATCTGTTTCTGTACTTTATTAAAATAAATGTTTTTTCTTTCTGTGTTTCAGGCTGAAGGAGGCCTCAGTTGTTTATTCTGCTGTCCAATCACACAGCAGAAGGACTTTTTTTGGAAAGAGAAAAATCACGTGACCAAGAAGGTTTCACTCCATCAGCAGTTTGCCAACCAAACCGACCAACCAGCTGTGAGATTCCAACGCAGACATACAACATTTAAAATGTTTACTTTTTTTTTTTTTTTAGATATTTGAGAAAATGTTTTACATCATAAGATTGACTCATTACCATGACAACTACTACAGCACCTACGAGTCTCAGAAAGAACAACTCTGATGTTGTTATCCCACCATTTATTCCGGTACTCTGTTCTGTTATGTCCTCATTTTCATCAAAATCTCATATAAAAATCGCTCTCAGCTCCTCCCACGTCTGTTTCAGACAAAGTGAATCAGTGAGACTAAACTCCAAATCATCACACGACTACAAGGATGTGTGGTTGCCACGGTTACTCACCTGAACATCTCCGTGAGCTCTCCTTTGCACAGTGCTACGACGACGGGGAAGCCGACGCAGGCCGGGACCAGGTAGAGCAGAGCGGGCTGCAGACAGACAGGAGAGCAGGTTAACAGCCGGCGGGCGGCCTCCGCTCAGGTCATATTACTGTAGAACTAATCAATATTTCACATTCGGCCCCGTTTCTTGGGGCGGGGTTTCGTTAGTCAAATAGAAACCCACGACTGTGCACAGCTTCAATCACCCAGTAAACAAGCAATAGTGCCAATCGACTCAGTAAGACAAAGGATGGACATTGCTTGTAATGTTTATTGATGTTGAACAAAGTTACATGTAGCTTCACTTCTCAACAAGTCTAAAGAGCGAGATAATGAGACAGTTTACGCATTTATATTTCCCTGTGTGTTAGAATTGCTTCTCACTGTAGTTTGATCCGTTATGGTATGCATTTGCTTTCACAGTTGCACGTCACAAACAGTGACGTGCAAAAAAAGCAACTTTTATTTTCTGATTCATTTGCTGAGTTTAGTTCCTGTGGCTGCTGAATACCTGGAACTATTTGGGCAAAAAAGGGGCAAATGCCTGCGAGGCAACCTTAATACGAACCGATTTTAATGAGACATTTTTGTCAGATTCCACAAAAGTAAGCTTGAATATACTGTTGTCATCAGTCTGAGTGTCCCGCTGGAGAGCTTCAGTGGTTTAAATTACGCTGCAGATGCTTTCCCACGCTGCCAATAAAAGAAAGAAGCAGGATACAACGAATACTCAGAGTTACATCCCCTCCCGTTGTACAAGTTCTGTGAAAGTCTACATTTAAAAGGTTGGTATGACAACTGTTCTGTCTACAGTACATTGATGACATTTTGTCCACCAAAGGCTGCACAGTTTCACCAAAATGCCTGTGCCCTACCACACCAAACCGACGTCCAAGAACTAGCGGCGAACAAAGCAGACTGTTGCGTCGCTCAACGTCGCCTGTGTCTTGGCTAAGAAGTGGCACTAAAACAGACACACACGTTCTGCGCCTGCGCGAGAGGTAATAACTCTCCAAACCAGCAGGTGGCAGGTGTCCCCGTGACTGCAGATATAAACAAAAGCAGCCCCATGCATGTAGGTTTGCCGGTTTCGTAAAACAGCTGCTTCTAAACGAGAAAATGTCCGACTTCCTGTCCGATCTGAAACGTCTAAAGTCCCGTCCTGTTTTCACTGCATGACGGATTCAAGACGCTAGTTAGCCAGCTAACGTTAGCATGATAACAACACAACAAATGATATTTAAATATATTTATCTTCTCGTGCACTGATTCACTTAAGCTGAACAGCCAATCAGAGCCGATTCATCATGCACAGTCGGAGAAGCCGCAAAAACTCGGGCTACAGACGCTCGCCGACAGCCCGACGTCGGTGTGTGATATCTGGGATTGGCTGGCTGTACTGTTGGCCCCGTCCCCTCACTTAGTGTTTCTGTAACATCACACTGGAGAACCACTTTCCATACGGTCCCAGCTTTAAAAAGGTCAGTGCAGGGATCTGCGCAGGTGGCGACCTTGCAGTACCTGTGCGTGTTTGAAGGTGTGCATGACGAAGATGGTGAGGCCCAGTCCAAAGATGTAGGCCAGGAAACTGGAGTAGAAATACGTCCTGCTGTTCTTCTTCAGGCTGCAGGAAGAGAGACCGTTTTAACCAAACTTTACTCGACAACAAGTTGAAAAGAAAATCTCATCATGATCGTGAGGAACATTCAAACCCAAAATCTACCTCTGCCAAGGAGAGAGACAGCAACGAAGAAAAGATGGAGGCAGAGAGGAAGTGACGGACCCTGACCTCTGTTTGACATGTCACATTAGAAGAAGAAGAAGAAGAAGAAGAAGAAGAAGAAGGAGAGAGGGCGGGTGTTACCTGACGTCGAAGCGCAGAAGCAGGCGATGAAGATACCTGGGATGACGATGTCACCCAGACCCAGCATGGCAAAGTTACTGGCTCCAAGTCCTTTCTCCAACAAGTCCTGAGGAAAGACCACTGGAGGAGAGAGAGAAATCATGGTTACCTGTTAGCACACATCAGATTTGTCATGTACATGAAAATAAAACACACCTGACTTGACTCGGTTAGCTCAGACAGGTTGTATGGTGACCAGCAGAGACTAAAACGTGAGCACGGAGGCAGCGAATCACGTATCCAGATACAGGCATCTGAAACATTCGAACCCGCTCACATACTTACATTTGATTGGTGCTTCGAAGGACTTGGCGACCGTTACCATGACGTTGGTTCCAAACACCTGGAGAGAGAGAGAGAGAGAGAGAGAGAGAGAGAGAGAGAGAGAGAGAGAGAGAGAGAGAGAGAGAGAGAGAGAAAGAAAGAATAGATAGACAGATGATGTATAACTTCTCTGTGTGTTCAGGTGCTGCTGGGTTATTGTAACATAAGCTGAAGCAGGACTCATAATACTGAGGAGGGTAGTTTTAGGGCAAACAACACGATTTTTTTCTGATGTACCTCGTTCACACAAGCTGAAGCGTCTCTGAGCTAAATCCTGGATCTCTACCAGCTCTTCTAGACCCGAGCCTGACCTCTGACCTCTCTGTGGTTGGGCGACTAAATGACATCTTACAACAATTAAACATGGGGGCCGCGTAGCTCTTGATCTGGCACTCAGCAGTGAGGCTGTCTGTGAGGAACTTCTGTTGTAGCACCGCTAGGCGTAACATAACTGCCAGTTCGATTCCTGCCTGTTTCCTGTCAGCTATTCAACAAAAGGCAAAAATGCCTTAGAAATTATGTTAAACTTAATGTTATTTAGATACTGAGCTAGGGGAGATCTGAAAATTAAATCACCTTTAGATTAACGGACAGTGTTTTTTTTTTTTTTTTTTATTGTAAGTGAATGTGTGCTAAAACGTCTCTCACCCAGAAGACGTCGTAGACGAACAGCCCCCCCAGCAGGATGCAGCCGGTACTGACGTTGTTCAGGTGGAGGAGCTCCACTCCATTCAGGGCAAACGCCAGGCCAAACAGGTTATTGGCTATCCAGTGCTGTGATGTCACAAAACACAGACAGACATCGAGTCATAGAGTCCAAACAGGTGTTTTGACTCATGCGATTGGTTACCCAGCCCGAATGAAGTTATGCCCTTGTGATGTTTGTCAGTTAACAGCTCATACAGCGATATTTAACCTTTAACTTTCTCATTAACTTCTCAGACTTTACCTTTTTGAGCAGGTACCAGACTCCCACCACGCTGCTGATGAGCAGACACACCAGGTTCTTGGTATCAAACTCATAGTTGACTATTTCTGCAGAGAGACGGAGACATATGGGTCTGAATTTTCTAGGTCAGATTTAAACCTAAAAAAAGGCTTTATCCCGAGTCAAGCTGGAGAGGCGGTCGAACCAAATTACAAAAATATGTATTTTATACGCGTCTGCTTCCACCACAATCCAATGGAGGTGAATGGAACTTAGTTTCTCGGTGCTTATGGCTTTGAACATTTCTATTTCGAAACATTTGCTGCGTGTCTTCACAGAAACGGTTTCCTTGCTGCTCTGGAGTTTTCATTGAAAATACTTTCTACGGATGAAAACTGTCTCCAGCGGGTCCTGTGGATCCAGAGCAACAGGGGCGTCGTTTCTGGAGAGAGACGTTGCAGCTGAATATTTTAAAATGTCATGTTTTAACACTTTGAGCACACTGCAAACCAACTTCAAAATCACCTCCACTGGACTGGCGTTGAGGCAGAAACCTCAAACTGCACGGGCAGATCCAACCTAAGGGTCGGGACATAAGTCTGAGGGGTCACGAGATGTTTAAAAGGGGAAAAGGAAGAGATCATCTCCTACACAATTTTAAAGGATCACGAGCCAAAACAGCTGAGGTATGTGAGGAAATACCTCGTTTTGTAATGTGTAATGTAATGAACGAGCTTTTTAAACCCAGTGGAATCAAACTAAAGAGCAACATTTCTGAACGGTCAGTACGAGACGACGGTAAAACCCACGGCCCCTTTAACCCCCCCGAGGTAAACGGTGTTTTGGGCAGCAGCTCTCACCTTCTTTCGACTCTCCGGAGCCCTGAGTGAAGAGCAGCTGGTACTGTTTGTTTGGGAAGGAAGCTGGAAAGACTCTGGACATCAGAGGACTGAGAGACAGAAACAAGAATGAAAGCATACATCACCGACAACATCAGCGCGGTTCATTTGCTTTGCTTGTCATATTTCACACACGTCTGTGTGTTGCTTTACCTCATAGTGTGAGACAGAGCCAGGACGCCCAGGCCGAAGAAGTAGACGGACAGCAGCAGGTTGATGTACTCTTGAGAAAACACCTGCGATAAAAAAAACACACGACCGACATAAACCTGAGCTCATCCGAACCCTCTGGCAGTGAAATGCATTTCTGTAGCTCTACACGAGGCCCCTGCGGGAGGGCTGAGGAAACCCCGAGTCACCTTGAAAAAGAGGTAGAGCCCAAACAGAGTGCAGCTGGCGATGATGGGAAACCTCGCGGCGTCTCGGCTGGTGATGGTTTCTGGCATGTCTGCTGCATTCTGGGAGGAGGACAAAGAGAAACAGACAGGAGAGATAAATACAGAGAGAATCGGACGGCAAGATGTCATTTGAAAACAGGGATGTTGTGGCTTTCGGCGATAACGGACTTAACTTAAAACAATACAAACTCCATTTAGCCAAGAACCACACCGAGCCACCAAAAACGTCTGAAATAAGCTCAAACTAGTTTTCCTGAATGGAAATTAGTTTAGTGGAAAAGAACACAGCAGCTTGAGCTTCATGTATTTAGGGAAGCAAATGATTCTACTGAGTCCAGGACTTTGATTTATTTAGACTTGGGTCGAATTTTTGTAGTTGGGACCATCATTTCAAAATCAGTAATAAAAGTTATTCACCAAGCTGAACGAAAGGAAATCTGTCGTCAGTGTTCCCTGATCTCAGCTATTAATGTTATTATTAGTGAAGTTATTAGTTGTAATTAACCAGAACTATCCTTAAAGCGCTGCACCGTGTGTGATGTGGACGGAAACCTTGTATTCTGAGAACAATGGGACGCTACCATTCAGCATTGTTTTAATTAATAAAAAAAAGGTTATTTTATCAAACTCAAAGTGCAATTAAATATATTTTCATTTTGGCATTTTTTCCCCCCCAAACACTATATAAACACTTTGGGTTTTGTTGTTCCTCTATTTTTGGTGCCAAACAGGTCTGGCTTGGAGAGTAGGAGAGGGAGGATTTTGAAACGCTTGTATGACGAGGCTGAACATCTTTCGTCACGTGATCCTAAATCTAAGACGGAGGACAGCCGACTGGAACCCGCTGCCAAGGTTAAACTGAATTAGAATTAAAGAACAGCACTCATTCACAGAAGTGCGTTGGTGGGGGCGAGCTCCTTCAGGTGAGACAAGGAAATACAATTCAGGAAGTAAACGCATGAAGCGAGTAACACGTTCGTGTTTTTAAATCAGAGGCCAAAACACCGCGCAGACGTTTGTAATAGTTTGACGCAAGAAAGATCGGAGGGGCGATTATTTTATGGTGAAGTTAACAGTAAAAAAATATGGCGTTCAGAATCAGAATCAGAAACACTTTATTGATCCCCGAAGGGAAACTCTTTGTTACAGCAGCTCGCCTTTACGTCAGTGCACACAGGAGAAAGTGCTAGCAAACAATATAATACACCATAAAAACAGGTCAGAAAATAAATGAAGTACCAGCTGGGTATAAGTATAAGATAAAATAAGTGTCAAGTACCAAGTGGGTTTACCGGTTGATGATGATAATACAGTAAAATAATACAATGTAATAATATAAGTAATAATAAGCAGAGGTGCATGTGCTGCCGAGTTAAGTGCAGCTTATTGAGATTATTAAGATATTGCACAGCAGTAATGGAGGTATATAATATCAATATCAATAAAAAGGAAAAACTAACTGGGAAAACTAAATAGTGCACGGGACAAAGCAACCTACAGTACCAGAAATGTGCACTCGGACGTATTCGATTGGCCATTTTGAAGAGAGATCCCTGTTGCGGCAACACAGCGGTCTCCTTCACATGAATGATGAAGCTGCCTTTGTTGTTTTTTTACACAGGGTAAATGTCAGTCTGAATGTGGCCTCAGCCTGCTGTTTCTCCTTTCACACCAACCAGGAAGCAGCAGTGACCTTCTGCTCTGCACAGAATAACACTCAGGGCTGCAGCGCTGTACTGGTATGAAAACCGCCGGTTATCTTACCATGTATTAGTGTTGTTTGTATCAAGTTTCATGTCGGTCAGGACATATTTTGTGAAATTATTATAATTATTTGTGAAAATATAATTATGTAACGTCTCCCTCAAGTCAATCAAATCAACAGCCTGAGAGACGACTGAGAATAAACTGTTTGTTTGTTTGTTTCTAACTTTAGTTTGAATGTGGGGGAAAAATGTAATATTCGAACTGCAGTGACCTGCACCAATTCAAAACTGACAAGAGCAACAGACCGATCAGCTTGACCTACTGCAGCCTTACTGACCTCTCGGGAAACTAAGCTAATCAATACAAATGGAGGATACTAGAGAGTAGAGCCCGACCGATACGGGACTTTTGAGACTGATACAGATTTTAGAAGGGAAACATTCACCGATTACTGATATGGCGGCCGATACACTGAATTTTTGAGCTGGAATGAAAATAGTCCTTTTCTGTGCCTTTGCAAAAGGTACTCAGAAAGGCTGCTTTCTTAAACAAATAACTTTATTAAAAGAATATTTAAGTTAAATACTCTTTAACATGTTAAATATATACATTGTCAACCAATTCTAGGAATGTAAACTGAGTAAATAAAGAATAAAATAAATATCTAAATAAACATCAGCACTGTTCAGTGTCAGTAAACTGCTGAAGTAGCAGAAAATACCATGAAAACACTCAAAGTACCTCTAAATTTTTACTAAAGTCCAGTATTAAATGTACTGAGTTACATTTCACCGACGCTCTCTACTGAACCACGTATTCTCTAACTTTCTCTGTCGAGCTCGGAGATTCACGCTGCAGCTTTCCTCCCACTCTGAACTTTTATTTCAATAAATTCAACTTCAATCAGAATCGCTTTGTCGTCTGTAGCAATATTTCGCTGTAAATGCACATCAGGACTACACCGGCAGCACAGTCAGGAGGACTCGGAGTGACTTACTATTTTACAGAAAGCAAGTTAAAGTTAACGACGACGGGGCTTGGGAGAAAGAAACAAGGTGATATTTGGGCCCATTCTCGTTCCGAAGAGGCTGATTGCATTGCTCTATCAGAAGGGAAGCAACGTGGCCATAAAATAGCTGGTAAGAACACCACAAACCTGGAGAGACACATTAAGGCTCACCACAAAGAAACTGAGGTGGGTTAACGAAACGTTAGCAAGGCGGTGGCGTTACGTCATGTAGGCTGTGTTTTATAGCCAAACCCAACTGATTGAGCTAGGCTAAAAAGACAAAAATGTCAACAGTTTTCATGGACTAAAACTAAAACAGCTACGTTTTCTTTGACTAAGACTAAAATGCCCAAACTGTTAGTCAACTAAAACTTGACAAAAAAATAAATAAATAACAGGATGAGGTTGACTAAATATGATAAACGAAGGGCTGTATTCGGAACAGACGAACGCAGTTTGTACTACGTCCTGCTTACAAACGCATCGCTACATTTGTCCTACTAACGTTACCCATAACGTTTAAGTTAAGCCTAATATCAACTAAGCTAACGTTTGATATTACAAAAGACAGCAACGTTAACTTTAGCAAGCTGTCAGTAAGAAAACAACAGGACACACATAACGTTATCTAACGTTAAGTTATTTTTGTTATTATTAGGGACAGAGCAGTTACACGCCACCACCGACGCGGACTGACTGGCTGTTGAGACTGTAATCTTTATTTAATCACGCATTTTAAAAAAATAACGTTGTTGTGACAGTCCCAGCGCTTTGCATTGTGGGACACAGTACGCGAGGTCATACTGGAGAATCAGTACGACATCCGGGTATTTTTGGCGTACTAGAGATTTAGCTTTTGTTTGCATGCTACATGCTACATGCTACATTCTGGCCAAATCAGTACGTACTGCTAGCATAGCAGGCGGTTTCAAATACAGCCGAGGACATCTGACACAGGACTAAGACTACATTTTTAAGAAGCTGAGAAAATTAACACTAGTTCGAACCTGGCTTTCAGCCTTAGTTTCCACTGACATAAAGGTCTTTAGTACTGAGGTTTGTCCTCCGACCGGGTGGTCGTGCGGCCCTTATTCACTCAGATCTGAACTGCTGCCGTTACCAAAAGACGCAAACAGAGATGGAGTGACTACAGCAGACTGACTGAAGCCCCCGAGAGAGAAGCCCGAGAGTCACCTCCATCTATATTCTCCTCCATCTCCTCCCCTGAGAGAGAAACTGGGACAGACGAGAGGAGAAAGAAAGTCGAGATGAGAGAAAATGATTGGAAAGGTAAGAGGAGGTGGAGGAGGAAGAGGAGAGAGGATCCTTGTTGCTGCACTTTTAAAAGCTGAGCACTGTGTTAAAGGTATCAGTCGGTCAGATCACTGCTGAATTTTGTATCTTGAATATGACACGGTGAGTAAGCTAGCACAACTGCATTAGTCTTTTTCCAAAGCAGGTACAGTAAAAGGTAACTGCCCCGTTGCCTAAAATGCCTGCCAACACCTGGTGCAGGGGAGTCTGTAGACACGCAGGTATGTTTGGGTATAGATGACGGACGCTGGAAGTCTAATAACATTAATGATCGCTAACATTGCGTGTCGGTGTTGTCCATGCTGAGTTAATGTCATCAGATGCAGCGATGTTGGACGAGTCAAAATGTGCGTCACAGTCAGAAGACGAGTCATCAGGAACCAAGCACTGCGATTGGCTCAGACGGAGCTCAAAGCTGGGAGAAAACGCTTGGCAGCTTTTCAAGAAAAGCCTTTACAGAAGTTTACAGAAATGTATTGTTTATTAATTTGCTAATGCTTGCTTGGTTTTGTCTGTTTTCCAACTCCTGCTGAGGACATCAGTTTGGGCTGTGAGCGCTCAACGTTATTTATGATATCATCCAAATTAAATGATTCAATCAGAAGCGGGTGATTGATAGATTTAACGATAAAAATAACTGTTAGCTTCGGGTCTAAGACTGATGTACATGTGAAAGGTTTCTATGCAACTTGACTGAATGCTACGGAGTTTGCTCTGTTTGTCAGCGTCCATAGAAACCTGTACGATTGCATGTGAGCGAGCGAGAGACATTAAACTGAAAGACGCAACTTTTTGCAATTAGGTTCACGTTAACGGTCAATTAAAATGCTGACGTCACATCCGGCCAGTCTGAGTGGGGAACTAAAAGAACCGACTAACACTGTACGCACTACGACAACATACAGCCAACAGTTTGTGACATGAACAAAAGGTTTGTGGATCAACATTTTATATTATGTGTCTGAAGCTTCATTTATTCCAGATTCATGATATTGTTTACTCCTTCAGTTCCTGACTGAAATCTAAAATGTTGCAGTTCTTGCACGGCGGCTCGTGTTCGGACAACATTTGAAACGTTTGGCTTCTTCTGTTTGAAAGCGTTTTAGAGAAAAACATGTTTATATTTCTCAAAGTAAGGTGTCAAAAAACAAAAAAAGTACAGTTTTGGTTTTGGTAGAGGAACTCGAACTAATTCAGTAGATAAAGTCGGTAATGGACGATAGTTACAGTACGTTTAGCTTACCTGTTACCGCGACATGATGTGAAAACGAAAAACCGTGTACATTTGGTCAATTAAATAAGCTATAATGTTGTAGTTGAGCCTGCAATAACAGATTTTTTGGTCACTTGGAGGAGCAGAACATTAACATATCAATCACCTTTTAAGTTGATATTGTTGAACTTGTTAGCAAACAGCTGCTTATTTCCACATCCAGCAGTTACGGAGTGCCACGATCATCAGGAGTCGTGTTTGAGTCTCCTGATGAAGGTCAGTCCGGTCTCCTCTCTGTCAGCTCTGTGTTTGGTCACCTGAGGGAAACACCTGGCTCTACAGCTGCTAGATGCTCCGCTATGTTCACCAGCTGCTCTCTGACTGCGTCTGCCTGCCGTTTTTACAGCTTCTTCTCTGAAAACGACGCTCTGAGCGCTGAGAGGGAACCAGAGCAGTAAAGTTGCGCTGAAACTCACTATAAAGCTCCGTGAAGCCGAGTGGAGGCTGATAATTCTCTGCAGCTTCATCACTATGAGCAATTTCATTCATTCGTAGAAAAGGTTTCAGTCGTAGTCGTCTGGACACTGTTTTCAGAATCAAGACGTTTCGGCTCCCATCCGGAAGTCATTCTCAACAGTGAAAAAATTGGACGGGAACTCAGAAATTTAAGCTACTCTGTTGTTACATAAGCCCCGCCCTCAGGAAGGAGTCTACCTGAGTATCTGTTGATTAGCTAGTTTCACCTGAAACTGACCTAATAGTTTCCATGATGGCCCAGTAATCAGTAATCAGGCCTATTGTTTTCTGGCTGCACCTCCCTCATCACTGTTCAGTACCTGATTAGCATGTGATCGGCTTGACCACGGTGTTAATACACTGTGGTAAACTTTGGGCAGACTGAATCTCAGACCACCATTTCTGTTCAAAGAGGAGTTTTCTTTTTTCACAAAAATGGCTTCTTTGTCTCGTCTTTCAAACCAACTCTTCTCTCTACTTAGACTCTTCACCTCGCTGTCTTCAAACGTGCGGTTTGTAGCTTTTAGATGCAAACGCACGGCGCTCTGCAATCCCGAGTTAGCGTGTCGTCTGTGCTGATAAAGTCTTTTGTGAGCACAGACGTAGCTTAAAAATGAACCTGATTCAACTAAAACGCCACAGTGACGCCAGGTTGTAGATGTAGCTTCACGTGGACAAAATGTGCATTCAGGTGAACCCGTCTGTCCCTGACAAAGTGTCCTCGAGCAAGGCACCGGCTCCTCCTCGCTCACCGTTAGTAAGTTCGTCCATACTCAACACCCCCAGTGTTCATGCATTGACTGTGTTAGTGCTGTAAACAAGCGGTGGTGTGCAGTATGTGTGCTCTCAGCGGCTCTCATACTCACTCTGAACCCAGAATCGTAATCATTTTCTCCGAGCTCCTACAGACAGACAGACAGACAGACAGACAGACAGACAGAATGGATGGACAGACAGGTGTGCACAGACAGACAGGGAGAGAGAGGGGGGGGTCAGATCGGCAACAAAGACAGGAGGACAGGAAGCACGGCGCAAAAATCAAATCAAGTGTCACGTGCAGGAAACAGATCATCATCGTTGAATTCTGAGAGAAAAACAGTTTCAAAGACTTTCATGGTGTTCGACCTCATTATAAAAAAAGATGGCTGACGGGAGAGAGAGCGAGAGAGGAAGGATGACATGCAAACAAGTTTAGGAGCCAGATGCCCGTTTTTAATCGTCTTCGCCTTTTCTAAAACTTTGTCCCTGCTGGCCACCGTACTCGCTCACTGCGAGCCAATTATATTAAAAGCTTAACAACGGCGACAAGCACGTATTTCCAATTATGATCAGCTGTCACACACACACACAAAATATCACATTTCCATCTCTAACTCACTTGTATATGAAACACGAGTCACTGCCAACTCGGGAGGAGTCTAAAAGACTAAAACACCTTTTACGCAAGAAGAAATAACTGTTAACTTTTAGAAGATTAAAACAAAAATGAGTTGGCAGTTAATTCAGTTGGTAGAAATGAACCTTTTGCTGACAGCAAAGTGATAAATCGGCCTCGGATTAAACTACAGAGCAACTTGACACCTTAGTTTGGCTTTTCACTCACATGAAGCTGCATCCCAATCAATGCTGGTCTCAACCTCTTTTCAAATTACAACTACAAATGAGAGTTACACTTGTAGTTCTATGACTTCTTCCTCCCGTAAAACCTGGATTTCCCATTAATTCGCATTTATCAATGAACCGTTTGGTCTATAAAATGTCACAAAATAGTGAAAAAATGCACGTCACATTTTCCCCAAAACCCGAAGCGATGTCTTAAAATTGCTTGTCTTGTCAAACCAACGTCACAAAACTTGTGAGAAACGCATGAGAATTTTTGACATTTTTGCTTGAAAAGCGACTTAAACGCTTAATAAACTCAGGTCATTTGACTAATCAGCTTCAGCTCGATAGTGATACATATCATTTACTAACTCCAAAAAAGGAGTAGGCTATTAAGTTACTCTTCAAACACTCTTTTCAGGTAAACATATGATTTACGAGGCAATAATAATAATAATAATAATAATAATAATAATAATAATAATAATAATAATAATAAGGGCTTATTGGCTTCAGGCCACAGAGCTGAAGTCAGTTCTCCCCCTGAAGCTTTCTGTTTGCAGCCTTCGGTGATGATCTTCATTAAACTAAACTTCTTGCAGTGCTGCATGTAATCTACGGATAAATTCAGGATTTTTAACCTGCACTTGTTGGTTTTTGAAATTCAAGTTCAAACCCAGCCTGAAACGAACTGAGAGCGACAGCAGATTTAGTGAGAAATAACTTCCTGGTGTGTGTGTGTGTGTGTGTGTGTGTTTCTGCCTCGCAGGACTTAAAGGAGACTCAGTGAAATGAGGATAAAACAGGAAGCGTCTTCACGCTCAGCGTGACGGAAAATCTCTTTAAGCTCTGTGGAGGTTTTACTCAAAACTAGGACGAGAAGCAGCAGCCTGTGAAGTAGTTAACGTGCGTTAACAGGAAATGGTCGTTTTAGAGGTAAACGCAGATTAGCGCTGGCAAACAAACCTCAACACTTGTTTGGTACTGACAGAAATGCGAGTATCAAATGCACCAAAACCTGGAAACAAATGCCTCGTCGCATTCGTAATGAATGATTTAAATCGAAGCGTGTCCATGGTCACCACATTATTTGGAGCGAGTTACTGTACGGCTGCTCGTTCGTAAGCATTGAAGGAAGCGTTGTTTCGGTTTGGTACAGAACGGCTGACAGTAGGCGGCAGCTTGCTTTAGCTTAGCTGCTGCTCTGACATGACGGCCATCACAGGTCATTACGTAAGCTTGACTGCGGTCTGGCGATCCGCAGGGCTGCACCGAGCAGTCCGAAGCTTCGTTCATAACGTTTGAAATCATCAACATTCGAATGCTGCGCAGCCTTTTTATTTGCACGTCCATTCGTTCTGTGTAAACCTGGTATTTCCGCACAGCTGCAGATAAAGATTAGGCTCTAATATCATTAGCATTATCAGATTCCAGCGGCGGCTGCGCAGGATTGTTTCCGACTTGTGCGATCCAAACATTTCCAATAACTCCAGGAGCGTCGTGAAGTCCGAAAAGTCCAAATTTATTGAAAAAAATAAATAAATAAAAAGATAGATAAAAACATTGTGAATTTTGGATCTAACGAAATATCCTGCTTCAGTCCGTGTTTGTTGGCATTTAGCCTTTCAAAAACAACATGCTGCCTCCCTTTAATAAAAAGGTATAAATTACATTTATATAACCACAATAACACAGAACCTATTCCAGCTGTAACACCGTTATAGTAAATGACTTAAGCAGTCACAAAAAATAAAGCTTTTAGGGTCATAAAACATGACGAAAGACCTGAACAGGAGCTCCGAATGTAAAAAACAAACATTAGGAGTCTGAAATATTCTGGCATCGGTACGAACATTTTATTATTAACGTCGACGTGTCGCTGTCCACTCATCTAATCTGCAACAGTTAATCAAGCGACATTAAGCTGAAGATTTCAGCTTAATAATCGCTACAGGTGGCGTTTCACTGCGTCTGTGCGTAGTTCAAATATGTTGGATTCATTTACTTTGTACTGAAGCTGTTTCAGACTTCCTGTACTCTCTCTCTCTTCGCCGAGCGGCGATACGGTCGCAACAACTATCGCGATATTAGCGAGAAACGTCTTCGGGTATCCGTAAGTTACAATTTGGCAAAAATAATAACGTGCGTGTTCAAAAGCAGTGTTAAAACTTTACACCGGATAAAACAAATGTGTGTAAAAAGACTTACAACAACACGGTCCGGTTCTCTCATCACAACACGACACCGCTGACGGATATTTAATCGTCACCAGAGCTGAAACGATTTAATGATTGGTAGACCAAAAAAACAACAGTCAACATTCACCAGATCCGGCTTCTCCAACCCGAGGATTTGCTGCTTTTCTCCGTTTTATTTCACCGTAAACTTAATATATCTTTGGGTTTTGGACCGTTGGTCGGACAACTGGAGACATCACCTCGGACTCTGGGAAAATTATGATTCGTCTTTAAAAAAAAGTAAAAAATACCTTTAAAAAAACAACAAAACGACTAATCGAGAAGTTTCTCGACAGACCAAATCGATAATGAAACATAATAACCATCCGGTAACAATAAAGCGGACTCTCCAGTCCACTGTGGTGAACGCCAGCCACGCCCTTTGACCTGTGACGATCTGACACGTCTCCGCTTCGGGAAAGGCCGCGCCCCGATTAATCAATACGGTCTTATCTGCACGTTGGAAGAAGCAGCGCTCAGATCAATACCACAGTGTAAAAAATACGCTGTTACAAGTGAAGAGTGCGTACGTATCAGCATCAGAATATACTTTAAAGTGGCAAAAGTAAAAGGACTCTTTAAGCAGAATCATTGTAATTATTAATATATTTGTTTGTAAGCATCTTAATGTTGCAGCTGATAAAAGGTTGTGTGTGTGTATATATATATATATATATATATATATATATATATATATATATATATATATATATATATACACACACACACACACACACACACACTCCTAGGCAGTTTAATCAATAATAATATATCAGGATTTATTAGTCGATTTATATTTTGTATCAATAATCTGCAGAGTAACTTCAGCTGTCAAACAAACGCAGTGGAGGTAGAAAGCAGCGTGAAATACTCGAGTAAAGTACAAGTACCTCAAACTTGTACTTAGGTGCAGTAAATGTACTTGGTCACATCCCACTGAGCTGCTGTCCATCACCTCCACCTCCACCCTGCAGACAGGATGTGGGGCTGTTTAACCCGTTTACACGCACAACTGCGCATGTGCACAACAACCCCCCCCCCAAAAAAAAAAGAGTGCAAATAAATCTTGTACACGTCACACACAGCCTAAACTTCTCTGCCATCTGGTGTTAGTCCCAAATTTATTTAGCAATAGCTCCTTCTTGTTAGCTAACCCCTCCACGTGACGTCAGACAGGTAAACGCGTGACGGCAGGTAAACACCGGGGCGGAGAAGTGTACAGACCTGGGGGGTGTTGGGGGGGTTTACACAAGAAGTAACTAATACTTGTGTTTCTGACCTTTAAAAAAAAAATAAATAAATAAATAAATAAAGCTCCTAAATCTGCACGTGTGTGTGTGCGCGCAACACGTTTAAATAAAGACGAACGTTATTTTCAGTTGCTAATTTAAACCTGAAAATAACAGCTGTAACGTCACTTCTACCGTGTTTCTGAACGGAAAACCGCTCATTTGTTATATCTTTTTTTTTAAATAATAACTTTAATACATTTAACTGTAGCCTTGTCTTTTCTCGGTGTTTAGTTTGAGGAATGTTATTTATGACTTTTCGCTAGCCGTTAGCTGAGCTAGCTAGCCGGTGGAGGCTAACGGCAGACGGGCTGAACGGAAACCTCATCACCGAGGAGGTCCGTCCTGGCGGGGGGGGACTGCCGATGGAAGTTACCTTAGATTTGGAGCAGGTGACGGACCGCAGGGCACCGAAGAAGATGGGCAGGAGCGCCATGAACACCAGGCTGCCGTACGCCAGCGCCGTGCCCTCCGGGGTGGCCACGAATTTAGCCGTAGCGTTGAGCGCCTCGGTCCCGTTGGAGTCCGTGGCGTTCAGGGCGTCCAGGACGGCGGCGGCGGCGGCCTCCGGGGCTGAGGCCGGGACTGGTTCTGCCTCGGACATGGTTCTTCAGAGACGGGCTTCGGGGAGGCTGACGGGTGGTGGAGGTGGCAGCTGGAGCTGTTTCTCATTCATCTACAACACCGGAGTCTCGTTAAGGCCACGTTTCCTAAAACAGCGAGCAGAGAGGCGGCGGCAGCGGAGAGGTCTCACTCTGCCGCTGGTTCCTGGGACCGTAAACACCGCCGGCAAGGTGGCTGCTTGCACACGGAAATGTGGTGGAATTACAGGAATCTTGTTGCACTAATAATAATAAAACTTTATTCACAGAGCACTTATCAAAACAAAGTGCAAAGTGCTTCACAACAAGAGAAATAAAATACATAAAAGCAATAAAATAAACAGCCAGTTCAGGTAAAACCAGGATCTGCTTTCAGATAAAAATGTGTTTTGAGACGAGACTTAAACGAAGACGCTGACTCAGACAGCCTGATGTCTTCGGGCAGGTTGATCCAGAGCCTCGGGGCCCTGATGGCAAAAGCTCTGTCCCCCTTAGTTTCCATCCTGGACTCAGGGACAGACAGGAGACCCCTGCCCGAAGATCTCAGACTACGTGAAGGTTCATAAGGGATTACAGGGTCTAAAATACAGTCTGGAGCCATGAAGAGCCTTAAAAGTCATCAACAAGATCTTAAAGTCAGTCCTGAAACCAACAGGGAGCCGATGTAAAGAGGCTGAACCAGGTGTGATTATTTTCCAGATTCATCGTTTCGTCCATTAAATGTCAGAAAAATAAATAAATAAAAACCCCATCAAAGTTTCCCAAAAGCAAACCCCAAAGACCCCCCCCCCCCTTTAGATGCCCCTGAGGCGGATAAGACATGATAAAGCGCCCTCTACGGTGGCCCAACGTGCCAAATAGGCTGCCCCACATGCTATAATTAACTGTTTAATTAGAAATGCATCAGGGCCCAAAGACATTCAGTTTCACACACATTCACCCCGCAGGAGCAGGAAGCGCCGAGCCAACAGGTGCCACCTCCTCACCTGGACGGACTGCATCGTGCAGGTAGTATTTCGGTCAGGAGCCGAGCAAACCAGACTGTCAAAAAGAAATGTTAAACTGAGCGCGCAGTCTGCTGCAGAGGGGAGGGAAATGTCGCCATTGTACGCTGGAACTGATGGCAAGTTTGGCGACACAGGCCAAAGGGTGTAAGTTTTAGCTGAGGTGTGGCGCATCTTCGCGAACAAATAGACGATCTCTGCTGTGCGGAAGCGGCGTGTCTTCCTCGTTGGTGTTCCGCGACACACGTGGCTGCAGCGCCCGCAGAGACGCGGCGGACAAGCCGGAAGAAATGGACTGTAAGCCAAACAATTATGTAAACGATTCGCTGATTAATCGAAATCTTGAAAATGATTAATTATCAAAATAGCTGCCATTTAATTTTCCGTTGATCGACTAATCGTTTGGGGGCATGTTCCTGATTTCTTTTTTTTGCATGTTTTTCACACTTAAATGTTTCAGATCATCAAACTAATTTAAATATCAGTCAAAGATAACACAAGTAAACACAAAATGCAGTTTTTAAATGAAGGTTGTTATTATTAAGGGAAAACTAAATCCAAACCTACATGGCCCTGTGTGAAAAAGTGATTGCACCCTAAACCTAATAACTGGTTGCTCCACCCTTAGCAGCAACAACTGCAGTCAAGCGTTTGCGATAACTTGCAGTGAGTCTTTTACAGCGCTGTGGAGGAGTTTTGGCCCACTCATCTTTGCAGAATTGTTGTAATTCAGCCACATTAGAGGGTTTTCGAGCATGAACTGCCTTTTTAAGGTCATGCCACAGCGTCTCAATAGGATTCAGGTCAGGACTTTGACTAGGCCACTCCAAAGTCTTCATTTTGTTCTTCTTCAGCCATTCAGAGGTGGACTTGCTGGTGTGTTTTGGATCATTGTCCTGCTGCAGAACCCAAGTTCGCTTCAGCTTGAGGTCATGAACAGATGGCCGGACCTTCTCCTTCAGGAGTTTTTGGTAGACGGCAGAATTCATGGTTCCATTTATCACAGCAAGTCTTCCAGGTCCTGAAGCAGCAAAACAGCCCCAGACCATCACACTACCACCACCATGTTTTACTGTTGCTATGATGTTCTTTTTCTGAAATGCGGTGTTACTTTTACGCCAGATGTAACGGGACACACACCTTCCAAAAAGTCCAGCTTTTGTCTCGTCAGTCCACAGAGTATTTTCCCAAAAGTCTTCGGGATCATCGAGATGTTTTCTGGCAAAAATGAGACGAGCATTAATGTTCTTTTTGCTCAGCAGTGGTTTTTTGGTTTTATGCCCAGTCTTTCTTATGGTGGAGTCATATATATATATATATATATATATATACACACACACACACGCACATAAATGTGTATGTGCATGTTTATGTTCACTGTGATGGATCCCACAACTCAAATTTCAAGTCTGTTAGATCTTCATTTTGCACAAAAATGAGCGGAAACTAACGGCTGCAGCAGAAAACACACTCAGATGTGTAAAACAACATGTTTAGCTGCGAAGACGCGTAATATAATTGATTTGTAGTAAGTGGGCTAAAATATGCAAAACCTCTGATGCGGTCATTTAACATACTGTAAGTTTTACACACACTCGTACTGTTGGCTCCTTCTTCAGCAATAATAATTTCATTTCTTTCAAAATTATAAAAACCTTCTGAGAATTTAAAGAATTCAGTGTAAAAACAAGTTGTAAACAAATTATAAATAAGAATAAAACATCATTTTATAGAGACCTGTGTGTGTGTGTGTGTGTGTGTAATGACGACATCATAAACATTTTAATTTCAACATGAACAACTTTATATAAAAAAAAAACAACTGAATATTAAAAACACACAAAAAAATAAAATGTCTATCAATTTCCTGACAAATTCCAGATATTTACATCAGTTTCTGTACAGAGCGGAGCAGATCAGCAGAGGAAGTATTACCGCTAAAATAATAACTGTATACTGATTCACCTGCTAAAAAAAAAAGCCTAACGGTTATATAGTGTGCTATTAAAATTTTAAATTCAGTCTACAGCATGTGCAGTCAAGTAAAGCCCTCTGACGCAGGACGGCTCTCCACAGCTCAGCGCTCCGGTTCCCCCCCTGCTGTTAGACGTCATGCGTTTGTGCATTCGTGGTGCTGAACGGCACTTTGGATAAAAACCCGATTAACCCGGAAACCGGGACCGAGAGGCCGCGTGGACCACGATTACTGCTCGGTTGTTTTTGCTAAAAAAAAAAAAAAACAATTAACGAACACTAATTTCGTTTACACGGATTCTACCGTCACTTTCATTATTACTGTTGAAAGAAAAAAGTGTTTGGCATCTTCTAAATGGCACCAGGAGCCTGAAGCACAAAAGCTCCGGATAAATCTTTGACTTTCAGCTGCAGCGACAGGCCTCTCGTGCTGGGTTTCAGACTGGCCACGTCTCACAGCACAAAACACACTCCAGCAGGAAACATGTACGTTAATAATAAGAGAAGCGGCAGTTAGAGAAAGCGTCCAAAATGTTTGCGGCGTTGGCTGATTTGTTCACGAACGTCTCTGGGATGACTGTAGATAAAAAGTTACCTTCAGGTAGAGCGCCGGCGTTTTAAGCTCGACAGCCGACACCTGCAGCTTTAACTCCCGCGGCCAACTGATGATGGTCAAACACTCGTCAGCCTGGTTTCTGACCTGCAGCGCAGCGGCGGCCGACTGTGACTGACGCATCTCATTTTGTTATCGCTGTAGTTGCTAGACGGCGGTTTAAACAAATCCAGCACCACTGCTTGTTTAGTTTTTCCATAATAATGTGAATTTTCGCGGTGATCGGGGCTGAAAAGCGTCCGTTCTTTTAGAGCATCGAGCTTCTTTTCTTCCTCTCAGCCTCTCTGAAGAAAAACAGAGCAGAAGTGACGAAGAGCGAATGATTCGTTGTTGTATTCTTGAGATAATAATGATGACGATGAGATAACGGCTTTGTATCTGGAGAGAACGAGGTAAATGAACTGGGACTGTAAAATAAATATGAGCAAAAGCATAATTCATCGTGATTCAGTAAAGAGGTAATAAAGCAGTGATATACAGCCAGAAAACAGTTTGTTTTGTTGGCGGAAAAATGTTCTTTGGTCATAGTGATCCAGGTGACTAATAAATCTGTGTGTTAACATGCGTCAAACCATGTTACAAGAAAGCTGATCGCTCCTAGTAATCAGAGTATTGATGAGCACGTGAACAGACTCTGTGGATTTAAAAGACTCAAGCAGACGATCACAGAGCGGACAGGAAGGACTGGACGATCGCAGACACACTGAGGAGGATCAGGAGGGGCGTGGCCTGAAGGAGAAGGGCGGAGCTCTTTAGTCGCACCTCCACGGGGTAGTGGTCACTTAACGCCAGCACCTGGCAGACAGAAGCAACAGAGCACAGAGTCAAACAGCAAGTACGCTTCCATCCGCCTGTTTCTACACGTGCATTTTGAATTTAAAACATTAACAACTGGAGAAAAAGGTGACATTTTATTTACATTTATACTGTTGGATCAATAAAAAGACGATGCAGCATCTGCATCTTTTACAGTGGACAGATTTGAACCCTGAATTGGTCGCCCACGACTAACTTCACCATCAGGCCAAATTTCTGCGACTCACAGTCCGTTTTATTTACGCAGCCCAGTGTCACATGTTGTGGTCGAACTGTAGTCTCGCTGTGCAGCTAGCACGGCCAAAAATGGAAAACAGCTAATGGAAAACGTAAAAGGAAGGAGGACAGACAGACAGACAGACAGACCTTTCTCTTGGTGAGTTTGAACTCTTTGCCAAAGTTGAAGACTGTCGCAGAGAATGGACTGATCGCCTTCAGGAAGGGTTGCCCATGCACCACGATCCTGACACACACACACACACACACACAGAATATCAATACAAGTGGAAATCTGGTGCTCAAAAAAACCCAACAACAATCAAACATTAAAAAATATGCAAAAATATAGAAGATTCCCTTTGTTTCCTTCTTGTTTTCTCTCCCGTCACATATCACACATCCTTGTACTTCTATCTTTGTGAGGACCGTCATTGACATAATGCATTCCCGAGCCCCTTTACCTTAACCATCACAACTAAATGCCTAACCCTTAAGACCAAGTCTTAACCTTCAAACAGGCCTTTGAAGTTGTGAGGACCGGCCAAAACGTCCTCACAAAACGTCGTAAAAAAACGTGCTTCAGTCCTCACTATGTAGCAAGTACACACACACACCTACCTGTCATAAGCACAGGTGGTCTTGTCGGTGACGGTGGTGTCCACTTTGTCTCCGATCAGCCAGGAGAATTTTGAACTGGTGAACAGTCTGATGTTTTTCCTGTTGGATCGGGTCACGTAGCCACAGCTGGCGTGGAAATCTCCCAGGAACATCACGTTCTGCGCGCACACACACACACACACACACACACACACACAGCGATCAAGCTTTCATGCTAAAACATATCACGGTAAAGAGTGTTATCATATCAACCAAACTTTCCTGAAACACTATTGGTGCTAAAATATAGTAAATTTAATTTACACCACGATTGCCTTGGATTTATCCAAACCTTAGAGACATGACGGTGAACGCCGCCCGGAGTTGGGTATTCAGAGTATAAATGGATCCACACACTTGTAGTTGTGGCGCAAATTAATGCAAAGATGCGTCCACTTGACTTAACATAGGAAGAAAATTTGCAAGCACGTCAAAGCTGTATGAATTGACGTCATTAATAATCAGAAACGAGCCGAAAGGAGAGAAGATGGAGGAAAAAATAACAGCAAGGAAGTGACTTGCGTGAAGTGCATGGCGCTAACTAGCTAACAGCTACAGCCAGCGCCCTGCCTTCCTATCAGCTGCCATTTCCTCACCGTGTTGTTCCACATCTTGCTGACTTCCTCAAAGACGTCGTGGAGCCGGTCGATCTCCTGGACGGCCTGATCGGGATCAGAGTGCAGAGGAACCAAAATAAAAGTCTGGATTTCTGAAGGACAGAAAGGAGGTGAAGACAGAGGAAGAACGGAGGGAGCAAGGGTCAGTTTATCAGACGTGGGATTGCAGTGATATACAAGTTTCTGTAATTAAGTCCTCGTGGTGTCAGTGAGTTTAGCTGTGTTTCGTGTCCACAGACCAGTTTTCTCGCTTTGGAACTGAACGGCGAACGGCTCTCTGACGAAGGACTGTGGCTTCTGGTACTGATGCTGACCCGTCACATTCACCGTGTTGTTCCTGTTTGGAGCGGAGAAGAGGTTCCGGTTCAGGTTCAGGAGGAGTCACATGGTGGATTTACCAGCAGCAGAGGAATAAGACCGCTGGTAAATCCAGAGGGGAGGCATGTTAATGTCTAATCTGGCTACCAGACCCACTGAAGGATTGTACTGAAACTGTATTGTCTTTTCATTGATTGTCTTATTGTCATTCTTTGTTTTGTAATATAGGTTACGTCCCACATGATGAGTTTCTGAACTCAAGACTACCCAGGTGTGTTTCTCTTCCTGGACTAGCAGGTACAGAAGTGGATCACAGCACTGTGTCTCACCTGTAGATGAAAACATACTGCTGCATGTCGTTGGGAGAGTTTCCCAGACTCTTACTGGATACTGACTTGTAGCTGTACTCCTCATACCTCAAGACAACACACAGACAAACAGAAACTGTTAACACACACACACACACACACACACACACACACACAACAGAAAGACAGCAGCCAACACAGCAACACATCACACTGACGGAGGAGGAGAACAAGCAGGGTACACCAAAACCTCCACCCTCAACACAGTCCCACAAGGATTTGGAGAGTTTTTATGCGGCTGATTTTTGCAGTATATGACTGAAACTTGACTTATCTAGATAAGTAAAACTGAGGGCAATGGTCTCTTTTTCAGGAACACCCTGTTCCCACTCACGCAGTTGTTGTGTCGAGTTTGGTTTTTGCTGTGGTGATAAATGCTATTTCACTTCACTTTGCTCACCCAGATTCATCCCGACAGCCTGGGATCAAAACAGGGCTAGCAAAGCTTGTGTCCTTTTTTGGCAAACAACTCGGAAGCTAAAGTAGCCTAGCTGCCGGGACAGCCCCGAGGTGGACGGTAGCTATGTACATTTACTCAAGTACTGTACTTAAAGCTAGAGCGCGGGACTTTTACATATAAATACGTTACATTCGAGCCCTTGCCAAACGAGTTCGCGTCGACAGCGTTTGTGTAATTACTCTCACTGCCAGAAGGGGGAGACAAAAGTTCCTCCCACTCTACTCTCTGATAAGATTATAAAACACAATGCATTGTTAAAGATTAAACCAGTGGTTCCCAAATGTTTTGGCTCTCTTACAAAGAAATCAGTGTCTAGTTTGGGCTCCTCGTCATATTTCAGACGTCTCTGAGTTGTTGGCAGTTTCACCAAAGATCCATTTCCCCTCTAAACTTCTCATGTGGTGTCATTTCAATAACAGATTATTCAATATTTCACAAAGATTAGAGAAAAGTCCAAAAAATGAAAACAGATTTTGTGTATCAGAACTTTGGTTTTTCCTCTTTCCTCTCCCATTAATCATCTCACGACCCCTCAGATTTATCTGGTTTGGAGGGGCCCGACCCCTAGGTTGGGAACAACTGGACTAAACTAGCTAACTGTATATAAAAGTAGTTAAAACTAGCTAAAATGCTGCTCTAACGTTGATGCATCAGTATTAACAATCTAATAATGTCAGATAGAATCAGATGTCAGTCACATGAGACATTTTTCTGCATTTTGTACTTTTACTACTGACACTTTAAAAAAGGTCCAGTGTGGAGGATTTAGTGGCATCTAGCGGTGAAACTGCAGATTGCAACTATTTGAATCTCGCTCGCCTCACCCTCCCCTTCCAAGCGTGCAGGAGAAACTACGTTGGCCACTAAACTCGCAAAAAATGCAAACGGCCCTATCTAGAGCCGGTTTGTCCGTTCTGGGCTACTGTAGAAACATGGCGGTGCAACATGGCGGCCTCCGTGGAAGGGGACCCGCTCCCTCTGTAGATATAAAGGGCTTATTCTAAGGTAATGAACGATACTTATTTTCAGGTGATTATACACTAATGAAAACATACTTATAAATATTATATTCCATTTCTGCCAATAGCTCCTCCTAAATGTTGCACACTGGACCTTTATTATACCTTCTGTAACATTGCTTAAGAAGGATTTCAAATGCAGAACGTTTACTTGTAATCGTGTATTTTTACATTGTTGTGTTGCTACTTTTACTGAAGTAAAGAATCTGAATACTTCTTTCACCACTGGGAAAGCCCTCAGTTAGCTCCCATATGCATATTTTCCCTTAAAATGACCTGTTTGACAAGAAAACAGATCCACAAATGCACAACAACCTTCATCATGCATTTTATCCTATGTGGATTAGTGGTTTAAACCCTCAGAATGGTCCCAATAGACACCAATAGACATGCATTTGTTAAGTAAGAAGAGTGCTTGCAAATGTTTCCATTAGCGTAACCAATTAGCTCAAATCTACCCGGCCTAACAGTTTGAGCAGACTGGAACCAACCACCAGATATTGTAAATAAAATTATTCACCAACAAAATCAAAATGAGCAAAAACAGATTGTTCCCTGTTAGACATCACCAGCTGCCTGCTGAGCAAAGCAAAGCCTTATTCCAGTAATATGACTGGGGTTAAACAGGGCCATTTATAAAGTGGAGCCAAACAATGGCATATATACACCACTGTCATTAAATGTAGTGACAGATTTTTTATCTGGGTATTAGCAATAGATAATAGATTAGTACTAGACAGACAAAAGAGAAACATACTCAAATTGAAGTATGGGCTACTACAAGATTACTTGCATTGAAAACTATACCTGTAAAAGTACATAAGAGTAGTCCAGTCAAGGGTAACAGTGACTTATCCTCAATATCCACAGTATTTATAGCAGCGTATATTACACCTCTTCTCAAAACTGTTAACCTTTATCCACAAACACCAAACAAATGTAGGGCACTTTATAATCTCCATACCACTTCTAAACTGTTAGTGTTGCTGGCAGTGTTGTGCACGAATGCGCCAAAAGAGAGTGTTCGTTGAACGTGCTCCTGTTTTTGGTGAACGTATCCATTTGCAACTGACGAACGTGTATTGTGTTTTACGGCAGCATGGCTAGTGCCGCCGTTGAACCATGGATGTGTAATTAGACCTGGATGGGGCACTGCCGCTCAGCCTGGCTTCCAATTTTGCCCAGTGGCCTCTCTCGGTACTGCAGACCAAAAGCATTTTCCCCATAGGCCACTATTATAAAAGAGACGATTGTAAAACTGTTGACAGGACACCTCAAACTGCAAACAAGGTCAATTTTCGAATTCGCTGGACATAGACCTGGTCTATTCACACGTGGGCTCAATCGACATTACACGGACTTTATATTAGGGAGCGGGCAGGGTAAAGTCTGTTTAGTGTCCGGACATTTGCCTCTCACATACAGCTCCTCTGGGTAATGTGTGAAAGGGACTGCTGCTACCGGTACTGCTGAAGCCAGTTCATGTGAATATTTGAAGGAGATTTATGAACAAATCAGTACAGATTCCAACGGAAAACATCTCACATTTTTATGCAAAAAAGAAAATGGAAGAAATGAACGTGAACTAGTTCATTTTTTGGGACTGTAAACTTAGTTCAAAATTTAAATTTGTGAACTATGTACGTGAACTAGTTCATTTTAATCTGTATGAACTGAACTTTGAGCTAGCTCTTGTGAAGTGTGAGCTTGCACAACACTGGTTGCTGGTCACTTCTCAACCCATCTGTTCAGTAATAGTCTTTTTGATCCATCTCAGTTCAGGTTCACATCTCAGCACTCTAACGAAAATGCATTCAGTTTGTTAATTGCCTTTGATTCTGATCCAATTTGTTACTTGTTCCTGGATGTGGTGTCCCGCAAGGCTTAGTACTTGGTCTACTACTTGTGTGTCACAGTTTCAAGAAATATGACAAATTTTCAATGTTTCGCTGACGACACTCAAATCTATGTTTCTGTTGCAGCCAATGGCCCTCCCAGCTTTGGAATATGTACGTTGTATGTGCGTACAACACAAGAAGTCTTGCTTTAGAGAATATAACCGATTAACCTCCCCGAGATTTTTGACCATACAGATAACTGTATTACTGTGATGTATACGGTATTGGTATTTCTTGAATAGTGAAATAAATTAACTGAATTGTGTGTATAGTATGTAAAATGGGTAACACTTTCTTTGGATAAAGTCTGCCTACAGATAGTTTATTTCAGTAACATTTCAACAGCTTATTAGTTGAGATTCAACTGTTTCACAAATCAAACCGTTTTCTTATATTACACCACTGTGGTTAAGGTTTAGTTTGGTTTACGGTATGTTCATGAATTGTCAAATATACTCTATTGATAATCTGTTAAACATCTACAGACAAAGCGAAACAGTTGAAATGTTACAAATACTCTATAAACAATCTGTAGGCGGGCTATCCGAATCCATAAAACGTTTTATATAATGCTTTTTGACTCAATCATGCCACAATAAGCTGTATTTTTCATAAAGCCCGTCACTGCTGATGTTACAAAAGGCTTTGTACTTGCTACATCAGGACCCTCCCTCCCACAAGCATTAAAAAAAAAATAAAATAAATCCTTTGAACTTTGGATATAATTAGGTGCGACACTTTATTTTGGTAAGTCTGCTCAGTTGACTCTCAACAAGGGCAGTTTCAACACACAGTCCTCTAGCTTCAGCCTCTAGCTGTCTATATAAATGATAATTTCTGACCACCCCCCTGTATGTGAACTACAGTATGGAGATAATGTACTGTAGATACAGGCGGTGTTTAGCCTAGCTTAGCATAAAGACTGGAAGCAGGGGGAAACTGCTAGCTTAAAAAGTAAAAAAAAAAAAAAACACCTTTGAACAACTCCAAATCTAGCTGATTTACATGTTGTATCTTGTTAGCTATCAAGCTAGTTAGCAGTCCATCCTGTAGTGCGTTTAGCTGGGTTTAGTGTGATTTCAGGACTGTTGAGATGCTGCCTGCATCGCAATGTTTTACATCTCTAGTTCTACTCCTGTTCAATAAACAAGATTCAACATGTAAATCTGATACCTTTGGTGTTGTTGGAAGGTGTATATTTTAACCTTTGATGGAGCTAGCAGTTTCCATACTTTTTTGTGCTAAGCTAGGCTAGTCATATTCCGCATCTCTGTAATGGGATGCACAGAGCTGTTCCTTTAACCTTAAAAGTTACACAGGCACATAAAAAAAAAAAAATCGTATAATGGTTAAAGTTTGGGTGAAGATAAGTCACATAAAAGTTTGAAATTTAAAAAGGATTATTCAGTTTCTATCTGTCTGACATTGAACAAATACTGGATTGATAAACCTGTAGATATTCTGTCCGATCTGTTGAGACGGATCTGGTTGACAGCCGGCTGACATGTTGCAGAGTGACTGTAACAGTTACTATCCAAAATAAAATGTTGCCTGTTATCACAGGCATTAGGATTAGTAAAGAGGGTAAATAAAGCTGACTGGGATGCTTAATTAGGATTAGATTATGTTCCACACGCTCATAAAATCCACTGTACCTGTCAGTTTCCCTGTTGGAGGCAGACAGCAGACACATACAGGTAATAATCACCACTTTGTATTAATATACATGATGCGGTTACAGCAGAGTTAATATCACTGTCTGTGAACATTCATTTTTAAATCCTTCAGTTCAGCAGGTGACGTTTTGTCAACATTCATATAGTGAAAAATGTCAAACACGAGACTTCACAGTTGATGCTGTAGCCAAAATGTCTTTTTAACAGCTTTTGTTGTTGAATAAAAGGAGCATTTCATTATAAAAAAAGATACTCTATTCTCTGAACCCTGCAATGAACCTTGTCTTACCCTCAGTTTAAAACACATCAAAAGACTTTTGAGTCCTCTATGGCTTATTAAAATGGTCAAATTCAAATGCACAAATATCAGCTACAACTAGCAAAGATACTGAGAGAAAGATGTGAAAGCGGTGTGGGTGAAAACTCACTGATACAGAAATAATCGTTCAAAAATGGCCTTTTTGTAAGTCTGCTAATAACTGAACTACTGACTTGTTGGTACCACTTTCTAATTAATGAGGGTGCCTTATTAATTAGAAAGTGGTACCAACTTTAAAATGGTTAACGAGTTGGAAGTAATGGCTTCGTTAATGGTCAATAAATTAATCATTAACTATCAACCAAGAACATTAGGTTAAAAAGCCTTCATTTTTTTTGTAAAATAAAGAAGTCAACTAACAAGTCGTTACACGGTCTAATAATACACTCTTAAAATGAGTTCTAACTAATAGCTTTGTTAATGCTTAAACTATTGACTAATGCTTTACAGGTAGTCAGAAGCAGTTAATAATGACAAGTTTTGGGTTGCCAGGTTATGGACAATCTTTATGACTGGTGTTTCTCCTGTTTTTTGGTAATGATGTAGTTATAAAATGTTTCACAATCCATTAACGAATGCTCAAGGCTCTCTCACTTTCTGACAAGCGACGTAAAGCATCAGTAAAAGATTTATTAACAATTAATACACCGTTTATAAGAGTGCATTTTTAAGAAAGTGGTACCAAAAGCGTAACCAGCAAATGGGATTTTCACAACCTGGCAACCCAATACGTGTTCTTAATAATGTTTTATAAATGTATAAAGCACAAGTAAACGATTCATTAACCATTAAGAGAGTCATTACAATAGGTGCCTTGTTAGAAACAGCTTTTAATTGACTTGTTCTTTATCCACAATGAGTCACAGCCTTTAACCAAAGCATTTTTGGTTGCTAGTTAAAAACACCGTCCAACACTTCCCAGTGAAAAGATTTCTTAAAAACGATCCTACAGACTCGCCACAAACAGAGAACTGCCGAGGGAAGCCGCGGTTAGCGAGTTAGGTCCCATTGTACCTGTTGAGAGAAGACAGCAGACTGTTGATGGCTGTCCCGTCGGGATCCCTCACATCCTGCAGGAGACAGATATCACAGCGGGACACAATCTGCAGACAGACAGAAAGTAAATCTCATAAATCTCAGGCAGCCATTGTTCTCATTCTGTTTCAATAAAAAAAAAAAAAAACAGCTCCATGAGATTTGAAATTTGCTGCAGATATTGTAGATCATCCATCAGTCAACATTTAATCCCCTTTATTGTCTGTGTGAATACATTTATTTCATAACTCCAGCGTGCCAATAGTTAAGATTCATGAACGCTTTTTTTGAATACAAAATGATTTCAACTTAAGTTCATACTTGACAAAAAAACAGCGGCTGAAAAAAACAGGAAGAGAGGTCCTTAAAGACTCATCATACATCAAATCATTTCAAGGGTTTTCGATGTTATGAGTTCAGGACAGCAGGAGATACTCGTTTATCTTAGAAAACAGCCAGAACATTGTTTCAGCTTTTTAAATAAAGACTGATCAAAGAAACCCTTAGAAACGTGTGGAACAGAGGCCAGAGAGGGGGGAGGGCGCTAGGACTTCAGCTCGCGGCAAAAGCGAGGAAAAAATACCCTTGACCCCTCAGACACAAAAAAAAAAAAAGATAAACCTGTATCTGACTTTTTAAACCAACTGTCGTCATGCAGTTTATCTCCCATAATGACCTCCCAGACCCTGAAACAAGCTCCAGTATATACAGTGTATCTAACCCTCCGAGCTGAAATTTTTTATCATCACAGCAGCAGAAAATAAATACACTACCTGTGTGTGTGTGTGTGTGTGTGTGTGTGTGTGTGTGTGTCCTACCTGTGTCAGAGTGTGCAACACTCTGTAGTTTTTGGCTTTGATGGAGTTGAATTTCTGCACGTTGTAGGCGCAGATCCTGAATCCTGAAGCTCCCCCGACCAAGAGGGTGAGGAAAGAGAGGAGGAGAAGGCGGGGGAGACGAGGAGGAGAGCGCCACCTCATGGTTGGACTGTGGAGAAAACAAAAAAAGACACACAGTGTCACCGATGTGAGTCACAGAAATAAAACAAAGCATAGGTGGGCTGCAAGTTCTGTCTGTGTTGTTGAATGTTTGAGTTGTTTTTCAGTAGAAAGCTTTGCTCAGGACGGGAGACTACATCCACACACAGTTAACGCTGAGACTCAGCTTTCTGAATTCAAGTTCCTGAAAAAGCTATTCAAAATCTAACATTAGGTATGTTACACCTGCACGCTGAATGGTATTTTCTGTTTGCACATGCGCAATGATGTACGGTTTTAAATAAAAAGATCTTTTAGCTAACAGATGGTACAAGTGTTCACACGTAAAACCTCCAAACACACACACACGCGCGCGAAAACTGCAGCTGTTGACACGAAGCACAAGGGTGAAAAACACAGCAGCCGTGACTTCTTTGCCTGTAGGAGGCGCCATCAAAATGTCAGATCTGCAGGTCTGAACTTTGATGCTATAAAAAGGAGGGTTACACGTCATGACTGACAGCTGAGGCCGGCTCGCGATTGAGTCGGCCGGGTGTGTGGGCGGGACCTCGATACAGCGGCTCCAACCCCGATCACTACTGCGCAGACTCTGGCTCCAAATGACGTCACCAGCGCAAGATAGCCGCTCCCGTCTCCAGGATATTTTGGCTTCACTTTTGTACAGTGGGGAGGAAGAGGAGACGCGTCGGCCATCTTTATATACAGTCTGTGGTTTAAACCTACACTACGTTACGTTCCTGCTTCTGCTGCTGAGAGTGAACCAAAACAGTAAAAAAGGTTTCAGTCGTAGTCGTCTGGGCGCTGTTTTCAGAATCAAGACGTTTCGGCTCCCATCCGGAAGTCATTCTCAATTGTGAAAATGGTCTGAGAACTCAGAAATTTGAGATACTCTGTGTTGCTTAGGCCCCGCCCTCAGGGAGGAGTCTGAGTGTCTGTTGATTACCCTGCCTAGTTTCACCCGAAACTGACCTTCTTTTGTTTCCATGATGGCCCAGTAATCAGTTTTCACAATTGAGAATGACTTCCGGATGGGAGCCGAAACGTCTTGATTCTGAAAAACAGCGTCCAGACGACTTCGACTGAAACCTTTTCTACGATAGAACGCTCCTGGACGGATGAGGGACGACACCGTCAAAACAGTAAAGTTATGCTAAAGACTTACATACAGCTGAGTGGTGATAATTCTTATGGGTTCATCACTAGGACCTTTTGACCGGTTGTACATATAAAAAAATATTGATTAGTGCAGCTTTAAGTGTGCTGGTTGGTACACGGCAGGCTTCCAAATGACCTCTGCAGTAAAATTGATTTCCTGCAATTTCTTTTGGTTAATCTGTTTTGTTACTTTAACTAATAAAGTTTCACTGAATGCCCGGGCAACACCCAGCAGGGATTAAAACCACACCCACCACCTGCCACAGGTAACAGGTGTTGCAGTCTGACATAGTGGCTCTGCATTTTAAATGACAGATCAGATCAGTCAACTGTCAGCATTAAAAAAAAAAAAAACATACTGCAATTTAAAGTTTAATTCTGGTGTTATATTTTTCTTATTGTCAAACATTCTCATGAAGCCCATTGCTTCCTGCTAAATCTTTAAAAACACCTCACAGATATATAGTTTCATGTTTAAAAAGGCTCAGTAGTTTCCTCAAACAGCCGCTCGCTGCAGTTTTTAATCAGACCAACAGGAGGAAACAGTGCGTCTGTTGGGGACTATTTCCAGCGGCGGATGAATCCACATGTGGTGCTGTAGTCAGTGTCCATTCACACCAATTACTCAATCTGACATTTATTTAGAGATATTAGTGTAATTAACAAGAACTATTATTAGTATTAGCCTCTTTCTATTCATTAATGAGCTGCTGGGTTGAATTTGGATGGAAATCTGTTTTCATTTACAGAACTAAATAAGAACTTTTTTTTACGTAGCTCACACTTTCACATCTTCTGCTGACATCACTTTCAGCCACACGATCTTCCTTGGGGAGGAAGAGGAGGACAGGAAGCAACAGAGCTGATGGTAAACGTGGTCTTAATTTAAAAAAAAAGACTGGCACAACCACAAGAGCAAACTGACACGACGCGATTAGTTTACGGCAATAAATTGGTGAACAAAAACCCTCCTGAAAACACCACACAATTATTTTTATTTTATTTATTTTTTTTTATGTATGCGAGAGGGAAACACATATTTGGCCACACTTTGTTTCAGTATGCGACGTGAATAAAAGGTCTTAACATTGCTTACAAAAAGGGGGAGAACTACTTCCTGCGCAAGTCCACTGTTGAGAGTCCCCGCTGGTATCAACAGACATCAGCACAGAAGAGAAAGAAAATCAGGCTTTTCTTTTACGTCTAACAGTTTGTGTTCAGAGACTCACAGACTTTATAACGGCTGGAGCTGTTTTGTGGGTGTCGTTTGACTCCTCCCGGTATCTAAAACAGTTCAAAACCTCTCTGGTGATCACAGAATTTAAAAACAGATTTAACAAACTAATTCAGTAAACTGTATTCACGCCGGCTGCCGTGGACAGCGTGAATGCCGAGTCAGTGAGTAGGCGGGATGCCACTTCCTGCGTCTTAATTATGTGCGTCAGTTACAGAGAGGGGAGGAGGCATTCGTAGTCACTTTGTGCGATATCTTTGTCAGTTACTGAAGCCTGGAGATTCAGTAACTGACAAAGATTCAAAGCGTTTTCTTGTCACATGTGCAGTGGGTGGTTTACTCTTAACTAGAATAAGAGTAAAAACAAGATTTAGAAAAATAAATATTTAAAAAAAAGGATACAAATTCAAAGATAAAGACTAATAAATATATATAATAGTATATAGTATAAAAGTATTAAAATGCTAAAGTGCACGTTGGCCCAATGTGTAGTTGGGTTGTGCAATTGTTCAGTATATAAAATGTCCCAGTTGTAAGGCAAACGAATATGCAAAGCAGTGCAGTAATTCAGGGAGGTGCAGCTGGTTCAAAGAGGACAACGTGCTCGACGAGGCCGAGGATAGACAGAGGACAGAGGACAACGTCCTGACGGTCTGAGGACAGAAGCCCTTTCTGTTTCGTTTGCGTAGTCCGGCTTAAGTTCGGGCAGGAGGAGGAAGTGACATTCACGAACAAGTGTGACTGAGTGAAACATCTGCTAATCAAGCAAAAACTCCCAAAAGCAAACAGCTTTTTGAGCCTTAAACTATTCTTAATTGAACACTCCTGAAACTAATAGAAAATAACTATATATATATACACAGCTCTGGAAAAAATTAAGAGACCACTGCAATTTTTTCTTAAATCAGCATCTCTACAAGTATGGAAGCCATTCCATTCCAATGTCTGTTGAATTACAACACAGACACACCTCATTCTACTGAATGAGGTGCTGATTAGGTGATCACCTGAACCAAATCTTATTTAATAAGGAAAAGTATAAAAAAAAAACACTTCTGTGGTCATCACTATCCTCTTGTAGTGGGACCAGCTGGATGGCAAAAACAGTGCTAGTAGTACCTCAAAAGTAATTGGAATCAAAAAATAACTATTGACCATGCCAAAAAAGTTGAAAAGGAAAGTTTTGAGTGAGGAAAAGAAGGGTTCAATTCTGGCTTTACTGGCAGAGGGGTACAGTGAGCGTCGGGTTGCTTCCATCCTTAAAATTTCAAAGACGGCGGTTCATAAGAACAAGGTCAAGCAGCAGACATTGGGGACAACAAAGCTACAGACCGGCAGAGGGCGAAAACGACTCTCCACTGACCGGAATGACCGCCAACTCATTCGAATGTCCCTCAACAACCGTAGGATGACATCAAGTGACCTACGAAAAGAATGGCAAAAGGCAGCTGGGGTGAAGTGCACGGCGAGGACGGTTCGAAACAGGCTCCTAGGGGCGGGGCTGAAGTCGTGCCATGCTAGAAAAAAGCCCTTCGTCAATGAGAAGCAAAGAAGAGCCAGGCTGAGGTTTGCAAGAGACCATAAGGATTCGACTGTAGAGGACTGGAGTAAGGTCATCTTCTCTGATGAGTCCAATTTTCAGCTTTGTCCAACACCTGGTCGTCTAATGGTTAGACGGAGGCCTGGAGAGGCCTACAAGCCACAGTGTCTCGCACCCACTGTGAAAGTTGGTGGAGGATCGGTGATGATCTGGGGGTGCTTCAGCAAGGCTGGAATCGGGCAGATTTGTCTTTGTGAAGGACGCATGAATCAAACCACGTACAAGGTTGTCCTGGAAGAAAACTTGCTTCCTTCTGCTCTGACAATGTTTCCCAACTCTGAGGACAGTTTTTTCCAGCAGGACAATGCTCCATGCCACACAGCCAGGTCAATCAAGGTGTGGATGGAGGACCACCAGATCAAGACCCTGTCATGGCCAGCCCAATCTCCAGACCTGAACCCCATTGAAAACCTCTGGAATGTGAGCAAGAGGAAGATGGATGGTCACAAGCCATCAAACAAATCCGAGCTGCGTGAATTTTTGCATCAGGAGTGGCATAAAGTCACCCAACATCAATGTGAAAGACTGGTGGAGAGCACGCCAAGACGCATGAAAGCTGTGATTCAAAATCAGGATTATTCCACCAAATATTGATTTCTGAACTCTTCCTAAGTTAAAACATTAGTATTGTGTTGTTTAAAAATGAATATGAACTTATTTTCTTTCCATTATTCGAGGTCTGACAACACTGCATCTTTTTTGTTATTTTGACCAGTTGTTGCTTTCGGTAAATAAATGCTCTAAATTACAATATTTTTATTTGGAATTTGGGAAAAATGTTGTCAGTAGTTTATAGAATAAAACAAAAATGTTAATTTTACCCAAACACATACCTATAAACAGTAAAACCAGAGAAACTGATAATTTTGCAGTGGTCTCTTCATTTTTTCCAGAGCTGTATATATGCATGCACACACAACTCAGCTGGAGCAACTAACTCTGACCTAATTAGCAATTAAGGGGCGCTGCAGCACAGAGTTTCCTAACTGCTACCAAGACAAAACTAAGAAGAGACATTAACTAGTGAGGATTTCACTCGTTGTGGTAAGAATGTATTAACCTCGTATGTTCGGAGAGAAGTTGGGGGTTATCCCATTCACGTCACTACAGTCAGAGCAGCATCTAGTGGCCATTACAGGAACTGCAGCTTAACTACCTTGCTGTTCCTAACAAAGCAGCGCCAAAAACTGCATTTCCTTCGAACTGCCACTTGGTCTCTAAAGCTAATTTCCCCCTTCATGACAGCTATGCAGGGGGTTTACCCGTTTAAATTATATTAAGGCTTAAAGTTCTGCATAATTAAGGACGTGGCCGCTTTGAATGACAGGTGGGGGCCGTCTCAGGTGGCTTGCCGCTAGGTGGTTTCATCAACCAGGCTTCATGCAGCCCACCTCAGGCTTCAAGACGGCTTCACAGCGGCTCTTCAGAAACCTACGGGTGACGTCACGGACACTACGTCCATGTTTTACACTGCTTATGTTCCTAACAAATAAAAAAAGGCAAAAAAGCCTGAAAAAACAATTAATTTGGACCTGACTCAAACTGGTTTATCCCACTTTAATCGTGTCCTCACAGCAGGAGGAAACCGCGCTCAGCCTGTCAGCGGTCGAAATAGAGCTAAACTGAGAAAAAACTCGTGTTCGCTGGAGACCAGAGAGAAAGCTCTGTTTGGAAAAGCCTCTCGGTATTTTTTTAGTGGTGGAAGAAGTACTCAGATATTTTACTTAAAGTAAAAGTACAAAAGTATTAGCATCAAAATATACTTTAAAGTACAAAAAGTACTCATTATGCAGAACGGCCCATTTCAGAATAATATATTATTAGATTATTATTATTATTATTACTTATCAATGTGTTCATCACTTTAATGTTGCAGCTTGTAAAGGTGGAGATCATTTTAACTACTTTATATATGGACTTCCCTCCGGGATCAATAAAGTTTAAACATTTTTTTTTAACTCTTTCTACTTCCTAAAAAATGTGTTGACTGTTTCTTCGTATGACTGGACTTCCTCGCATTTTACTTCCTATTTTCTTTCTCTTGTTTGTAACCGTTTTTATTGGCTTTGTTTTCTTTGATTAGTAGAGCATCTTCAAAAATGCACGAACGCGGATGTAAACCACAGAAATGCTCGCACAACATTAGTGCTTATGTTATTACTTTCTAACATTTCTTAATGTCAGACATGTCCGTGTCGATAAAGGTTGATAGATTGTGTAAACGCGAGGGAAAACGGCGGAAATAAGACTTTATCGTTCTATCGCTGACAAAGTCTGACATGCTGCTTTAATAGAATGAATGTCCGTAAAATAAACGATACAGCTAGTCAGAGCAGTGTCTAAATAAGACACCTCTTTGATTGTTAATGCACTAATTATATGTCTAAATGCTCCTTCTGACCTGCACTCTCTCCTCATGTTATTTAATCTGTAGCTACGTAAAAAGAAAAAGTTCAGGCCATCAAACTCGGCCATGAACTGCATTTCATTCCCTTTTCCCCATTTTATAAAGTGATCTTTGATAGTAATTTATGTTTTGAGCAACTTATCACTCAGCTTGTCCAATCATGTTTTATCACCTCAGAAACAAAAATCCGATCTATTTTAAATCTTAGTGACGCAGAAACTGTTGTGCGTGCTTTTATCTCCTCACGCCTCGATTACTGTAACGGCCCGTTCACTCGTCTTAATCTAAACACTCTGACAGACTGCAGACTGTACAGGACTCAGCTGCTCGGCTGTAAACCAGGACCCAGAGGTTAGACCACGTCACACCTGGTTCAGCCTCTTTACATCGGCTCCCTGTTGGTTTCAGGATCGACTTTAAGATCTTGTTGATGACTTTTAAGGCTCTTCATGGCTCCAGACTATATTTTAGACCTTTTAATCCCTTATGAACCTTCACGTAGTCTGAGATCTTCGGGCAGGGGTCTCCTGTCTGTTCCTGAGTCCAGGATGGAAACTAAGGGGGACAGAGCTTCTGCCATCAGGGCCCCGAGGCTCTGGAACAACCTGCCCGAAGACATCAGGCCGTCTGAGTCAGAGTCTTCGTTTAAGTCTCGTCTCAAAACACATTTTTATCTGAAAGCAGATCCTGATTTTACCTGAACTGTTTATTTTATTGCTTTTGTGTATTTTATTTCTTTATATTTCATCATTCACTGCGGTGTTTTATTCCTCTTGTTGTGAAGCACTTTGCACTTTGTATTGATAAGTGCTCTATAAATAAAGTTTTATTATTATTATTATTATTTATTATTTAAGGGAATCTAAATGGCTTGAAGAGCCTGTGCTTTTTTCCTCACACATACTGAATGACAGCGAGACATGTGACCTTCAGGACTCTGTAGACCTGAAACTGGTCTACTGTAACACATTAGACTGTACATTCACTCATCCGTGCACATCAAATGTCTCTTTTTCCAGATGGACGCACCGCATTGTGACATACACGACACAACGCGGTGAGTCAGTCGCCCGTCACAGAGCAGTGTTACAGAGCGGGGCGCGAACAGGAAGAGGGCGAGTCGCTGGGAAACCCACGTGGAAACGTTAATCTGAGCTCTGGATTCAGAAACAGAGAACAAACAAGAGAAACAAACTCCACAGGAAATGGGTAACACACAAGCGAGCGTTTACAAGCAGGAATCGCAGCAGGAAGGCAGGGATTTAAATATTAATCTCTTTCTGCAACTGTTAACGTTTTCGTTTTCACAGCCAGAGAAACAGGAGACGGCGGTGTGTGAGTGTGTGACAGGCTGAGTGGTTGGACTGGTCTGACGGAGGCGTGGGAGCATGTTCAGACCTGAGGCGACAGGAGGGAGCCGGAGATACAGAACCTGTTTACTGTGACCCTTTGCCCTAAATTCAAGCTCACCCTCTGTCTGAAACACTGCAAACATGGCGACGATTGTGTTATTATCGCGCCTCGATTACTGTAACGGCCCGTTCACTCGTCTTAATCTAAACACTCTGACAGACTGCAGACTGTACAGGACTCAGCTGCTGGGCTGGAAACCAGGACCCAGAGCTGCGACCACGTCACACCTGGTTCAGCCTCTTTACATCGGCTCCCTGTTGGTTTCAGGACTGACTTTAAGATCTTGTTGATTACTTTTAAGGCTCTTCATGGCTCCAGATTATATCTTAGACCTTGTAATCCCTTATGAACCTTCACGTAGTCTGAGATCTTCGGGCAGGGGTCTCCTGTCTGTTCCTGAGTCCAGGATGGAAACTAAGGGGGACGGAGCTTTGGCCATCAGGGCCCCGAGGCTCTGGAACAACCTGCCCGAAGACATCAGGCCGTCTGAGTCAGCGTCTTCGTTTAAGTCTCGTCTCAAAACACATTTTTATCTGAAAGCAGATTATTATTAACACACACACCAGCACACACACACACACACACACACACACAGACAGTGCTCAGGTGTGTCAGCCCCTCCCAGGCCTGCAGGTGCTGGGACCAGTAGAGTGACTTCTGTTCAAACCTTCGACGCTGCGGTCCGGACTTCTAGTAAACGTGTGTGTGTGTGTGTGTGTGTAGATGACTTAAAAAGAAACCACAAAAGTGTAACTGTGTGTGTGTATGTATTAACTGTAATCCCACATTTAAAAACACACGTGCTGCTTAAAGCGAGGACGCAATAACCCACGAGCAACATGACGCAATCCCGCGCAGCGTTTTGCGAAGCTTATAACGTTAAGATTTGATTCAGATTGCGTCACAGTCGCTTTAGAGGCCGTGGCTCGCGGTGTTGTTTGATTAGACTGCGTCGGACTTTAAGCCTCCGTGTGTTGTGGAAACACGGGAAATATCATTTTGCCACCGCCGCCAGACTTCAGGAACGCTCGAAGCTCCCGACAGGCTCTCGCTGTGAAAGCAGAACTTATCGTTTAGTAACTGATGTGCCATCGCTTTACATTCCTGAGTGACGCTTCACTTTGTTCCACTGCTACATCCTGTCTGAACAGGAAACGCATCACTTTTACTGGGACGTAAAAAAGCCTTTTCACACACACACACACACACACACACACACTGAAGTGTTTGAACTCACAGCCGGTTTGTATCTGAACCGGCGAGTTTGCTTTGTGTCGCTCGCTGAGGGCAAACCGATAAATTCAGTTTAACGAGGAAACAAGTTAATCTTTAATACCGGTTGACTTCAAACGTCGGTGTCTGTGTTGGACATTCAAACACTGTGTTTAGAAAATGTCTCTTAAGCATCTTTATAAACGATAAGATACTTTCCAAACTCTACAACAGACTCATTATACATACTGTGTCTCACTGATCCAGGGATTCATTTGGTTTCTACTGATAGCACTTGATTTTTTTAGAGCTGCACCGATACACGACGTGTTCACTGAGATCCTTTCATTCAAACTGACAGTATTTGGTAACTTTGAAAACTTTGGGATTTAAAAGGGCGTTTAAACAAAGCTTTGGACAGAATAGCTTCTAAACTCTGCTGAAAAACCTGCCGAAAACCCAAAATAACCGAATCGATTCGTCTATAATTTTACCCAAACTCCCGGCTTCTCCAACTGTGAGGATTTGCTGCTTTTCTTTACGACAACAAACCGAATATCTTGAGGAGCAGTCTGACGACATCACTTTGGGCATTTTTCACTATTCTGACATTTTAGAGACCAAATCAATTAAAGTCGATAAGGCAACTCTACGTAACTTTATTTTAAACTTACGTTTGCAAAAACACCACACACACACATACATATATATATATATACATATATATCAGGCTGATTTAGTGGAAATGCTTATAAAATAATGCATCTACAATATATAAATATCCGAGTGTTGAAAATATCTAAATTGGAAAAGTTTGAAATTTAGAAGTAAGAGTTTACAGGTGAATAAAGCAAAGCAAACAACACCTTCATCTGGGTCACACGCTCAGCTCTCGGCTTCAAAACCACTTCTTAAAACTTTTAAACAGTCACTCAGACTCTTCAGACGCACTGAGCAGACCCAGCAGCTGTTACTGGGCCAGTCCCAGTCCCAGTCCCAGTGCTGCTGGTTTTCTTACCTGTTCAGGTGAGCGGAGGGTCGACCGTGTGTCTGCTGAGTTCCCTGCTGCTGCTGCTGTAAGGGTGGAGGCTCCTCAGCTGCTACTGACGCTGCTGATGTCACTTCCTGGTTGTCAGGTTGGCCACGCCCTCCACTACTGCTGCATTCAAGGCCTGTGGGAAAGACGGGACGTTTCATATCTCAGGTGCCACTGGCTTTCTTTCAGGTGAGTAAACGCAGCCAGGGACAAGTCAGGATTTGGGTTTTTCCTTCTGTTTCAGAAGTTTTGAAGACGCCGAGCAGGAAACGGGCGTCAGTACGAAGGAAATGATTCATTTTTCATGTGATATCACGTCGTTGCGTTGGATTGGTAGAAGTGGAAGAACAGGACGGTTGCTCAACATTTTCCCACATTCAACTCCAGTTTGAACATGTCCAACACAAAACACAAGATTTCATGCTCATGCGCTATGAACATTGCAAAAAGTGAGATTTTGTCTAATTAGTGCAAAATGGAGAGAGAGGGGGAGAGGGGAGAGAGGGGAGAGGGAGGGGGGAGAGAGGGAGAGAGAGAGGAGAGAGGGGAGAGAGGGGGAGAGGGGGAGAGGGGGAGGGGGGAGAGGGAGAGGGGAGAGAGGGGGAGAAAGGGAGAGAGAGGGGAGAGGGGAGAGGGAGAGGAGAGAGAGAGGGAGAGAGAGGGAGAGAGAGAGGAGAGGGAGAGGAGAGAGAGGGAGGGAGAGAGAGAGGAGAGAGGGGGAGAGGGGAGAAAGGAGAGAGAGAGGGGGAGAGAGGGAGAGAGAGAGAGGGAGAGGAGGAGAGAGAGAGAGGGAGAGGGAGAGGGGAGGGGGGAGAGGGGAGAGAGGGGGAGAGGGGAGAGAGGGAGAGAGGAGGGGAGAGAGAGGGGGGAGAGAGAGGGGAGAGAGGAGGGGAGAGAGGGAGAGAGAGAGGGAGAGGGGGAGGGGAGAGGGGAGAGAGAGGGGGGAGAGAGGGAGAGAGAGAGAGGGAGAGAGAGGGAGAGAGAGGGAGAGGAGGGGAGAGAGAGGGGAGAGGGAGAGAGGAGAGAGAGGGGAGAGAGGGGAGGGGGGAGAGGGAGAGAGAGGGGGAGAAAGGGAGAGAGAGGGGAGAGAGAGGGGAGAGGGAGAGAGAGGGGAGAGGAGGGGAGAGGGAGAGAGGGGAGAGAGAGGGGAGAGGGGGAGAAAGGGAGAGAGAGAGGGGGGGAGAGGGGGAGAGAGAGAGAGGGAGAGAGGAGGAGAGAGAGGGGAGAGAGAGGGAGAGGGGAGAGAGGAGAGAGAGAGGGGGAGAGGGGGAGAGGGAGAGAGGGAGAGAGGGGAGAGAGGGAGAGAGAGAGAGGAGAGAGAGGAGAGAGGGGGAGAGGAGAGGGAGAGGAGAGAGGGAGAGAGAGAGGGGGAGAGGGGGAGAGAGAGGAGAGGGAGAGGAGAGAGGGAGGAGAGAGGGGAGAGGGGAGAGAGAGAGGGGAGAGAGGGGAGAGAGAGAGGGGAGAGAGGGAGAGAGGGAGAGAGAGAGGGAGAGGGGGAGAGGGGAGAGGGGGAGAGAGGAGAGAGGGAGAGAGAGAGGGAGAGAGGGGAGAGAGGAGAGGGGAGAGAGGGGAGAGGAGAGGAGGAGAAAGGGAGAGGGAGAGGAGGGGAGAGGGGGAGAGGGAGAGAGGGAGAGGAGAGAGAGGGAGAGGAGAGAGGAGGAGAAAGGGAGAGGGGGAGAGGGAGGGAGAGGGGGAGAGGAGGAGAAAGGGAGAGAGAGGGGAGAAAGGAGAGAGGGGGAGAGTATTTATACATAGTATAGAGTACAGAGTATTTTTATAGACAGAATTGCTACTTTTACTTCTTCAAACCAATGCTTTCATGCAAACTAAGCAGAGCTCCATCTCAGCCCTCCGACCAACCTCGCTCCTCTCCGCCGAGCAGCAGCGCTCCTCTCCGCCGCCTGCTCCCTGCTGTCCTCCGCGGAGCAGCAGCGCTCCTCTCCGCCGCCTGCTCCGTGCTGTCCTCCGCGGAGCAGCAGCGCTCCTCTCCGCCGCCTGCTCCCTGCTGTCCTCCGCGGAGCAGCAGCGCTCCTCACCGCCCCCTGCTGTCCTCCGCGGAGCAGCGCGTTGCCTTTTACGGTTACTGCCCGACCTCCGCCCGGTCCCGCCTGCTCCTGCAGGCTGCATCCGAGGATAGTTCCAGGAATCTGGACACGGTCAGTCAGCTGTGTGTGGAGCCCACAAACACACAGCCCCGGAGGTCCTGCCCGGAGCTTCAAACGTTACATGTACCCGCTGCCATGGATTAACGGGAGCGGAGACAGTCAGCTGCAAGCCCAGGGTGAGTGACCCCACACGGCTAAACAAACCAGTAAACACCAGCTGGCTGTATACACAAACTTGTTAGCTTGTTTGCTAACTTTGCAGTGATGTGAGCTAACGGTTTTAGCCGTTAGCACCACAGCTAGCTCCAGCTAGCAGCTTTAAACTGCTAGCTGGAGATTTAAAAGTTTAAATGTACCGTGTTGAGGCGGATTAACGGGAGAGTTAGCTTCAAGCACTGGGTGTCCAAAACCCCCGGAGAGCTAGCTAACTAAGTGTTGTCGGTTAATACCACCAACTCCTGTTATAAACATTAGAGAGATACACTTGTTAGCTAACTTTACACTGCTGTGTATTGAGCTAACAGCATTAGCCATGCATAGCATACCCGTGTTGTTAAAGTTATTGGCGTTAACCAGCTAATAGTTAACAGATCAATACGCTACCTTTAGGGACGCCTCGTAAATTTCCACTTCGTCTCCTGCTCACTACTGTTGTTGTTGTTGTTGTTGTTTTGGAACATCCAAGTGTTGTTGGATTAATTAAATTAAATGAACACAGGCTTGGACAGATACTGTTTTTGTTTTCTTATGTGGCTGTTGGTTTTATTTAAGAAAAGGAAGCACCTGTGTAATCAGGAGAAAGTATGATTCAGCTCTGATGTCAGCTGACCAACAGATAACCTTTTCTGTTGTTGAACAGCGGTTTAAAATAAGGTGCTTAACGGTTGATTAGACAAATAATCAGCCGATCCATGACGAATCTGATAACTGATTATTTGTTTAAGTCATTGATCCAAATAGGCTAAAGACGGCCACATTTGCTGATGTGCTCCTTTTTCTCTCTTTTTATATCATTGTAACTTAAAAACATAACATAAAAAAAAATGTGGGTTCGTGTAACTTGGGTGACATTTCATAGTCTAGCAACCTTTTAACTACGACTCGATTGTGATTAAATGTATTTTACTTCCTTTAGTTGGATGCAATGGACAAAAAGGCAAAAAAAATATTTACCCTCGCCCCCAAACAAAACCCAGAAAACAAACCAACAGAACAACAACGACAGCAAAAAAGAAAGTTAATCCATCTTAAGCACGACAGAGAACCAACCCACGACGATATACTGACACAGATTGTCTGGTGTGTTCGTTTGATGTCAGGTATGTTAGCACCGTGCAAATGCATCGACCTGTTTTTGTTCTGAAATGTAAGGACGAGGATTCCTCCACCTGCAGACAGTCATTTCTTGTGCATGTCAGGAGCCCGTTTATATCTGTTTCCTGTCATTTTAGCCTTTACGATTTTATGTTTTGTGTTATTTCGAACAGGTCATAACCACATTATCCTTTCTAAACCAGGCTTTACCCTCCAGTGGTTCAGATTTGTTCAGAGAGTCGAGACTTTGCTGATGACTTCCAGGTGTTTGTCATGTGTTTGAAAACGCCGAATCACCGGCTGAAGGACCTCGGAAGCCCTGCAGGCCGAAGCCTCGCCGCGTTTTGTTTTCCTGGCTGCAGGCTGACTTAGCAAGCCGCTGCATTATTAACGCGCGACATGATTTCCATTCAGAGAGGCCCGCCAGCTCTGTAACTGGAGCCAACTGGAGCCTGCTGCCCTCTCTGCCGGGTTTGTTTCAGATGCAGATCAGTGTGTCTGTAGAGCTGAAACGTGACCGACCGGTTTTTCCAGTGACCCGATTGTGGAGCTGAACGTCCCATTGATCTTCACTGGACATTCAGACGTAATAGTGGAGTGCAAACTCCTATGGTGTCCCATAGAGTAAACCATCGATTTCACAAAGCATTACTCAGGCCCAGGGAGCTGCTCTCTGCAGTATACTCTGTCTTCACAAAGGCAGTGGTGGAAAGCAAATAAGTACATTTACCCAAGTACTGTACTTACGTACAGATTTGAGGTTTTCCATTGTATGCTACTTCATACTTCTACTCCACTGCAGTTCAGAGGCAAATATTTCTACTGCACTACATTTATCTGACAGCGTTAGTTACTTGTTACTTTTCAAATCAAGAGTGTACATAAAAGAACAGTGACACACTTATAAAATACATTGTTCAAGATGAAGCCAGCGGTTCCCTTTTCGCTTGTGACCTCTTACAAAAACCACTTGTGTCTAGTTGTGTCTCCTCGTCATGTTTCAGATGTTATCAGTTCGACCAAAGACACGTTTCCCCTTTAAACTTTTCAGACTGTTTCAATAACAAATGATCCAGTATTTAACAAAAATCAAAGATTAAAGAAAAGTCCAAAACTGAAAACAGATTTGTGTGTCAGAACATTTTCTTCTTTCCTCTCAAATTAATCATCTCACGACCCTCAGATTTATCTGGTGACCCTTTGGAAGCACCTGTGTAATCAGGAGAAAGTATGATTCAGCTCTGATGTCAGCTGACCAACAGATAACCTTTTCTGTTGTTGAACAGCGGTTAAAATAAGGTGCTTAACGGTTGATTAGACAAATAATCAGCCGATCCATGACGAATCTGATAGCTGATTATTAGTTTAAGTCATTGATCCAAATAGGCTAAAGACGGCCACATTTGCTGATGTGCTCCTTTTTCTCTCTTTTTAAATCATTGTAACTTAAAAACATAACATAAAAAAAAATGTGGGTTCGTGTAACTTGGGTGACATTTCATAGTCTAGCAACCTTTTAACTACGACTCGATTGTGATTAAATGTATTTTACTTCCTTTAGTTGGATGCAATGGACAAAAAGGCAAAAAAAAATATTTACCCTCGCCCCCAAACAAAACCCAGGAAACAAACCAACAGAACAACAACAACAACGACAGCAAAAAAGAAAGTTAATCCATCTTAAGCACGACAGAGAACCAACCCACGACGATATACTGACACAGATTGTCTGGTGTGTTCGTTTGATGTCAGGTATGTTAGCACCGTGCAAATGCATCGACCTGTTTTTGTTTTGAAATGTAAGGACGAGGATTCCTCCACCTGCAGACAGTCATTTCTTGTGCATGTCAGGAGCCCGTTTATATCTGTTTCCTGTCATTTTAGCCTTTACGATTTTATGTTTTGTGTTATTTCGAACAGGTCATAACCACATTATCCTTTCTAAACCAGGCTTTACCCTCCAGTGGTTCAGATTTGTTCAGAGAGTCGAGACTTTGCTGATGACTTCCAGGTGTTTGTCATGTGTTTGAAAACGCCGAATCACCGGCTGAAGGACCTCGCGGAAGCCCTGCAGGCCGAAGCCTCGCCGCGCGTTTTGTTTTCCTGGCTGCAGGCTGACTTAGCAAGCCGCTGCATTATTAACGCGCGACATGATTTCCATTCAGAGAGGCCTGCCAGCTCTGTAACTGGAGCCAACTGGAGCCTGCTGCCCTCTCTGCCGGGTTTGTTTCAGATGCAGATCAGTGTGTCTGTAGAGCTGAAACGTGACCGACCGGTTTTTCCAGTGACCCGGATTGTGGAGCTGAACGTCCCATTGATCTTCACTGGACATTCAGACGTAATAGTGGAGTGCAAACTCCTATGGTGTCCCATAGAGTAAACCATCGATTTCACAAAGCATTACTCAGGCCCAGGGAGCTGCTCTCTGCAGTATACTCTGTCTTCACAAAGGCAGTGGTGGAAAGCAAATAAGTACATTTACCCAAGTACTGTACTTACGTACAGATTTGAGGTTTTCCATTGTATGCTACTTCATACTTCTACTCCACTACAGTTCAGAGGCAAATATTTCTACTGCACTACATTTATCTGACAGCGTTAGTTACTTGTTACTTTTCAAATCAAGAGTGTACATAAAAGAACAGTGACACACTTATAAAATACATTGTTCAAGATGAAGCCAGCGGTTCCCTTTTCGGCTTGTGACCTCTTACAAAAAACCACTTGTGTCTAGTTGTGTCTCCTCGTCATGTTTCAGATGTTATCAGTTCGACCAAAGACACGTTTCCCCTTTAAACTTTTCAGACTGTTTCGAATAACAAATGATCCAGTATTTAACAAAAATCAAAGATTAAAGAAAAGTCCAAAAACTGAAAACAGATTTGTGTGTCAGAACATTTTCTTCTTTCCTCTCAAATTAATCATCTCACGACCCCTCAGATTTATCTGGTGACCCTTTGGAAGCACCTGACCCTTAGGTTGGGAAACACTAGACTAAACTAGCTAACTGTATATAAAGCGGTTAAAACTAGCAAACTGTATATAAAGCAGTTAAAACTAGCAAACTGTATATAAAGCAGTTAAAACTGGCTAACTGTATATAAAGTAAAGCAGTAAAAACTGGCTAACTGTATATAAAGTAGTTAAAACTAGAAAACTGTATATAAAGTAAAGCAGTTAAAACTGGCTAACTGTATATAAAGTAAAGCAGTAAAAACTGGCTAACTGTATATAAAGTAGTTAAAACTAGCAAACTGTATATAAAGCGGTTAAAACTAGCTAACTGTATATAAAGTAAAGCAGTAAAAACTAGCTAACTGTATATAAAGCAGTTAAAACTAGCAAACTGTGTATAAAGCAGTTAAAACTAGCTAAATGTGTATAAAGTAAAGCGGTTAAAACTAGCTAACTGTATATAAAGCAGTAAAAACTAGCTAACTGTATAAAGTAGTTAAAACTAGCTAACTGTATATAAAGTAAAGCGGTTAAAACTAGCTAACTGTATATAAAGTAGTTAAAACTAGCTAACTGTATATAAAGTAAAGCAGTAAAAACTAGCTAACTGTATATAAAGTAAAGCTGTTAAAACTGGCTAACTGTATATAAAGCAGTTAAAACTAGCTAACTGTGTATAAAGCAGTTAAAACTAGCTAACTGTGTATAAAGTAAAGCGGTTAAAACTAGCTAACTGTATATAAAGCAGTAAAAACTAGCTAACTGTATATAAAGTAAAGCGGTTAAAACTAGCTAACTGTATATAAAGTAGTAAAAACCAGCTAACTGTATATAAAGTAGTTAAAACTAGCTAACTGTATATAAAGCAGTTAAAACTAGCAAACTGTGTATAAAGCAGTTAAAACTAGCAAACTGTGTATAAAGCAGTTAAAACTAGCTAACTGTATATAAAGTAAAGCGGTTAAAACTAGCTAACTGTATATAAAGTAGTTAAAACTAGCTAACTGTATATAAAGTAAAGCAGTAAAAACTAGCTAACTGTATATAAAGTAAAGCCGTTAAAACTGGCTAACTGTATATAAAGCAGTTAAAACTAGCTAACTGTGTATAAAGTAAAGCGGTTAAAACTAGCTAACTGTATATAAAGCAGTTAAAACTAGCTAACTGTGTATAAAGTAAAGCGGTTAAAACTAGCTAACTGTATATAAAGCAGTAAAAACTAGCTAACTGTATAAAGTACAGCTGTATAAAGTAAAGCGGTTAAAACTAGCTAACTGTATATAAAGTAGTAAAAACTAGCTAACTGTATATAAAGCAGCTAAAACTAGCTCCACCTCGAGCAGCTACAGCAGTAAAAACCTGCTCTAACGTTGATGCATCAGTATTAATTATCTAATAATGTCAGATAGAGTCAGGTATCAGTCACAGGAGACATTTTACTGCAGAACCAGTACTTTACCTACTGATACTAAAAGTACATTTTACTCATAATACTTTTGTACTTTTACTCAAGTAGGATTTTGAATGCAGGACTATTTTACTTGTAATGGAGTACGTTTACATTAGCGTATTGGTGCTTTTACCTAAATAAATGATCTGAATACTTCTTCAGATGTGTGTGTAGGTGAACAAAATATTTCATATTAGGGACGAGCTATTATTACTATCACATCCCTCCTGTAGATCATCTGTGATGGAATTGTAACCCGATGTAATTTAGTTTTATCTTAAATCACAAAAAAAGAAAATAGAGTCTGAACTGGAACCGAGCAAGCTGGTAGATGATTAATAATCATATGTTGGTTTGTTTCATCAGCCCCTCCCCCCTGCGGTGGCCGGGCGGCGTCATGGCGTCCCGGCTGCTGGACCGTCTGAAGCGCTCGCTGTTTAAAGATGGTCAGGGGGCGGGACCCGAGCAGGAAGCAGGAGGTGGACGGGAAGAGGAGGAGTTTAAAGAGGAGAGCTGGGAGGCGGAGCTGGAGGAGGAGGAGGAGTGTGTGACCGATCGGCTCGGCGGGACGCTGTGCTTCGACAGCGGAGGAGGAGGAGGAGGAGGAGCAGAGGATGGAGCCGAGGGCGAGGGGTCGGGGCTGGACAGTGACTCCGACTTCCTGGGAGAGTCGATGGAGGAGGGGCTCAGCAGCACAGGTGAGGTGGCGTTCTGCACGCAAGAACATTTTCACACTCTTAATCCCAAACCTCTCGTGCTTTTGTCCGTGTGGTTACTGTGCGCTGCAGGTGGGCTTCTGCAAAACCGTCTTAACTTCGCAAACTTGTTGTAATTGCTACATAAACCAACCTGTTCTGCTCCGTCTGTGGGCAAGTTTCAGCAAGAGTAAAAAGAGAGACTTCACACCGTGGAGCTCAAAGTCCCGCTGCCGCTGCAGAGTCCGTCAGACACGTGTAAAACACCCATACCTGTCAGGATATGTTCCTGTCCTCTCCCGTGCAATATTAGTTTTCCCATGTTAGTTTTTCTTATTTATTGCTACTGATACTATATACCTCTATTACTCTCGACAGTACATGCACCTCCGCTTATTACTATTACATATTTAGTTACATTGTGTTTTATACTGTACTTTCATCATCAACCGGTAAACCCACTTGGTACTCGACACTTAGTTTATCTTATACTTATACCGACATGATACTTATCTTATTTTCTGACCTGTTTATAGTGTTTATAGTGTATCATATCGTTTTCTTAGTACTTCCTCCTGTGTGCGCTGATGTAAAGGCGAGCTGCTGTAACAAAGAGTTTCCCTACGGGGATCAATAAAGTATTTCTGATTCTGATTCTATTTCCCAGCTTCAATGCAGGTCAACTCTCCAGTAAAGCAGCGATTTTATCACATTTGCTCCCTGGATTGGCGCATCCCGGCTACTTTATCTTGAATAGTTCTGTTTGCATGACGCGTCCAGAACGTACTGCGGGGTCAGCTGTCGCACAAGGCGCGGTGTGTTGCATTTAGATGTGAGGCGATTAAAGGGATGTGATGGAGATGGAGACAGATACACTCCACGTTACACTGATTTTACACTGTCAAGTCGTATGACCTGGACAGAGACCCTGTACACCGTATAAGCTGTCATGCAGAAACCGTCATGCCAGTAAAATAAAAAAAGATTTTGAACCTCAGAAAGCTGGCAAACATCGATGCACATCACACTGACGGTAACTTTGGTTTTATTGTTTAAACATTAAGACAATATCATTCAGAAGTCAAGCACTCGTGGGGGTTTGATTGTTTTTTTTTTGTAAAAGAAAATTCTCTTAATTCACTTGTGTTTGCCACTAAAGAACAAATCTGTTGGTATCAGTGGTTCTCGTTCGCTATTGCTATTTTGTGCAGTATTGTAATTAATCTTTTAAATGTAAAATATTGGCCTGTGTAACAGCCACTTCACAAAAGACTTTATCAGCACAGACGACACGCTAACTCGGGATCGCAGAGCGCCGTGCGTTTGCATCTAAAAGCTACGAACCGCACATTTGAAGACAGCGAGGTGAAGAGTCTGAGTAGAGAGAAGAGTTGCCAAAAGGAAGCCATTTTTGTGAAAAAAGAAAACCCCTCTTTGAACAGAAATGGTGGTCTGAGATTCAGTCTGCCCAAAGTTTACCACAGTGTATTAACACCGCGGTCAAGCCAATCACATGCTAATCAGGTACTTAACAGTGATGAGGGAGGTGCAGCCAGATAACAACAGGCCTGATTACTGATTACTGGGCCATCATGGAAACTATTAGGTCAGTTTCAGGTGAAACTAGCTAATCAACAGATACTCAGGTAGACTCCTTCCTGAGGGCGGGGCTTATGTAACACAGAGTAGCTTAAATTTCTGAGTTCCCGTCCAATTTTTTCACAATTGAGAATGACTTCCGGATGGGAGCCGAAACGTCTTGATTCTGAAAACAGCGTCCAGACGACTACGACTGAAACCTTTTCTACGCTATTGGCCTGTGTATCGATTCTGCTTCTTATTGAATCGTACCCTGGCTTTTTGGGGAAAACGTGTCATCAAATACTCACCGAGAAACACATGGGTGTAGAAGATCAGAGTCACGTTCGACTTGAATGAAGGAAGTAGCACTGAATACTACCTAGTCACCTGATTCTTCCCTCACCTGTCTTGTGTAGACACCAGTCCCGTGGGCGTGTCTCCGGTAGCCCCCTCCCCCTCCTCCCTGCTGACTCGCCAGCTTCAGGAGAGCTGGCGGAGCCTGCGTGGACTCGGCGGAGGAAGCCCCACCCCCGCTGGGCGGCGGCCGACGGACAGCTTGTTGTTTGAGGTGACCGACGCCAGCGTGGTGCAGGACAGCTCCTCTAAATATGTGGTGAGTTCAAACAGCCGGGGGGAGGGGCAGCCGGAGGTCGGGTGGACCATCCTACAAACAAAATGTCACAGAGTAGAGTCCCGTGTTTCAAATGCAGGTCATGTAGGTACTGCTGCAATACCCTGAAGCACTTGAACTATAATTAAAACTGCTGATAGCGGTGTCCTTTTTCAGTTTTAGCTCAGTGCTTTTAATGATGTTTCTTCTTCCTGTGGATAGCGGCCACATGCGACGCTCCTTCCAGATATTTCCACCAGCTTTCAGCGATCTTAAACTTTTAGCGGGATTTGTCAAGTTTGGTGTCAGTCCATCAGAATCAAATAGCGAGGGCTCCTTCTAGAGCAGCCGTTCTGAGATAAACCCTGTGCCTAGCTTTGAGTATGCAAACAACCATATAGGTTTCCATCACAACATCCAGTTATATTTACATTATAAAAACAAGGATTGTATATTGCCTTTGTGTGACAGTTGACAGCAGGGAGTCACCAGGACACCCAAAAACCGATATTTACTATAATTCTACATAAGGGAGACATTCAAAAGGTTTTCTGCATTCATCAGTACAAATGTAAAGCCCAGACTCTTCCTGAACATGAGCACAATGATTTTTTAAAAAGAACGACCACACAGGAGATCAGAGGAGGTTCAGCTTGTTCTTACAGCGGTTGGTCCTTCGCTGTCTCTCTCCAGCTGTACACCATCCATGTGATCCAGTCCGGCGGCAGCGATAAGACTCCAGCCGTCATCACCCGCCGATACTCCGACTTCCAGCGACTCCACGCCACGCTGCGCCGTAACCACGGAGACCAGATGGAGCGTGTCTGTTTCCCACGTAAGTAGAAATGATGTCATCTGTCTTAACACGGAGTTGTTTTGTCATGATGTTGTTTTTATGGTCCTACGCGCTCAGAGAGGCGCACTGGTGTTGGACAGGAAATGAATCAGTGCGGAAGGGTTAACCTAAAGGGGATTTTGCTGCCCTGCCTGTTTCCTGTTCACAGCGGCAGTGAGAAGTCTCACTTCCTGTTTTAATCTCCGTAGGGAAGAAGCTGCGTAGGAACTTCACGGCGGAGACGATCGCCAAGCGGAGCCGGGCGTTTGAACAGTATCTGTCGCACCTGTGTTCCCTGTCTGCCCTGCAGGGGGCGCTGTGTGTCCGACAGTTCTTCTACCTGACTGACCTGCAGTCTGGGCAGGTGCTCATCAGGTAACTGATACACTGATCTGTATAGCCTGTGACACATTGCTAAACGTGTGCAGTTTGTACTTTTCTCCATGTTATAACATCATGAATTGAATACCTTTAGGTTTACATGAAGTCGAGCAGGTGTCACACACCGCAAAATGTAATTTTCAGCAGCTTGCTGTCTGAGTTCCAGCTCTGTCGAAGGATAGAGCTTGGAATTGAACTTTGCTACCTGACTGATGCGTCGGGTACATAATATACGCAGAAATGCATCTTCGACTTCTGTTCCCGCAGTCAACTCTGGGTCCTCCGGTTGAATTCTTATGAATGAGCTAAAAAATGAAGGTGAACTCACCTGTATGTAACCGTTGAGCCCTAATTAGCCACGTGTCATAAAGATTTGTCAAATTCTCACAGACTCCGAGGCCGAGAGCAACCGACCCCTGTAACAAATAAGCAGCATTGGAAAGAGAAGTGATATCAATAAAATCCTACAGATACCTCATCCTTATTCAAGGATGAGGTAAAGATGAAATCATACGGGTGGAACTTGTGTTTTTTTTTAACGCTCTGATGACCTTCGATTGGGCAGAGAGCCTGAACGCCTCCTGAGCCAGCGAGTGAACCGAAAGTTTATCCAAAACAGCTGGTTAGTTTGAAGCACTGACTTTGATTTGAAGTGAAAACAAAGTCACTAATAGTTGACCCTTTGATTTGTAATGTAAGTGATGTTGCTCATATTTCTCTTCCTGTCTTTCTTCTGTTCTTTTCTCTGTGAGTGTTTCTGATGAATAAGTGCGGCGGGTTTTATGGTTGTTATGAAGTATCAGACTGACAGCTGCAGTGTTGGTATTTTGAGTTTGTCTTGTTTCGTCGAGGGTGGGACGTTACCAGGAGGCCTTGGGTCCGCTGCTCAACGCCAAGAGACTGCAACACAAACTGGGCTGGGCAAGTTACTATGACAACCAGGCTCCGCCCCCGGCCTCCTCCCATTGGTTCTTCACTCTGGTGGGGCTGTCGCTCTGTTTCCAGGAAGTGGACCAGCTGGAGGAGGCCCGGGATCATGTGACCACGCCCTCCGTGTTCTGACCCCCGCCGAGTCTCAGACTAACACAGAGGACAGGCCCCTCCCACTCGAAGATAAGCCCCACCCAATGAACGAACGGCAGCACATCGACAGGCCACACCCCCTCCTGTTGCCGTTGTTACGGGCGGTCGTTCGGCTGTCGTGGCAGACAGGAAGGGACAAGCGGCAGTGGGAGGAGCTTCTGCATCACCTGGAGGAGCAGTGGGTGGGGCCAGACAATCAGCCAACCATCAAAGAGTTTCTGGTTAAACACAACCTGGAGGAGAGCGAGGGGGAGGGCTAGAACAACACACACACACACACACACACACACTGCAGAGTACAATCACTTCGCTGCAACAGGAGTGCTGGGCGGAAAAAACATCCGAGATTTTGAGAAAGTTTAAATATTTTGGAGAAAACCGATGAGAAAAAAGAACAATGTGAATATTTTGGGAGTTAAGGAAGGAAATGTTTTTTCTCATAACATTTGTAAAGTTATAATAAGACAAGAAAAAGTTGGAATAGTTCGAGAATATAGAAAATTTTGCCAAAGTACGTGTAATGTTATGAGAAAGAAGTCTTTTTTTTGCGAATTTTGAGAAAAAGTCAAAATGTTATGAGACTTTTCCTCATAATATTAAGACTTTTTCTCAAACTACAACTTCTTTTCTCTAAATTTTTAAACTTTGTCTTCAAAATCTCAGATTTAGTTTGCCCCAACAGTGGCTGTAATACTAACCTAAGTGATCACGGACACTCTGATGCTTCAGATCAGGAGGTTTCCTGTTTTTATTCCAAAGTGCGAGTTGCTCTGACTTCACGAGAATCCCAGAAGAATAATCCTGCAGCCGTGTTCGCGTGTTGTGCTGCTTTTAAGAGTCGCAGAGGGCGGACATTTTTTTCAACCAGTTTTCCACTTAAAAACAACACTGAAGAAAAGGCGTTCACACAGCGTCCTGGCACTTAAAGCTGTTTCGGGGTTTGGAGGAACCTTTTTTAAAAGAAACCTGAGGACTACTGATAGATAAGAAAACACAGGAGTGAAAGCACGGATCAGAAATGAGGTTTATGTTTTCACGCATTGAGTTATATCATCTTGAATTTCCTTCCTCAGAAAACATTTGCAAAACTGATTTTTTTTTTAATATTTTAAATCCTGCGTTGTTTACATCCATGCGTGCAGTCTTCTTCTTCTTCCCTGGCTTTTTTGGTGGTGCGTCAGCGCCACCTGTAGATCCGTGGAGTGGTGTGAAACCAGTGGCAGGACTGCGTTGCAGGTCACAAACCAAACAGGGACCAAATCATAAAACCGCTGCATGACTCCAGGTCCAAACCTCCACAGAGCACCTTTTAAAGAGCGTAAAGACGGTGACGTCGGCTCTAGCTCGCACAGCGATATTCACTTCACTCGCTCTACAGTTCATCACGAAATTAAAGAATGTACCTGACAGATCGATACACCTTAATGCACAAATCTGTTGTCCCTTTAGCACTTTTCTGTGAAGTTTCTGTGAAGTTTCTGTGAAGTTTCTGAATGCGGCCAGGATTATTCACGGGATGTCTTACTTTGTGATTTAAGATTTCAATTTAGGCTTGAGGAAACAAAATGATTTGGTTGCACTTTTTAAATCGTAAATCAGCATCTCGGATGTTTTCACCTGCAGCGGACAATTTAAATGTAAGCTTTGTCTGTTGCCAGTAATCAACAGTTAAAGAGGCATTAAATCATCTTCATCAGCAGGAGCCATTAAAGCACTGACGGACTGCACAGACTTCTATCTGATAAAACATTTCACGCACTGCTTCAGCACACAATCAGTAGGTTCAAACTTTCAAGAGAAAATCTGCTGCTTTTCAGTGATAAATACTTGTTTTTACCTGGATTTTGTTACTATGGAGACCTGCGGTTTTAGAGGGTCTGGAGACCTGGAGTGGATGACTGGATAAAGGGATAAAAATAAATGTGAAAGACTTGATTTACATCAGCAGGAAAAAGCTCATTTTGAACGTGATTGGTGGAGCTGGTTCTCTGTTTCTGTTTACGGGGAAGGATCAGGTGTGAGAGAGCTAAGAAGGAGGTTTTTATGCTGGTGTAAAACAAGTGATTAATAAGGGACGAGACAAGTTATTAGCACATCAACACACAGGGACAATACGAAAGGAGTGGATTGGACAGAAATATTGCATGAACACAAACTGTAGACTATGCACATGTACAGATTTATGCACTATCCCCCGCGATCATATCAAGTTGGTGGACAAGCTGCTGACTGGAAGAAACTGTTCCCATCCCCCCTCCAGCCTTAATAACATTTGGGACGTCCTCCACTCAGTGAAGTGGACTGTGGAGATGCTGCATGAGCACGACCACCTGAAAGCACTATACAAGTACAACATTATGCACAGTTACAAGTGAAAGTGATATTCAGCCTTCTTCAGAGCCGCTTTCCTGCTTCTTCTCTGCATCCGACGCTTCTCTGACAGGAGCAGAAAGATGTTGTTCTGTTTACAAAACCGTGTGGCTTAAGTTCGCGACCAGCTGTCTGGTAATGACAGTGACTGTTGGTAAGTTTTCAAGCTGTTTCGGCACAAAGCTACGGGGCCCCTGGGGGTCATGTAGTGGGAAAAATATCGGCGTGGAAAATCTGTGAGCACGCATTGATAAACTGAGCAAACAAACTGCGTAACTGAGCGCAAGGTTTAGAATAACAGCGGGGGAAATGAATTTGTATTTCAATTGATTTAAAAGAGTGGCTGCGTTTATATAGCACTTTGGGGTTCAGCGTGTCACCCACTGCGATTGGTGGACGACCCGCTCGACCTCCTGAACCACAGCCGCCATTTAATTGTCAAATCAGCTTAAATAAAAGCACAGATTTATAGCTGGTGTCAGAAAAATAGTTAAAAAAGACTAATAATATCCATGAGCTGCTTGAAAATGCATCCCCTGGTCTATACTTGATACTTTATCTCATATTAATTATACATTAAAGCCCCCGCTGACGGTCAGAGGTTCAGATCAGAAGTCTTGTTCCCGTGAACGCAACGTGACGAGCGCTTATCAATCATTATTATTAATCCGCTCGCTCAGTTAAGATTTCAACGTCCGTATTATTTTGTTCTACCTGACCCCCCCGGGGCGCCATACAAAGTCTTCTTCTGTAGTAAAAATGTTAAAACATCGTGACTGCTAATACTTTCTGATAACTGAGCACTATACAGGATACTGAATCCAAACACTCCATGTTTAGTCTCCAGCAGCAGCAGCTTCTGATGACGTCGTGTCCGCCTTGACTTTAGGTCGACTTTTGAAGGCTGATACCAATATTTGACTATTTGAGAGCCAAGAAAAATAAAGGGATTCAGTGGGCCTCATGCAAGAACGCAAGTATTTTCATCTGAAATTCTCTCCCTTTTGTCTGTCGGGGTTGAATCAGCAAACACTCGCAACTGCACAAACGTGTCAGAACTCGTGTTCGCAGGAGCGTCTGAGGTTTGATCGTTAGCGTGATCGATGCCCCCGATTGGCGATATAAAGCTGCCTCACTGACAAAACCTCTCAGTAAATTAACGAGCCACGATGCACATCACGCTCATACGGTAAACAAAATGATAATATTACATCGAGTTTTATTTGATGTATTTTTTTATTTTAGTTGACATTTAAACTCCATATTTGTTCGTATTTAGTTTAGTTTTTCAGTCATTATCAGTCCGTGACTCGGACCAGTTTCTTTCGTGCCTCTTTCAAGAAAATTCTAAGCTGGAAAAATGTGTTGAATGAAGTTCACTGGGTTCTTGCATGAAGCCCATTATTTCCCCAGAGTCTAAAATCCAGCCGTGGCTTGTTTCTGAGTGTGCTTTCATTTCAATCCTCCTCCTCCTCGGGAGCTCTGATTTTAGCTGTTTTACCTTCAGTGTTTGTCCTCTGTTTGTTAGTGAAATGCACCTTTTGGAGTCGTAGCGGACTTTATGTTCACAGGCTTCTTGTGCCTTTTAACTTTTTATCAAAGAACCAGATTTTTTCTAACACAGTTGTTCATCTTCTGTACTGATGATTCATCCGGGAGAGTTTCAAGTTCACGCAACAAGAAGTGCTCGCCTAACATTGTCTTTGAGAACATGAACCAGACCTTTGCTTGGACGCCCAAAATAACTCCAACTTTGCAACTCTATTTTTATTTATTATCCCATCAGAACTGCGACATGACGTCCTTTTTGGGGGCGGGGTGACAGTTTCAGAGGACAGAGGGCGGTTTGACTGTATCTTAAGAATGATAAGTTGTCCGACACTTTACAGGTGCAACAGAACTTGCACGAGAGTGGAGGAGAGGTCTAAACAAGCAAAACAGGTGAGAACACCTGTGGGGGGGGGTCCCATGTGTGTAGGGCCTTTAAAAGAACACTACAATTACTGTTTTGGCTCGTTTATATCTGTCACTTAATTCAGACTTCGTTAGAAATATTGTGTTTGCATCAAGCTGTGACTGTTTCATGTATAACACAACTTTGAACTAGGCATTTTAAATCCTGAGCTGAGAAGCATCTCTACAAAGCATTTCTCCCGATTTGATTGTTCTCACACAGCTGCAGTTTTTCCTTTCGGTTTGAATCAGCCCTGCAGGGGCGCTGTGTGTCCGACAGTTCTTCTACCTGACCCCCGGCGCCATACAAAGTCTTCTTCTGTAGTAAAATGTTAAAACATCGTGACTGCTAATACTTTCTGATAACTGAGCACTATACAGGATACTGAATCCAAACACTCCATGTTTAGTCTCCAGCAGCAGCAGCTTCTGATGACGTCGTGTCCGCCTTGACTTTAGGTCGACTTTTGAAGGCTGATACCAATATTTGACTATTTGAGAGCCAAGAAAAATAAAGGGATTCAGTGGGCCTCATGCAAGAACGCAAGTATTTTCATCTGAAATTCTCTCCCTTTTGTCTGTCGGGGTTGAATCAGCAAACACTCGCAACTGCACAAACGTGTCAGAACTCGTGTTCGCAGGAGCGTCTGAGGTTTGATCGTTAGCGTGATCGATGCCCCCGATTGGCGATATAAAGCTGCCTCACTGACAAAACCTCTCAGTAAATTAACGAGCCACGATGCACATCACGCTCATACGGTAAACAAAATGATAATATTACATCGAGTTTTATTTGATGTATTTTTTTATTTTAGTTGACATTTAAACTCCAGTTTACAACAAACCGCTGAGACCAGCTCTTATCTGTCAAAGGATTTTAGATTTCAGTTAGTGCCAGTGGAGATGCAGCCCGTCTCTCCTGCGTGGAATACTTTCAAATGTGGAGTGAACTGCAGCAGTACTGCTTCATAGAGCTACATACAAGTATATTTTCAAGTCAATTTTATGGAATAAATTTGTTACAAATTTCAGGATTTCTCTTCGTTATTTCTTCATGTTTGGCCTTCAGTGGTAACCGGCAGCTGAGAGCACCACATTGCGGCACAATAATCACAAGAACGCGAGGCCGTGCGTTATGGAGCTGAAAAGCGAGCCAGCTTTGGAGTTGTTGCTGTGTTGTTTCCTCTTTTGATGGAGCTAGGCTAACGGTTTCCAGAGAGATTCTGTTATTTGCATTTAAATTGCAAAAAACTTTTGGTGCTGCTAATAACATCGACGACGACACGACAGAGAGCCAGCATGAACAACACAAGGACCCTGAAACTGAAGCAGCTAAATGGAATTCAGCCGTCATTCATTTCATGTTTAAACCTGTGATTTTCCTGCTATCAAATGTGTCAAAATGTCTTCTGTGAAAAAGGCCTATTGGGAACGAAACCCGCCACCATCGCTCCAGATCAGAGAGCGAACTGAATGTTTGATCAGGTTTCTACAAAGTGTATTTATTTTACCTTCAGTGTTTGTCCTCTGTTTGTTAGTGAAATGCACCTTTTGGAGTCGTAGCGGACTTTATGTTCACAGGCTTCTTGTGCCTTTTTAACTTTTTATCAAAGAACCAGATTTTTTCTAACACAGTTGTTCATCTTCTGTACTGATGATTCATCCGGGAGAGTTTCAAGTTCACGCAACAAGAAGTGCTCGCCTAACATTGTCTTTGAGAACATGAACCAGACCTTTGCTTGGACGCCCAAAATAACTCCAACTTTGCAACTCTATTTTTATTTATTATCCCATCAGAACTGCGACATGACGTCCTTTTTTGGGGGGGCGGGGGGTGACAGTTTCGTAGGACAGAGGGCGGTTTGACTGTATCTTAAGAATGATAAGTTGTCCGACACTTTACAGGTGCAACAGAACTTGCACGAGAGTGGAGGAGAGGTCTAAACAAGCAAAACAGGTGAGAACACCTGTGGGGGGGTCCCATGTGTGTAGGGCCTTTAAAAGAACACTACAATTACTGTTTTGGCTCGTTTTATATCTGTCACTTAATTCAGACTTCGTTAGAAATATTGTGTTTGCATCAAGCTGTGACTGTTTCATGTATAACACAACTTTGAACTAGGCATTTTAAATCCTGAGCTGAGAAGCATCTCTACAAAGCATTTCTCCCGATTTGATTGTTCTCACACAGCTGCAGTTTTTCCTTTCGGTTTGAATCAGCCCTGCAGGGTTTTTGTAATTCCTCGTGGTCACCAGCAGGAGTCGCCCTGCTTCAGCCTGTGTTGAAGTGATGACGCAGTTTGCTTTCAGATTCCTCAGGTCGGATGTGGAAAAACAACAGCAGGCTTATTGCAGCGTGAAAGCGGATTCTGAAACGCATCCTCTCTTGTTTTCTGCCGGTTGAATTCACTCTGTGGTGAAATCAGCTCGGGACGCTGTTGAGACACATCTGCACTCACAGTCACTCCAGGTGCTTTTAACGTTACTGTTGCTTTTCTCTGTTAATAAGTTCCATCGTCCTCCACAAATCATCACCATGGTGACAAGGCCAAGAGCTGAGAGATCAGCTGCCGTAGAAACACCAGTTGCTATAGCGACGGTCACGGAGCAGGACTGAAGAGCCAACATGGCTGACAGTGGAAAGTGCTGTCAGTCAGTGTTCACGGTGAGTTTATTATAAAACACCTCGACCGAACGTTTTCAGCGTCGTCAAAATTAAATCTGTTACACGTTTTTTTTTTTTTGGAAAATGCAGATAAAAGCCTCTAAAGCTGAAAGATCTGACCCTTTAACTTCTTATCTGCTGTTGACAGGAGACACTGACTGTCTAACCAAAGTACATGCAATTTTCTTATCATTTCTGCATCCCATAGAAGGAGCCGCATCCTTTTGAAGTCAGCATTTCGAGAGCGAAAATATCAAAACAGCTCGACATGGTGCTTCACTTTCAGCTCTGTGTCACATAATTCTTCGCCAGACCATCTGTTAGTCTAACGGTGCGTTCAGGTGATCCACGAGTAGGCCGTATGTAGTAATAGTCCTTTTTCACACCTGTTTGTTTCATTATATCCAAGTCTCCCGGTATGTCATGACATTACGTAAGTAGTGCAAATTATAACTGAATTTCCAGAAAATCGGCAAAAGAAAATACGAATTAATGTGCGTTTCCACCCGCTTCTGCTGCGTGAACGCGAACTCATTGGCTGACGGAGGCAAACAGCTGGTGGAGCTGATCCTCCAGCCGCTGCCGTCAAAGCATCGCAGAAGAAGATGATGACGTCATTAAAAGAGCTCCAGTGGAAGCTCAGACGATGGGAAGCCGCGTGTTAACGTGAGGAAGGTCACAGCCTCCTCATCGCTCCACACACATCTGATGCTTTCAGCTCTTCACTTTGAGTCACGTGCTTCATGTACGTCATCATTTATTCACTGAGTCTGTTTGCTTTGTGTTTTGATCCACTCTTCTCCGCTCTTAGTGCAACAGTGAGCCAGCGTGCACAATAGCAGGAATCTGAAACCTGAAACTGAAGCGGCTAAATAGTCTGAATGGTCTTGTCACCAGCCAGGACATGTTGTCCATATAGTTGTGTATATTCCTGCTACACTGTCCTTGTGTTAACGTCACAGATTGTCAAATTTAACACTTTGCCAGCTGTTTGAAGGCCTCTTCCTGGTACTAAACTAACTAAATCCATGACTTTAGTAGTGGATGAGCACCTGCACGCACTGCTACTTTTGCTCTCTGTGAAGTTAGACCATCTCATCTGGGGAGGAGCAGCGAGAAGGAGCACCCAAGACAGACCTTGTGTAGTCGTGGGTCGTGTCCTTTTAAGGAACTGGGAGGCACCATGTGTTTCTGTTTTCCCATCATGCTTTGATTCCCCAAAGCTGCATTAGGCGAGATTTTCATACCCAGCTGTCTACTGAATTTATGAACCCAGCAGAGCGTCTCGTCCCCACTAACTGTAGACTCTCGCTTTTTATCCAAATTTAAGGGCTGCGTGAAATTAGTTTTTGATTGACGGTGGATTGTAAGCCACTGATTGGCCAAATAAAAAAAAACGATTGACAGTTACCACGCCTCTCAAAGTCTCCGGTCTGCAGAGATACAAACTTGTACCTTATGGATGTAAACTAAGTGTTGTGTTGGCTGTGCCCATGTGTCCATGCTGCCTCAATGCTTCTCTGTCGACAGATCTCTTTGTAATAAATCCATGGGGGCTCATCGAGTTATTCTTTTATTCAACTGAGGACATCTCTTCAGTACACGTTTTTCTTCAACAGATAGTTTTAACTACTTTATTTATAGTTAGCTAGTTTTATCTACTTTATATACAGTCAGCTAGCTTAGCCCAGTGGTTCCCAACCTAGGGGTCGGGCCCCTCCAAAGGGTCACCAGATAAATCTGAGGGGTGGTGAGATGATTAATGGGAGAGGAAAGAAGAACGAACTATTTTCTGATAAACAAATTAGTTTTAATTTGTATACATTTTTTTTAATCTTTCCTTTTTTGTGAAATGCTAGATAATTTGACCTCTTTGGGCCTCAAACTGCAAATTAAACCGTCTGAACTCATAGACATCGGAAACGCAAAAAAGGGCCCCAACCAGACACAAAATTTAATTTAAGTACAGTTCATCCACCACTGTGTAAGTGTAAAACTTTCAAACCGCCTGTCACCTGCCACTTACATAATTGTCAAAAACGTCTTTGAAATGAAAAAGAGAAAAGTGAACTCACATAACTTAATGTAGAGTAGACCATTTTGCTTAAATCTGCCATGTTGTTCAGGATCTTCACATCCTCCATGTTTTCTATAGTGGCCAGGTCTGTGTATTTTTCTCTGCAGTAGCTCTGCGCTTCAGTCATGTTCTTCAGCTCATAAACAAAATGGTACTGACGTTTAACATGTGATGAGACGGCACACAGCCCTGTAGAGACACACAGGCATGCTGATTAGATTTGGGCTAAAAATTACTTAAATAATAGATCTTGACTTGAATTGTAACAATTCATTGTTTTGGCAGTAAAAGCACTTCCAATATAGATGTCATGAAAATAAAATATAATAAAAATATAATAACAAAAACAAATACTAAAGAAAATGATCATTTTGCATTTAGTTGGACTGTATGTCAATTAATGGAAGGTTACTGAGCAAATAAAGTAACAGTGATACCACAATAAATTAATAACTAATAAAAAAAATATAAAACACTTGCCTGATGCAGCGATGGTGAACAGAAGAACTTTTTCCATCCTTGTCTGTTCCTCGTTTCCCTCTTTTAGTCTGTGACTGCAGAAATGCAGCAGTTGAAATGACTTCTTAGTTACATAGGAACCTTTCAGCTGCACTTTAGACTTCATGCAAAGTCATTATGGGAACAATAATTTGCCTATCAGACTCCTACCAATGTCTTTCTGTGTGCTGATACTGTACTGAATTAGTCATTTTTAGGCAGCGATGTAAACAATCAGCTACCAAATCTTCTGTTACAACCCGTCTCAAAGTTGGTCAGAGAGCAGGGAGACCACTCAGGAGGTGGAACTGAATAGTTTTATTTGACTTAGAGAAAATTAACCAAATGAAAACAAACCAAAATCATCAGCTCAACATTTTAATTTGCCCAATACCAGTGGGGGAAAGTTACTAAGTACATTTACTGAAGTACTGTACTCAAGGACAATTTTGAGGTATTTGTACTTTACTGTATTTCCATTTTCTGCTATTTTATACATTCAGTTCAATTTTATTTATATGGCGCCAATTCATAACACAAGTTATCTCATTGCACTTTTTCTATAGAGCAGGTCTAGACCGAACTCTTTGTAATATTATTTTACAGAGACCCAACAAATCCCACCATGAGCAAGCACTTGGCGACAGTGGCAAGGAAAAGAGCGTCTTATCTTAACTTATCTTAAAGTATCTTAACTTATCTTAAAGTATCTTAACTTATCCTAAAGCTTCTTATCTTAACTTATCTTTAAGTATCTTATTATAACTCAACTTATCTTAAAGCGTCTTATCTTAACGTATCTTAAAGCGTCTTATCTTAACTAATCTTAAAGTATCTTATCTAAAAGGAGATCAATTCAAATGCCTTGTTTTAACTGACCAACAGTCCAAAACCCAAAGATAGTAAGTTTCTGACCATACACGACAAAGAAAAGCATTTTTGCTTGGAAAATGACTAAAAGGATCAATTGAATATCAAAACAGTTGTGATTAATCGACTAGTTGTTGCAGCTCTATTCTGACCCATTACAGGAGGACTTTGCGGAAAGAAAATGCATTTTCCCTCATGAAAACAGACACAGCAGTTCAACATTAAAACTCCTCCTTTTTTGTTCTGGTCTTCCTCTTCTTTGTCTCCTCCACGTCCTTGTGGAAGACCTTTCCATCTGACTGCTTCTTCCAGCTCAGTCTGATGTCTCCATTCACCCCCTGGTCCTTCAGCCTCTGTTTGAGCTGAGATACAAAACTCCTCAACATTATCACTCACATGGAGAAAATGTTTTGCTAAATGCACTCTTGTTAAATGACATTCTGCAATGTTATTTATATTTTCCTCATCTGGAGGCTCTATTGTAGGAGCACTCTGCCTGCTTGCCTTTTCCGCCCTCTTTCTCCTGTTGTGTAAATGTTCTGGCTTTTTTCGGACTGCTAGATTGTATTTGTACTTTTTCCTGGTGCGTTTGGCGGCAGAGAGCTAAGTTTCTGCTGAGTGTTGACTCTTAACTAGTCACAGTTCTACCTCAGGAAGGCTTGCAGAGTGGCACTACTAGACTCCTTAATTCTGCACGTACGTATTTGCACAGCTTCCTACACAGTGCCCAAGCCAAGTCATGTATATGGCCAAAGTAGTGTAATGTTTAAAGCTTTTGAATGTCATTTACTTAATGTTCTTATTTTGCCGTATTTATTATTTTAAATAGCTCTGTATCTGTTTCCTACCTCCTCAGACTGTTTCTGGTACTGCTGTAACGTGAATTTCTCCTCTGGGAATCAATAAATAAATTTTGCATAAAATCAGAAAGGTCAAGCACGATTTACCTTCTTCAACATTTCTTCCATCACAGCAGGGTCATTCAGATCAAGAGAGGAGTTCTTTTTCAGCAGACGCAGTTTTATCACTTGCTTTGTTGTAACTGTGAAAAAAAATTACAACATTTCTGTTTATATTGGCATACTGGCATCCCTCGGGATTTCATCAGTTTAAACATTTACAGGGAAAATGTGGTAGTAACATCCTCCATCTGAGTGTTGAAATGTATTGTCTCTCCATAACTTGATGCTTTGTATTGTTTTTGTTACATTCTCATTTGGGACATTTGATGCTAAAGTAAACCCACATCTAAATATAAATACTATTTGAATCATGGGTTACCACTCACCAGGACTGTAGCAGATGAATGCTCTCTTCCAGTCACAGTTCAAGTCCTCCCACTTTCCAAAGTAGTTAAAGGCTGCTGCCACACAAGCCTCTTTATTCATGTTGTTATTAGGTTCCTTTGTTTCCTGGTTCCAGTACCTAAATGAGGAATTACTTCTATCCAACCACTTCCAGGAGTCTCTGAAGAGGCCGATCCAGACTTTTTGTCCGGTAGGTACCAGCTCCATTACCTTCTGGTTCTCTGCCATGTTTCTCACACTGGCCAGGTCTGTGTAGTGTTCTCTGCAGTAGCTCTGGGCCTCAGTCCATGTCATGGAGTTGCTGGTGAGGACAAATGTCACATTCGGCCCTGAAAATAGACCACAGTGAAGTACCACAACATCCAGTTTGTTTGCCATCCATATTCATGCCATTATAAATCCACTGAGATATAAGGAACCACATTAACAAACTAATGAATATTTTTGTCAGATATATTAAACACATACACCTGTTTTGTGTTTCTTAATCAGTCTCAGCATGAAGGTGAAATCACCATGGAGGTGTGTGCATATGAACATGCAGGTGTCCAAACTATCACCCCTTGGTGGTGTCATCAGGAGACACATCATCTGTTTCTACAGCGATGCTGATGACACACTGCTTTATGTGGCTGTGTCTGTTTATTATTATTTCAATTCAATTCTATTTATATGATGCCAATTCATAACAGAGGTTATCTCATTGCACTTTTCCTATAGAGCAGGTCTAGACCGTACTCTTTATAATATTATTTACAGAGACCCAACAGATCCCACCATGAGCAAGCACTTGGCGACAGTGGCAAGGAAAAACTTCCTTTAAGAGGCAGAAACCTCAGACAGAACCAGACTCAATGGTGGGCGGCCATCCGCCGCTGCCGTGTTAGGTTTAGAGAGAGAGGTTTTGGGGAGGTGGGGGAGAGGGAGGCACAATGCAAATAACACCTAAATATTTTAAAATTGTAGAAATGTAATTGTAGTGTTAATATTAATAAATTCATAATGATAATAATAATAATAATAGGAATGACAGCTATATGAATAATAATGCCAGTATTAGTAACAGAGCCAATAACAACAACTGTAGCAGCAGTTGTCGAGCAGGAACACGGGGCAGCAGGTGGCCCACAACCACAGATCCAGACTCTGCAGCTCTGGAGGCAGAAATACCTGCTGAAAGCGACAGAAGGAGAGAGGAGAGAGACGAGAAAGCACAGAACTACGGGAGAGAGAAGATGTTAAGTTAGTAACATGCAGTAATGGGATAAAAATGCAGACAGACGGAGAGGGAGAGGAGGAGAGAGGTGCATCATGGGAAGTCTCCCAGCAGTTTAGGCCTATAGCAGCATAACTAAGGGATGGTTCACGACTCACCCAAGCCAGCCCTGACTATAAGCTTTATCAAAGAGGAAAGTCTTTAGCCTACTCTTAAATGTGGAGATGGTGTCTGCCTCCGGAACCCAAACTAGGACCTGATTCCACAGGAGAGGAGCTTGATAACTGAAGGCTCTGCCATCTGTTTATTACACTATATACTATATTTTATTATTTATTTACTATAAAAATTAATACAGAAAAAACACTAAGTATCATTACTTAATCGTACTATTTAGTATTCTGGTGTGCTCTGTTTACATAAATTAGACTTGCTGACTTTTCTGCTAATAATCATACCACTGTCACTCTTGCCTTCTAATTTTATCTTTAATTGCTCCTGTATAGTTTCTATTTTTACTTCTATTCTTATTTTAGTTCCTTACTATACATTTTTACTTTTCTTTTTTAAATCTGTACCTACTTCTGTCCTTGTGCAGCTGCAACACATGAGTTTCCCCTCTGGGATCAATAAGGGTTTTTCTTATCTTGTCTCCTGATGACACAGGACCAATCGCTGCTCTTATTAGATGTATTTCAGCTATCAGTGTCTGGATGTCACAAACCTTTTTACAGCTCAACCAGAGTGAAACTGAAATTTTAGTTAAAGATTCAAAGGCTCAGACAGAGAAACTGGCAGCAAAATTTAATTCTCGAGGAGCCAACAGGCAAAAAACCTCTGTGTCGTCTTAGAGTCAGAACTAAACTTGAGGGGTATGTAACCAAATCTGCTTCTTATCACACACAGAGAGACTAATTGATATCCAGCAGGATAGACTATTGTAAAGCTGTCCTATCTGGTCTACCTAATAAATCTACTGAGTGCTGACGAGAACACAATACACCTTCTTTAAAGGCCTTACAGTGGTCAGTTTTGGTATTGATTTTAAATTCACCAGCCTACTTGTCTGACACGATTGCAATGTATGAACTTTCAGTTGTCCCAAAGAGCAGGACAAAAACTTTTGGTGAGACAGCTTTTAGTTTTTATGCTCCGAGTCTGTCTGAGGATCTGAGAACCTCTTTCTCCTCTTTCTGTTGAATATTTTTATATTATTCATTTTATTTAATTTTTTTTTTATTGTATTCGTGTTTTAAAATATTTTACTTCATCTATTTTTTCTGTTATTGTCTTATTTTATTGTTTTTTACAACAATTTTATTGGTTTATTATTACCTATATATCATTTGTATTTCTTGTGTGCATAACTCTCAAATAGTTTTACTGTTTACATTTGAGCTGTCTTATTATCGACTTGTCAGTCACCTGTAAAGCACTTTGAATTGCACTAACCTGTATGAAAGGTGCTGTACCAATAAAGTTTCATTGATTGATTGACTGATACTACATAGGCCTGAATAAGGAAAACAAAGAGGCAAAGAGAAGCAGAGACGTCAAGAAACTAAACTGGTAGGTTTTTACCTTCAGTATTTAATATTCTCACCTCTGACATCAAAGCAGACTGCCTTGCAGGAATATTCACAATTGACATCGTTCCATTGTCCAGTACTATACATCTGTGCACAGTATTCTCCACTGTTGCGATTGTTTGGTTCTTCACTGTACCAGTGTCTGAAGTCCATCTCCCCGTCTTTGTAGAAACTTCTGTCTGACAGTGACCACCTCCAGCTGTCCAGGTCATTGTACAGCCCTATCCAGGCTCGCTGAAAGCAATATTGGATTTGTGTTTCTTTAGCCTCAATTGTAATATAAAGCTTAAAAAGCTTTCTCCGCGCATCTTCCAGCAATATGCAGCTGAATCAGGTGCCTCTCAGTTCGAGGACAGGAAACATCCGAGAGGAAAAAAGGGACTGGAGCACAGTGATGGAGTTGCATATGACATTATTAATACTGATGCATCAGAGATAGAGCAGCATTTTACTGTTGTAGCTGCTCGAGTGGAGCTAGTTTATCTACTCAACTCTTTACTTCTGCACATATGTATTTGCACAGCTTCCATAGTCATGTCGTGAATATGGCCAAAGTATTTTGATGTATATAACTATACAACTTGAATATCATGAAGAAAGTCTTATCTTTATATACAGTTAGCTAGTTTTAACTACATTATATACAGTTAGCTAGTGTGGGAGAAATTTGGGGGTTTATGGGTGTAATAGAATTTATGACACTTTGACTAAAGTATGATTTCACAAAGGAGTGATTATGTTGCTTTGGGTTATGGGGCACTAGATGTTCCTATCATAAGACAGAAGTGTCCCAGAAGTTCTTCTTATCCTGATAATTTGGAACAGAGACAGTCTCTTTCTCTGTCTCATCTTTAGATGATGTAACCTGAAAACCACCACCCGCCGTTCTGTTATACGAGGTGTACCTTTTGAGGAGGGTATCTCTGCATACTGGAGACTTAGAATAGGAGGGGTAACTACAGGGCTTATTTGTGCCGGATCCTGCCGGAACAGGATCCGGGACCTCCCAGATTAGGACCGGCACCTAAATATTTGATTGGATCCGGTACCTCCTTTGTCACTATCAAAATCTGTCAATAAATGTTGTGTAATATTTAATGTTATCTGTTCTCTCATTCTTTTATTTCCCATTGAAGGCACTCGTAAATCGCTTGTTTGCCTATTTTGGATGCATTTTAAATCTTTAGTTGTCGTATGCTGTGCTGTGTAGCGGTATGTGGACCCAAAGGCAAATGACCAGGAAGCAGTATGAGGTGAAGTAGCTGGATGGCTATCGTATTTAATGGGGGTAATATGGTTTACAGGTAAGTACAGGCAGACCGGGAGGCAGACAGGTAATGGACAGACAAAAGGCAGATAGGTTACCAGCTGGCAGTGGTGGAAGCAGGGGAGTGAATCCAAGGTGGCAAACAGTTCACTAGGGAGCAGGCAAATTACAAAAATCCAGGATCCAGCCAAGGTCCAAATGAGACAAAGAATCCAATACAAACTCACGGTAAGAATGCTGGGGACCTGGGCACAGGAACCAGGTACCACAAAAGGTGCACCAAACGGTGACACACACAAAAGTCAGGAACACTCACAAGACAGGAACAAAACTCAAGGCAGGAATCCCACCATACATAACAACAATGACCCAACACTGAACAAAGACAGAGACACGGACCAAATACCCTAGGGGAGGCGAAACAACAAGACACAGGTGCAAACAATCAAGGAAGGGCCAACAATCAAAACTGGAGGGAAAACAAAGACAGGAAGTAAAACCACAAAACACACAAGGGAAGGAACCCACTACAAAATATAACAGGAAGTGACAGAATCTTAAACTATGACAGAAGTAGGCTTTCACTTATTTCACCTTAGCAGTCCACCAAAGTCAAAAAATTTGAGATGAGAAATAAGCAATCCAGTTTCTGAATCTTCACTCATGTAAGATCTACAAGGCCTGATTTAAAAGTTTGTTCCGACCTTCGTAAGGCAAGGGCACTACTGCACTTCCGGTTTCCACTGCTTTTCTTGCCTGTTAGCTTACTACTATAATTTCCCATAGAGGTTAGCAAGTTAGCTAACATTAGCATGCAGTTTACTGCATACAGCCTGTGGTAGCTCATTAGCCACCAGCGTCACATGATGTTCTAACAAACTTACGACGTGTGTTTTCTAAAATGAGCAGCGGTGAAAGTTACTATATTCTGATATGATCAAAAGTTGTCTACTTCCGCTTTAAAATGTTAATTAAAATGTTGCTGTTTGTTGATACTTTGATCCTTTGACTAGAGCTGAAAACTTCGGATCTAAACGTTGAGAAACGAGGCAGCTTTGATTAGATTAGATTCAGCTTTATTCTCATTACACATGTACAAGTACAAGGCAACGAAATGCAGTTTAGGTCTAACCAGAAGTGCAATAAGCAAGTGCAGGATATTAAGTGTGTGCATAAATGCAGGATAGAGCAGTATTATGAAAATATTGTGGTACTATGGACATTAAATACAGATGGCATTACTATAAACAGAAGTATACTGATGGTTATGTACAATAATGACTTGGACTGGGCAAAACAGCAGTGCAATGAATAATAAGTAATGCAAATTCTGGAAATAGTTAACAGTGCAGTAGATGAGTAATTGCAGTATTTAGTACGTAGTGCTGGAGTGCAAATGATGCAGTATATGTATAAATAAATAGTGCGGTAGTGCAAATGAACATGTGGTACAAAAGCAATATAGCAGCACTACATGTTTCTTTGTGTCGAACCTCCCGCTTCTGCCTATGAGAAAGATGATTAGTCGAATTAAAAAGTGATTGACAGCTGGTTCAGAGGCTGCATATTGGTGAAATTAGTTTTTGACTGACGGTGGATTGTAAGCCACTGATTGGCCAAATTAAAAAACGATTGACAGTTACCACGCCCTCTCAAAGTCTCCAGTCTGCAGAGATACAAACTTGTACCTTTTGGATGTAAACTAAGTGTTGTGTTGGCTGTGCCCATGTGTCCATGCTGCCTCAATGCTTCTCTGTCGACAGATCCGTTTGTAATAAATCCATGGGGGCTCATCGAGTTATTCTTTTATTCAACTGAGGACATCTCTTCAGTACACGTTTTTCTTCAACAGATAGTTTTAACTGCTTTATTTACAGTCAGCTAGCTTAGCCCAGTGGTTCCCAACCTAGGGGTCGGGCCCCTCCAAAGGGTCACCAGATAAATCTGAGGGGTGGTGAGATGATTAATGGGAGAGGAAAGAAGAAAGAACTATTTTCTGATAAACAAATTAGTTTTAATTTGTATACATTTATTGTAATCTTTCCTTTTTTGTGAAATGCTAGATAATTTGACCTCTTTGGGCCTCAAACTGCAAATTAAACCGTCTGAACTCATAGACATCTGAAACGCAAAAAAGGGCCCCAACCAGACACAAAATTTTATTTAAGTACAGTTCATCCACCACTGTGTAAGTGTAAAACTTTCAAACCGCCTGTCACCTGCCACTTACATAATTGTTAAAAACGTCTTTGAAATGAAAAAGAGAAAAGTGAACTCACATAACTTAATGTAGAGTAGACCATTTTGCTTAAATCTGCCATGTTGTTCAGGATCTTCACATCCTCCATGTTTTCTATAGTGGCCAGGTCTGTGTATTTTTCTCTGCAGTAGCTCTGCGCTTCAGTCATGTTCTTCAGCTCATAAACAAAATGATACTGACGTTTAACATGTGATGAGACGGCACACAGCCCTGTAGAGAGACACAGGCATGCTGATTAGATTTGGGCTAAAAATTACTTAAATAATATATCTTGACTTGAATTTTAACATATTGTTTTGGCAGTAAAAGCACTTCCAATATAGATGTCATGAAAATAAAATAAAATAAAAAGATAATATAATATACAATATATAATAATAAAAACAAATACTAAAGAAAATGATCATTTTGCATTTAGTTGGACTGTATGTCAATTAATGGAAGGTTACTGAGCAAATAAAGTAACAGTGTTTGAAGCTCTCACAATGCTGTCACAAGGATACCACAATACATAATGGGAAATTAATAACTAATTTAAAATATATAAAACACTTGCCTGATGCAGCGATGGTGAACAGAAGAACTTTTTCCATCCTTGTCTGTTCCTCGTTTCCCTCTTTTAGTCTGTGACTGCAGAAATGCAGCAGTTGAAATGACTTCTTAGTTACATAGGAACCTTTTAGCTGCACTTTAGACTTCATGCAAAGTCATTATGGGAACAATAATTTGCCTATCAGACTCTTAAATGTCATTCCGTGTGCTGATACTGTACTGAATTAGTCATTTTTAGGCAGTCATGTAAACTTTCAGCTACCAAATCTTCTGTTACAACCCTTCTCAAAGTTGGTCAGAGAGCAGGGAGACCACTCAGGAGGTGGAACTGAATAGTTTTATTTGACTTAGAGAAAATTAACCAAATGAAAACAAACCAAAATCATCAGCTCAACATTTTAATTTGCCCAATACCAGTGAGGGAAAGTTACTAAGTACATTTACTGAAGTACTGTACTCAAGGACAATTTTGAGGTATTTGTACTTTACTGTATTTCCATTTTCTGCTACTTTATACATTCAGTTCAATTTTATTTATATGGCGCCAATTCATAACACAAGTTATCTCATTGCACTTTTTCTATAGAGCAGGTCTAGACCGAACTCTTTGTAATATTATTTTACAGAGACCCAACAAATCCCACCATGAGCAAGCGCTTGGCGACAGCGGCAAGGAAAAAAGCGTCTTATCTTAACTTATCTTCAAGCGTCTTATCTTAACTTATCTTCAAGCGTCTTAACTTATCTTAAAGTATCTTATTATAATTTATCTTGAAGCATCTTATTTTATCTTAAAGTATATTAACTTATCCTAAAGCGTCTTATCTTAACTTATCTTTAAGTATCTTATTATAACTCATCTTATCTTAAAGCGTCTTAACTTAACTAATCTTAAAGCGTCTTATCTTAACTAATCTTAAAGCGTCTTAACTAATCTTAAAGCGTCTTAACTAATCTTAAAGCGTCTTAACCAATCTTAAAGCGTCTTAACTTAACCAATCTTAAAGCGTCTTAACTTAACCAATCTTAAAGCGTCTTATCTTAACTAATCTTAAAGCGTCTTATCTTAACTAATCTTAAAGCGTCTTAACTTAACTAATCTTAAAGCGTCTTAACTTAACCAATCTTAAAGCGTCTTATCTTAACCAATCTTAAAGCGTCTTATCTTAACTAATCTTAAAGCGTCTTAACTTATCTTACACCGTCTTAACTAATCTTAAAGCGTCTTATCTTAACTAATCTTAAAGCGTCTTATCTTAACTTATCTTAAAGCGTCTTATCTTAACTAATCTTAAAGTATCTTATCTATCAAGTGTCAGAAAATAGTCAAAAATGGCTGTTATAATTTTCCACAGCACACAAAAAGGAGATCAATTCAAATGCCTTGTTTTAACTGACCAACAGTCCAAAACCCAAAGATAGTAAGTTTCTGACCATACACGACAAAGAAAAGCATTTTTGCTTGGAAAATGACTAAAAGGATCAATTGAATATCAAAACAGTTGTGATTAATCGACTAGTTGTTGCAGCTCTATTCTGACCCATTACAGGAGGACTTTGAGGAAAGAAAATGCATTTTCCCTGAAAACAGACACAGCAGTTCAACATTAAAACTCCTCCTTTTTTGTTCTGGTCTTCCTCTTCTTTGTCTCCTCCTCGTCCTTGTGGAAGACCTTTCCATCTGACTGCTTCTTCCAGCTCAGTCTGATGTCTCCATTCACCCCCTGGTCCTTCAGCCTCTGTTTGAGCTGAGATACAAAACTCCTCAACATTATCACTCACATGGAGAAAATGTTTTGCTAAATGCCATCCATCCATCCATCCATCCATCTTCTTCCGCTTATCCGGGGCCGGGTCGCGGGGGCAGCAGTCTAAGCAGGGACTCCCAGACTTCCTTCGCCCCAGACACTTCCTCCAGCTCCTCCGGGGGGATCCCGAGGCGTTCCCAGGCCAGCCGAGAGACATAGTCCCTCCAGCGTGTCCTGGGTCTTCCCCGGGGCCGCCTCCCGGTGGGACATGCCCAGAACACCTCCCGAGGGAGGCGTCCAGGAGGCATCCGGATCAGATGCCTAGCCACCTCAGCTGGCTCCTCACGACGTGGAGGAGCAGCGGCTCTACTCGAGCTCCCCGTGTGACTGAGCTCCTCACCCTATCTCTAAGGGAGCGCCCAGCCACTCGGCGGAGGAAGCCCATTTCGCCGCTTGTATCCGCGATCTTGTCCTTTCGGTCACTACCCAAAGCTCATGACCATAGGTGAGGGCAGGAGCGAGATTGACCGGTAAATCGAGAGCTTTGTCTTCGACTCAGCTCCTTCTTTACCACAACGGTCCTAAACAGCGCCGCATCACTGCAGACGCTGCACCGATCCGCCTGTCAATTTCACGCTCCATCCGTCCCTCACTCGTGAACAAGACCCCGAGATACTTAAACTCCTCCACTTGAGGCAAGGACTCCCCACCCACGCCAAGAGAGCAAACCACCTTTTTCCGGTCAAGAACCATGGCCTCAGATTTGGAAGAGCTGATTCTCATCCCAGCTGCTTCGCACTCGGCTGCAAACCGTCCCAGTGCATGCTGCAGGTCCCGGTTTGAAGAAGCCATCAGAACGACATCATCTGCAAACAGCAGAGATGAGATCCTGTGGTTCCCAAACCGGACACCCTCCGCCCCTGACTGCGCCTAGAAATTCTGTCCATATAAATTATGAACAGAACCGGTGACAAAGGGCAGCCCTGGCGGAGTCCAACATGCACCGGGAACAGGTCTGACTTACTGCCGGCAATGCGAACACAGCTCCTGCTCCGGTTATACAGGGACCGGACAGCCCTTAGCAAAGGCCCCGGACCCCATACTCCCAGAGCACTCCCCACAAAGCGCCCGGGCACACGGTCGAATGCCTTCTCCAGATCCACAAAGCACATGTGGACTGGTTGGGCAAACTCCCATGAACCCTCGAGCACCCGATGGAGAGTATAGAGCTGGTCCAGTGTTCCACGACCGGGACGAAAACCACTCTGCTCCTCCTGAATGCGAGGTTCGACTATCGGACAAATTCTCCTCTCCAGTACCCTGGAATAGACCTTACCGGGAGGCTGAGAAGTGTGATCCTCTGTGATTGAACACACCCTCCGGTCCCCTTTTATACAGAGGGACCACCACCCCGGTCTGCCAGTCCAGAGGCACTGTCCCAGACCGCCACGCGATGTTGCAGAGACGTGTCAGCCAAGACAGTCCCACAACATCCAGAGACTTAAGATACTCAGGACGGATCTCATCCACCCCCGAAGCCTTGCCACCAAGGAGCTTGCCAACAACCTCAGTGACTTCGGCCAGGGTGATGGATGAGTCCGCCTCCGGGTCCCCAGCCTCCGCTTCCTCTTCGGAAGACGTGACAGCGGGATTGAGGAGATCCTCAAAGTATTCCTTCCACCGTCCGACAACATCCCCAGTCGAGGTCAACAGCTCTCCACCCGCACCGTACACGGTGTTGGTAAAGCACTGCTTCCCCCTCCTGAGCCGTCGGACGGTTTGCCAGAATTTCTTTGAGGCCGACCGATAGTCCTCCTCCATGGCCTCTCCGAACCTCTCCCAGTCCTGAGTTTTTGCCTCTGCGACCGCACGGGCTGCAGCACGCTTAGCCTGCCGGTACCCGTCAGCTGCCTCGGGAGTCCCACGAGCCAACAAGGCCCGATAGGACTCCTTCTTCAGCCTGACGGCATCCTTACTTCCGCGCCCACCACCGGGTTCGGGATTGCCGCGCGACAGGCACCAGAAACCTTGCGACCACAGCTACGAGCCGCGATCGACAATGGAGGTGGAAAACATGGTCCACTCGGACTCAATGTCCCCAACCTCCCCGGGATCTGGGAGAAGCTCTCCGGAGGTGTGAGTTGTAGACCCTGCTGACAGAGGGCTCCGCCAGACGTTCCCAGCAGACCCTCACGATACGCTTGGGCCTGCCAAGTCTGTCCGGCTTCCTCCCCCGCCAGCGGATCCAACTCACCACCAGGTGGTGATCGGTTGACAGCTCCGCCCCTCTCTTCACCCGAGTGTCAAGACGCGGCGGAGGTCAGATGACACGACAACAAAGTCGATCATCGACCTCCGCCTAGGTGTCCTGGTGCCACGTGCACTGATGGACACCCTTGTGCTTGAACATGGTGTTAGTTATGGACAAACTGTAACTAGCACAGAAGTCCAACAACTGAACACCGCTCGGGTTCAGATCAGGGGGGCCGTTCCTTCCGATTACCCCTCTCCAGGTGTCACTGTCGTTGCCCACGTGGGCGTTGAAGTCCCCCAGTAGAACAACGGAGTCCCCGGGCGGTGCACTGTCTAGTACCCCTCCCAGGGACTCCAAGAAGGCCTGGTACTCTGCACTGCTGTTCGGCCTGTAGGCCGCCACAACAGTGAGAGACCTGTCCCCACCCGTAGGCGGAGGGACGCGACCCTCTCGCTCACTGGGGTAACTCCAACACGTGACGGCTGAGCTGTGGGGCTATGAGCAGGCCCACACCAGCCCGCCGCCTCCCCGCCGGGCAACGCCAGAGAAATGGGCGTCCAGCCCCTCTCGAGAGACGGGTTCCAGAGCCCAGGCTGTGCGTGGAGGCGAGGCCGACTATATCTAGCCGGTAACGCTCAACCTCCCGCACAAGCTCAGGCTCCTTCCCCCCCAGCGAAGTGACATTCCATGTCCCTAGAGCCAGTTTCTGTGTCCGGAGATCTGGTCGCCGAAGCCCCTGCCTTCGACTGCCGCCCAGATCTCTCTGCACCGCCCCTTACGGATCCTCCTGCGGGTGGTGGGTCCACGGGAGGACGGCCCCACGCCGCCCTTCGGGCTGTGCCCGGCCGGGCCCCGTGGGGAAAGGCCCGCCACCAGGCGCCGCCGTCGGGCACCCACCCCAGGCCTGGCTCCAGGGTGGGGCCCCGGTAGCGCCAATCCGGGCGACGTAACTGGCCTTGGTTTTAAATAATCCATAAGGGTCTTCTGAACCGCTCTTGGTCTGACCCGTCACCCTGGACCTGTTTGCCATGGGAGACCCTACCAGGGGCATAAAGCCCCAGACAACATAGCTCCCAGGGTCATTCGGGTACTCAAACCCCTCCACCACGTTAAGGTGGCGGTTCAAGGAGGGGCTTTTTGCTAAATGCACTCTTGTTAAATGACATTCTGCAATGTTATTTATATTTTCCTCATCTGGAGGCTCTATTGTCTGCCTGCTTGCCTTTTCCGCCCTCTTTCTCCTGTTGTGTAAATGTTCTGGCTTTTTTCGGACTGCTAGATTGTATTTGTACTTTTTCCTGGTGCGTTTGGCGGCAGAGAGCTAAGTTTCTGCTGAGTGTTGACTCTTAACTAGTCACAATTCTACCTCAGGAAGGCTTGCAGAGTGGCACTACTAGACTCCTTAATTCTGCATGTACGTATTTGCACAGCTTCCTACACAGTGCCCAAGCCAAGTCATGTATATGGCCAAAGTAGTGTAATGTTTATAGCTTTTGAATGTCATTTACTTAATGTTCTTATTTTGCCGTATTTATTATTTTAAATAGCTCTGTATCTGTTTCCTACCTTCTCAGACTGTTTCTGGTACTGCTGTAACGTGAATATCTCCTCTGGGAATCAATAAATAAATAAATAAATGAATAAATTTTGCATAAAATCAGAAAGGTCAAACACGATTTACCTTCTTCAACATTTCTTCCATCACAGCAGGGTCATTCAGATCCAGAGAGGAGTTCTTTTTCAGCAGACGCAGTTTTATCACTTGCTTTGTCGTAACTGTGAAAGAAAATTACAACATTTCTGTTTATATTGGCATACTGGCATCCCTCGGGATTTCATCAGTTTAAACATTTACAGGGAAAATGTAGTAGTAACATCCTCCATCTGAGTGTTGAAATGTATTGTCTCTCCATAACTTGATGCTTTGTATTGTTTTTGTTACATTCTCATTTGGGACATTTGATGCTAAAGTAAACCCACATCTAAATATAAATACTATTTGAATCATGGGTTACCACTCACCAGGACTGTAGCAGATGAATGCTCTCTTCCAGTCACAGTTCCAGTCCTCCCACTTTCCAGAGTAGTTAAAGGCTGCTGCCACACAAGCCTCTTTCTTCATGTTGTTATTAGGTTCCTTTGTTTCCTGGTTCCAGTACCTAAATGAGGAGTTACTTCTATCCAACCACTTCCAGGAGTCTCTGAAAAGGCCGATCCAGACTGTTTCTCCGGTAGGTACCAGCTCCATTACCTTCTGGTTCTCTGCCATGTTTCTCACACTGGCCAGGTCTGTGTAGTGTTCTCTGCAGTAGCTCTGGGCCTCAGTCCATGTCATGGAGTTGTTGGTGAGGACAAATGTCACATTCGGCCCTGAAAATAGACCACAGTGAAGTACCACAACATCCAGTTTGTTTGCCATCCATATTCATGCCATTATAAATCCACTGAGATATAAGGAACCACATCAACAAACTAATGAATTTGTAAAAATTAAAATTTAAGACTGTCATCTTAATAACTTACTGAGTATTTCTCAACAGTCCCTCCACATGAATAAATAAAATAGATGCATCATCTTTTAGTTTTTCTACATATGAATATTTTTGTCAGATCTATTTAACACATACACCTGTTTTGTGTTTCTTAATCAGTCTCAGCATGAAGGTGAAATCACCATGGAGCTGTGTGCATATGAACAAGCAGGTGTCCAAACTATCACCCCTTGGTGGTGTCATCAGGAGACACATCTGTTTCTACAGCGATGCTGATGACACACTGCTTTATGTGGCTGTGTCTGTTTATTATTATTATTTCAATTCAATTTTATTTATATGATGCCGGTTCATAACAGAAGTTATCTTATTGCACTTTTCCTATAGAGCAGGTCTAGACCGTACTCTTTATAATATTATTTACAGAGACCCAACAGATCCCACCATGAGCAAGCACTTGGCGACAGTGGCAAGGAAAAACTTCCTTTAAGAGGCAGAAACCTCAGACAGAACCAGACTCAATGGTGGGCGGCCATCCGCCGCTGCCGTGTTAGGTTTAGAGAGAGAGTTATAGCTTAAATTTCCAGTTCCCGTCCAATTTTTTCACAATTGAGAATGACTTAAGGATGGGATCCGAAACGTCTTGATTCTGAAAACAGCGTCCAGATGACTACGACTGAAACCTTTTCTACGATAGAACACTCCTGGATGAATGAGGGACTACACCGTCTTTAGAGAGAGAGGTTTTGGGGAGGTGGGGGAGAGGGAGGCACAATGCAAATAACACCTAAAAATTTTAAATTGTAGAAATGTAATTGTAGTGTTATTATTAATAAATTAATAATAATAATAGGAATGACAGCTATAGGAATAATAATAATGTCAGCATCAGTAACAGAGCCGACAACAACAACTGTAGCAGCAGTTGTCGAGCAGGAACACGGGGCAGCAGGTGGCCCACAACCTCAGATCCAGACTCTGCAGCTCTGGAGGCAGAAATACCTGCTGAAAGCGACAGAAGGAGAGAGGAGAGAAACGAGAAAGCACAGAACTACGGGAGAGAGAAGATGTTAAGTTAGTAACATGCAGTAATGGGATAAAAATGCAGACAGACGGAGAGGGAGAGGAGGAGAGAGGTGCAACATGGGAAGTCTCCCAGCAGTTTAGGCCTATAGCAGCATAACTAAGGGATGGTTCAGGACTCACCCAAGCCAGCCCTAACTATAAGCTTTATCAAAGAGGAAAGTCTTTGGCCTACTCTTAAATGTGGAGATGGTGTCTGCCTCCGAACTAAACTTGAGGGTATGTAACCAAATCTGCTTCTTATCACACACAGAGACTAATTGATATCCAGCAGGATAGACTATTGTAAAGCTGTCCTATCTGGTCTATCTAATAAATCTGCTGAGTGCTGACGAGAACACAATACACCTTCTTTAAAGGCCTTACAGTGGTCAGTTTGGGTATTGATTTTAAATTCATCAGCCTACTTGTCTGACACGATTGCAATGTATGAACTTTCAGTTGTCCCAAAGAGCAGGACAAAAACTTTTGGTGAGGCAGCTTTTAGTTTTTATGCTCTGTACTGATATCTTTCTCCTCTTTAGCCGGCTGTTGAATATTTTTATATTATTCATTTTATTTAATCTTTTTTTTTTATTGTATTCGTGTTTTAAAATATTTTACTTCATCTATTTTTTCTGTTATTGTCTTTTATTTTATTGTTTTTTACAACAATTTTATTGGTTTTATTATTACCTATATATCATTTGTATTTCTTGTGTGCATAACTCTCAAATAGTTTTACTGTTTACATTTGTGCTGTCTTATTATAGACTTGTCAGTCACCTGTAAAGCACTTTGAATTGCACTAACCTGTATGAAAGGTGCTATACAAATAAAGTTTCATTGATTGATTGACTGATACTACATAGGCCTGAATAAGGAAAACAAAGAGGCAAAGAGAAGCAGAGACGTCAAGAAACTAAACTGGCATGTTTTTACCTTCAGTATTTAATATTCTCACCTCTGACATCAAAGCAGACTGCCTTGTAGGGATATTCACAATTGATGTCGCTCCATAGTCCAGTACTCTCCATCCGTGCACAGTATTCTCCACTGTTGAGATTGTTTGGTTCTTCACTGTACCAGTGTCTGAAGTCCATCTCACCGTCTTTGTAGAAACTTCTGTCTGACAGTGACCACCTCCAGCTGTCCAGGTCATCGTACAGCCCTATCCAGGCTCGCTGAAAGCAATATTGGATTTGTGTTTCTTTAGCCTCAAATGTAATATAAAGCTTAAAAAGCATTCTCCGTGCATCTTCCAGCAATATGCAGCTGAATCAGGTGCCTCTCAGTTCGAGGACAGGAAACATCCGAGAGGAAAAAAGGGACTGGAGCACAGTGATGGAGTTGCATATGACATTATTAATACTGATGCATCAGAGTTAGAGCAACATTTTATTGTTGTAGCTGCTCGAGTGGAGCTAGTTTATCTACTCAACTCTTTTTGATGTATATACAGTGGGTACGGAAAGTATTCAGACCCCTTTAAATTTTTCACTCTTTGTTTCATTGCAGCCGTTTGCTAAAATCAAAAAAGTTCATTTTATTTCTCATTAATGTACACTCAGCACCCCATCTTGACAGAAAAAAAACAGAAATGTAGAAATTTTTGCAAATGTATTAAAAAAGAAAAACTGAAATATCACATGGTCATAAGTATTCCGTACCCACTGTAACTATACAACTTGAATATCATTTACTTAATTTTCTTTTTTTGCGGTATTCATTATATCAAATAGCTCTTTATCTGTTTCCTACCTTTTCAGATGTTCTTGTCCTGAAGAAAGTCTTATCTTTATATACAGTTAGCTAGTTTTAACTACATTATATACAGTTAGCTAGTGTGGGAGAAATTTGGGGTTTATGGGTGTAATAGAATTTATGACACTTTGACTAAAGTATGATTTCACAAAGGAGTGATTATGTTGCATTGGGTTATGGGGCACTAGATGTTCCTATCATAAGACAGAAGTGTCCCAGAAGTTCTTCTTATCCTGATAATTTGGAACGGAGACAGTCTCTTTCTCTGTCTCCTCTTTAGATGATGGAACCTGAAAACCACCACCCGCCGTTCTGTTATAAGAGGTGTACCTTTTGAGGAGGGCATCTCTGCATACTGGAGACTTGGAATGGGAGGGGTAACTGCAGGGCTTAATTTGTGCCGGATCCTGCTGGAACAGGATCTGGGACCTCCCAGATTGGGACCGGCACCTATATATTTGATTGGATCTGGAACCTCCTTTGTCACTATCAAAATCTGTCAATAAATGTTGTGTAATATTTAATGTTATCTGTTCTCTCATTCTTTTATTTCCCCATTGAAGGCACTCGTAAAGCGCTTGTTTGCCTGTTTGGGATGCATTTTAAATCTTTAGTTGTCGTATGCTGTGCTGTGTAGTGGTATGTGGACCCAAAGGCAGATGACCAGGAAGCAGTATGAGGTGAAGTAGCTGGATGGCTATCATATTTAATGGGGGTGATGTGGTTTACAGGTAAGTACAGGCAGACCGGTAGGCAGACAGGTAATGAACAGACAAAAGGCAGATAGGTTACCAGCTGGCAGTGGTGGAAGCAGGGGAGTGAGTCCAAGGTGGCAATACAAACTCACGGTAAGAATGCTGGGGACCTGGGCACAGGAAACAGGTACCACAAAAGGTGCACCAAACGGTGACACACACAAAAGTCAGGAACACTCACAAGACAGGAACAAAACTCAAGGCAGGAATCACACCTGGCAGGAATCACACCAGACATAACAACAATGACCCAACACTGAACAAAGACAGAGACACGGACCAAATACCCTAGGGGAGGTGAAAAAACAAGACACAGGAAGCAAAACCACAAAACACACAAGGGAAGGAACACACTACAAAATATAACAGGAAGTGACAGAATCTTAAACTATGACAGAAGTAGGCTTTCACTTATTTCACCTTAGCAGTCCACCAAAGTCAAAAATTTGAGATGAGAAATAAGCAATCTAGTTTCTGAATCTTCACTCATGTAAGATCTACAAGGCCTGATTTAAAAGTTTGTTCCGACCTTCGTAAGGCAAGGGCACTACTGCACTTCCGGTTTCCACTGCTTTTCTTGCCTGTTAGCTTACTACTATAATTTCCCATAGAGGTTAGCAAGTTAGCTAACATTAGCATGCAGTTTACTGCTACAGCCTGTGGTAGCTCATTAGCTGCCAGCGTCTAGCTTTCAACACATGCTGTTCTAACAAATTTACGACATATGTTTTCTAAAATGAGCAGCGGTGAAAGTTACTATATTCTGATATGACCAAAAGTTGTCTACTTCCGCTTTAAAATGTTGATTAAAACGTTGCTGTTTGTTGATACTTTGATCCTTTGACTAGAGCTGAAAACTTCTGATCTAAACGTTGAGAAACGAGGCAGCTTTGATTAGATTAGATTCAGCTTTATTGTCATTACACATGTACAAGTACAAGGCAACGAAATGCAGTTTAGGTCTAACCAGAAGTGCAATAAGCAAGTGCAGGATATAAAGTGTGTGCATAAATGCAGGATAGAGCAGTATTATGAAAATATTGTGGTACTATGGACATTAAATACAGATGGCATTACTATAAACCGAAGTGTACTGATGGATATGTACAATAATGACTTGGACTGGGCAGAACAGTAGTGCAATGAATAATAAGTAATGCAAATTATGGAAATAGTTAACAGTGCAGTAGATGAGTTATTGCAGTATTCAGTATTGTACTGGAGTGCAATGAACATGTGGTACAAAACAATATAGCAGCACTACATGTTTCTTTGTGTCTCCAGTCTGCAGAGATACAAACTTGTACCTTATGGATGTAAACTAAGTGTTGTGTTGGCTGTGCCCATGTGTCCATGCTGCCTCAATGCTTCTCTGTCGACAGATCTCTTTGTAATAAATCCATGGGGGCTCATCGAGTTATTCTTTTATTCAACTGAGGACATCTCTTCAGTACACGTTTTTCTTCAACAGATAGTTTTAACTGCTTTATTTACAGGTAGCTAGTTTTACCTACTTTATTTACATTTAGCTAGTTTTAACTGCTTTATATACAGTTAGCTAGTTTTAATTACTTTATATTACAGTCAGCTAGCTTAGCCCAGTGGTTCCCAACCTAGGGGTCGGGCCCCTCCAAAGGGTCACCAGATAAATCTGAGGGGTTGTGAGATGATTAATGGGAGAGGAAAGAAGAATGAACTATTTTCTGATAAACACATTTGTTTTAATTTGTATAAATTTTTTGTAATCTTTCCTTTTTTGTGAAATGCTAGATAATTTGACCTCTTTGGGCCTCAAACTGCAAATTAAACCGTCTGAACTCATAGACATCTGAAACGCAAAAAAGGGCCCCAACCAGACACAAAATTTTATTTAAGTACAGTTCATCCACCACTGTGTAAGTGTAAAACTTTCAAACCGCCTGTCACCTGCCACTTACATAATTGTAAAAAAACGTCTTTGAAATGAAAAAGAGAAAAGTGAACTCACATAACTGTATTTCGAGTAGACCATTTTGCTTAAAACTGCCATGTTGTTCAGGATCTTCACATCCTCCATGTTTTCTATAGTGGCCAGGTCTGTGTATTTTTCTCTGCAGTAGCTCTGCGCTTCAGTCATGTTCTTCAGCTCATAAACAAAATGGTACTGACGTTTAACATGTGATGAGACGGCACACAGCCCTGTAGAGACACACAGGCATGCTGATTAGATTTGGGCTAAAATTACTTAAATAATATATCTTGACTTGAATTGTAACATTTCATTGTTTTGGCAGTAAAAGCACTTCCAATATAGATGTCATGAAAATAAAATGAAAATAAAAGATAATATAATATACAATATATAATAATAAAAACAAATATTAATAAAAATCTTTTTGCATTTAGTTGGACTGTATGTCAATTAATGGAAGGTTACTGAGCAAATAAAGTAACAGTGTTTGAAGCTCTCACAATGCTGTCACAAGGATACCACAATACATAATGGGAAATTAATAACTAATTTAAAAGTATATAAAACACTTGCCTGATGCAGCGATGGTGAACAGAAGAACTTTTTCCATCCTTGTCTGTTCCTCGTTTCCCTCTTTTAGTCTGTGACTGCAGAAATGCAGCAGTTGAAATGACTTCTTAGTTACATAGGAACCTTTTAGCTGCACTGTTGACTTCATGCAAAGTTATTAGGGGGAACAATAATTTGCCTATCAGGCTCCTACCAATGTCTTTCTGTGTGCTGATACTGTACTGAATTAGTCATTTTTAGGCAGCGATGTAAACAATCAGCTACCAAATCTTCTGTTACAACCCGTCTCAAAGTTGGTCAGAGAGCAGGGAGACCACTCAGGAGGTGGAACTGAATAGTTTTATTTGACTTAGAGAAAATTAACCAAATGAAAACAAACCAAAATCATCAGCTCAACATTTTAATTTGCCCAATACCAGTGGGGGAAAGTTACTAAGTACATTTACTGAAGTACTGTACTCAAGGACAATTTTGAGGTATTTGTACTTTACTGTATTTCCATTTTCTGCTATTTTATACATTCAGTTCAATTTTATTTATATGGCGCCAATTCATAACACAAGTTATCTCATTGCACTTTTCCTATAGAGCAGGTCTAGACCGAACTCTTTGTAATATTATTTTACAGAGACCCAACAAATCCCACCATGAGCAAGCACTTGGCGACAGTGGCAAGGAAAAGAGCGTCTTATCTTAACTTATCTTAAAGTATCTTAACTTATCTTCAAGCATCTTATTATAACTCAACTTATCTTAAAGTATCTTATCTTAACTAATCTTAAAGCGTCTTATCTTATCTTAACTAATCTTAAAGCGTCTTATCTTCTCTTAAGTAATCTTAAAGCGTCTTATCTTAACTAATCTTAAAGTGTCTTATCTTAACTAATCTTAAAGTATCTTATCTATCAAGTGTCAGAAAATAGTCAAAAATGGCTGTTATAATTTCCCACAGCACACACAAAGGAGATCAATTCAAATGCCTTGTTTTAACTGACCAACAGTCCAAAACCCAAAGATAGTAAGTTTCTGACCATACACGACAAAGAAAAGCATTTTTGCTTGGAAAATGACTAAAAGGATCAATTGAATATCAAAACAGTTGTGATTAATCGACTAGTTGTTGCAGCTCTATTCTGACCCATTACAGGAGGACTTTGAGGAAAGAAAATGCATTTTCCCTCATGAAAACAGACACAGCAGTTCAACATTAAAGCTCCTCCTTTTTTGTTCTGGTCTTCCTCTTCTTTGTCTCCTCCACGTCCTTGTGGAAGACCTTTCCATCTGACTGCTTCTTCCAGCTCAGTCTGATGTCTCCATTCACCCCCTGGTCCTTCAGCCTCTGTTTGAGCTGAGATACAAAACTCCTCAACATTATCACTCACATGGAGAAAATGTTTTGCTAAATGCACTCTTGTTAAATGACATTCTGCAATGTTATTTATATTTTCCTCATCTGGAGGCTCTATTGTAGGAGCACTCTGCCTGCTTGCCTTTTCCGCCCTCTTTCTCCTGTTGTGTAAATGTTCTGGCTTTTTTCGGACTGCTAGATTGTATTTGTACTTTTTCCCGGTGCGTTTGGCGGCAGAGAGCTAAGTTTCTGCTGAGTGTTGACTCTTAACTAGTCACAAGTCTACCTCAGGAAGGCCTGCAGAGTGGCACTACTAGACTCCTTAATTCTGCACGTACGTATTTGCACAGCTTCCTACACAGTGCCCAAGCCAAGTCATGTATATGGCCAAAGTAGTGTAATGTTTAAAGCTTTTGAATGTCATTTACTTAATGTTCTTATTTTGCCGTATTTATTATTTTAAATAGCTCAGTATCTGTTTCCTACCTCCTCAGACTGTTTCTGGTACTGCTGTAACGTGAATTTCTCCTCTGGGAATCAATAAATAAATTTTGCATAAAATCAGAAAGGTCAAGCACGATTTACCTTCTTCAACATTTCTTCCATCACAGCAGGGTCATTCAGATCCAGAGAGGAGTTCTTTTTCAGCAGACGCAGTTTTATCACTTGCTTTGTCGTAACTGTGAAAAAAAATGACAACATTTCTGTTTATATTGGCATACTGGCATCCCTCGGGATTTCATCAGTTTAAACATTTACAGGGAAAATGTGGTAGTTACATCCTCCATCTGAGTGTTGAAATGTATTGTCTCTCCATAACTTGATGCTTTGTATTGTTTTTGTTACATTCTCATTTGGGACATTTGATGCTAAAGTAAACCCACATCTAAATATAAATACTATTTGAATCATGGGTTACCACTCACCAGGACTGTAGCAGATGAATGCTCTCTTCCAGTCACAGTTCCAGTCCTCCCACTTTCCAGAGTAGTTAAAGGCTGCTGCCACACAAGCCTCTTTCTTCATGTTGTTGTTAGGTTCCTTTGTTTCCTGGTTCCAGTACCTAAATGAGGAGTTACTTCCATCCAACCACTTCCAGGAGTCTCTGAAAAGGCCGATCCAGACTGTTTCTCCGGTAGGTACCAGCTCCATTACCTTCTGATTCTCTGCCATGTTTCTCACACTGGCCAGGTCTGTGTAGTGTTCTCTGCAGTAGCTCTGGGCCTCAGTCCATGTCATGTTGCTGGTGAGGACAAATGTCACATTCGGCCCTGAAAATAGACCACAGTGAAGTACCACAACATCCAGTTTGTTTGCCATCCATATTCATGCCATTATAAATCCACTGAGATATAAGGAACCACATTAACAAACTAATGAATTTGTAAAAATTAAAATTTAAGACTGTCATCTTAATAACTTACTGAGTATTTCTCAACAGTCCCTCCACATGAATAAAAAGGTCGTCAAAATCAACAAAAAAATAGGTGCATCATCTTTTAGTTTTTCTCGTATGAATATTTTTGTCAGATCTATTAAACACATACTCTTGTTTTGTGTTAATCAGTCTCAGCATGAAGGTGAAATCACCATGGAGCTGTGTGCATATGAACATGCAGGTGTCCAAACTATCACCCCTTGGTGGTGTCATCAGGAGACACATCATCTGTTTCTACAGCGATGCTGATGACACACTGCTTTATGTGGCTGTGTCTGTTTATTATTATTATTTCAATTCAATTTTATTTATATGATGCCGGTTCATAACAGAAGTTATCTTATTGCACTTTTCCTATAGAGCAGGTCTAGACCGTACTCTTTATAATATTATTTACAGAGACCCAACAGATCCCACCATGAGCAAGCACTTGGCGACAGTGGCAAGGAAAAACTTCCTTTAAGAGGCAGAAACCTCAGACAGAACCAGACTCAATGGTGGGCGGCCATCCGCCGCTGCCGTGTTAGGTTTAGAGAGAGAGTTATAGCTTAAATTTCCAGTTCCCGTCCAATTTTTTCACAATTGAGAATGACTTAAGGATGGGAGCCGAAACGTCTTGATTCTGAAAACAGCGTCCAGATGACTACGACTGAAACCTTTTCTACGATAGAACACTCCTGGATGAATGAGGGACTACACCGTCTTTAGAGAGAGAGGTTTTGGGGAGGTGGGGGAGAGGGAGGCACAATGCAAATAACACCTTAAAATTTTAAATTGTAGAAATGTAATTGTAGTGTTAATATTAATAAATTAATAATAATAATAATAATAATAGGAATGACAGCTATAGGAATAATAATGCCAGTATTAGTAACAGAGCCAATAACAACAACTGCAGCAGCAGTTGTTGAGCAGGAACACGGGGGCAGCAGGTGGCCCACAACCACAGATCCAGACTCTGCAGCTCTAGAGGCAGAAATACCTGCTGAAAGCGACAGAAGGAGAGAGGAGAGAGACGAGAAAGCACAGAACTACGGGAGAGAGAAGATGTTAAGTTAGTAACATGCAGTAATGGGATAAAAATGTAGACAGACGGAGAGGGAGAGGAGGAGAGAGGTGCAACATGGGAAGTCTCCCAGCAGTTTAGGCCTATAGCAGCATAACTAAGGGATGGTTCAGGACTCACCCAAGCCAGCCCTAACTATAAGCTTTATCAAAGAGGAAAGTCTTTGGCCTACTCTTAAATGTGGAGATGGTGTCTGCCTCCGGAACTAAACTTGAGGGGTATGTAACCAAATCTGCTTCTTATCACACACAGAGAGACTAATTGATATCCAGCAGGATAGACTATTGTAAAGCTGTCCTATCTGGTCTATCTAATAAATCTGCTGAGTGCTGACGAGAACACAATACACCTTCTTTAAAGGCCTTACAGTGGTCAGTTTTGGTATTGATTTTAAATTCATCAGCCTACTTGTCTGACACGATTGCAATGTATGAACTTTCAGTTGTCCCAAAGAGCAGGACAAAAACTTTTGGTGAGGCAGCTTTTAGTTTTTATGCTCCGAGTCTGTCTGAGGATCTGAGAGCAGCTCAAAGTGCTGATATCTTTCTCCTCTTTAGCCGGCTGTTGAATATTTTTATATTATTCATTTTATTTAATCTTTTTTTTTATTGTATTCGTGTTTTAAAATATTTTACTTCATCTATTTTTTCTGTTATTGTCTTTTATTTTATTGTTTTTTACAACAATTTTATTGGTTTTATTATTACCTATATATCATTTGTATTTCTTGTGTGCATAACTCTCAAATAGTTTTACTGTTTACATTTGTGCTGTCTTATTATCGACTTGTCAGTCACCTGTAAAGCACTTTGAATTGCACTAACCTGTATGAAAGGTGCTATACAAATAAAGTTTCATTGATTGATTGACTGATACTACATAGGCCTGAATAAGGAAAACAAAGAGGCAAAGAGAAGCAGAGACGTCAAGAAACTAAACTGGCATGTTTTTACCTTCAGTATTTAATATTCTCACCTCTGACATCAAAGCAGACTGCCTTGTAGGGATATTCACAATTGATGTCGCTCCATAGTCCAGTACTCTCCATCCGTGCGCAGTATTCTCCACTGTTGCGATTGTTTGGTTCTACACTGTGCCAGTGTCTGAAGTCCATCTCACCGTCTTTGTAGAAACTTCTGTCTGACAGTGACCACCTCCAGCTGTCCAGGTCATCGTACAGCCCTATCCAGGCTCGCTGAAAGCAATATTGGATTTGTGTTTCTTTAGCCTCAAATGTAATATAAAGCTTAAAAAGCTTTCTCCGCGCATCTTCCAGCAATATGCAGCTGAATCAGGTGCCTCTCAGTTCGAGGACAGGAAACATCCGAGAGGAAAAAAGGGACTGGAGCACAGTGATGGAGTTGCATATGACATTATTAATACTGATGCATCAGAGATAGAGCAGCATTTTACTGTTGTAGCTGCTCGAGTGGAGCTAGTTTATCTACTCAACTCTTTTTGATGTATATACAGTGGGTACGGAAAGTATTCAGACCCCTTTAAATTTTTCACTCTTTGTTTCATTGCAGCCGTTTGCTAAAATCAAAAAAGTTCATTTTATTTCTCATTAATGTACACTCAGCACCCCATCTTGACAGAAAAAAAACAGAAATGTAGAAATTTTTGCAAATGTATTAAAAAAGAAAAACTGAAATATCACATGGTCATAAGTATTCCGTACCCACTGTAACTATACAACTTGAATATCATTTACTTAATTTTCTTTTTTTGCGGTATTCATTATATCAAATAGCTCTTTATCTGTTTCCTACCTTTTCAGATGTTCTTGTCCTGAAGAAAGTCTTATCTTTATATACAGTTAGCTAGTTTTAACTACATTATATACAGTTAGCTAGTGTGGGAGAAATTTGGGGGTTTATGGGTGTAATAGAATTTATGACACTTTGACTAAAGTATGATTTCACAAAGGAGTGATTATGTTGCTTTGGGTTATGGGGCACTAGATGTTCCTATCATAAGACAGAAGTGTCCCAGAAGTTCTTCTTATCCTGATAATTTGGAACGGAGACAGTCTCTTTCTCTGTCTCCTCTTTAGATGATGGAACCTGAAAACCACCACCCGCCGTTCTGTTATAAGAGGTGTACCTTTTGAGGAGGGCATCTCTGCATACTGGAGACTTGGAATGGGAGGGGTAACTGCAGGGCTTAATTTGTGCCGGATCCTGCCGGAACAGGATCTGGGACCTCCCAGATTGGGACCGGCACCTATATATTTGATTGGATCTGGAACCTCCTTTGTCACTATCAAAATCTGTCAATAAATGTTGTGTAATATTTAATGTTATCTGTTCTCTCATTCTTTTATTTCCCCATTGAAGGCACTCGTAAAGCGCTTGTTTGCCTGTTTTGGATGCATTTTAAATCTTTAGTTGTCGTATGCTGTGCTGTGTAGTGGTATGTGGACCCAAAGGCAGATGACCAGGAAGCAGTATGAGGTGAAGTAGCTGGATGGCTATCATATTTAATGGGGGTGATGTGGTTTACAGGTAAGTACAGGCAGACCGGTAGGCAGACAGGTAATGAACAGACAAAAGGCAGATAGGTTACCAGCTGGCAGTGGTGGAAGCAGGGGAGTGAATCCAAGGTGGCAATACAAACTCACGGTAAGAATGCTGGGGACCTGGGCACAGGAACCAGGTACCACAAAAGGTGCACCAAACGGTGACACACACAAAAGTCAGGAACACTCACAAGACAGGAACAAAACTCAAGGCAGGAATCACACCTGGCAGGAATCACACCAGACATAACAACAATGACCCAACACTGAACAAAGACAGAGACACGGACCAAATACCCTAGGGGAGGTGAAACAACAAGACACAGGTGCAAACAATCAAGGAAGGGCCAACAATCAAAACTGGAGGAAAACAAAGACAGGAAGCAAAACCACAAAACACACAAGGGAAGGAACACACTACAAAATATAACAGGAAGTGACAGAATCTTAAACTATGACAGAAGTAGGCTTTCACTTATTTCACCTTAGCAGTCCACCAAATTCAAAAATTTGAGATGAGAAATAAGCAGTCCAGTTTCTGAATCTTCACTCATGTAAGATCTACAAGGCCTGATTTAAAAGTTTGTTCCGACCTTCGTAAGGCAAGGGCACTACTGCACTTCTGGTTTCCACTGCTTTTCTTGCCTGTTAGCTTACTACTATAATTTCCCATAGAGGTTAGCAAGTTAGCTAACATTAGCATGCAGTTTACTGCTACAGCCTGTGGTAGCTCATTAGCTGCCAGCGTCTAGCTTTCCAACACATGCTGTTCTAACAAATTTACAACATATGTTTTCTAAAATGAGCAGCGGTGAAAGTTACTATATTCTGATATGACCAAAAGTTGTCTACTTCCGCTTTAAAATGTTGATTAAAACGTTGCTGTTTGTTGATACTTTGATCCTTTGACTAGAGCTGAAAACTTCTGATCTAAACGTTGAGAAACGAGGCAGCTTTGATTAGATTAGATTCAGCTTTATTGTCATTACACATGTACAAGTACAAGGCAACGAAATGCAGTTTAGGTCTAACCAGAAGTGCAATAAGCAAGTGCAGGATATAAAGTGTGTGCATAAATGCAGGATAGAGCAGTATTATGAAAATATTGTGGTACTATGGACATTATATACAGATGGCATTACTATAAACCGAAGTGTACTGATGGATATGTACAATAATGACTTGGACTGGGCAGAACAGTAGTGCAATGAATAATAAGTAATGCAAATTATGGAAATAGTTAACAGTGCAGTAGATGAGTTATTGCAGTATTCAGTATTGTACTGGAGTGCAAATGAACATGTGGTACAAAAACAATATAGCAGCACTACATGTTTCTTTGTGTCTCCAGTCTGCAGAGATACAAACTTGTACCTTATGGATGTAAACTAAGTGTTGTGTTGGCTGTGCCCATGTGTCCATGCTGCCTCAATGCTTCTCTGTCGACAGATCTCTTTGTAATAAATCCATGGGGGCTCATCGAGTTATTCTTTTATTCAACTGAGGACATCTCTTCAGTACACGTTTTTCTTCAACAGATAGTTTTAACTGCTTTATTTACAGGTAGCTAGTTTTACCTACTTTATTTACATTTAGCTAGTTTTAACTGCTTTATATACAGTTAGCTAGTTTTAATTACTTTATATTACAGTCAGCTAGCTTAGCCCAGTGGTTCCCAACCTAGGGGTTGGGCCCCTCCAAAGGGTCACCAGATAAATCTGAGGGGTTGTGAGATGATTAATGGGAGAGGAAAGAAGAATGAACTATTTTCTGATAAACACATTTGTTTTAATTTGTATAAATTTTTTGTAATCTTTCCTTTTTTGTGAAATGCTAGATAATTTGACCTCTTTGGGCCTCAAACTGCAAATTAAACCGTCTGAACTCATAGACATCGGAAACGCAAAAAAGGGCCCCAACCAGACACAAAATTTAATTCAAGTACAGTTCATCCACCACTGTGTAAGTGTAAAACTTTCAAACCGCCTGTCACCTGCCACTTACATAATTGTAAAAAAACGTCTTTGAAATGAAAAAGAGAAAAGTGAACTCACATAACTGTATTTCGAGTAGACCATTTTGCTTAAAACTGCCATGTTGTTCAGGATCTTCACATCCTCCATGTTTTCTATAGTGGCCAGGTCTGTGTATTTTTCTCTGCAGTAGCTCTGCGCTTCAGTCATGTTCTTCAGCTCATAAACAAAATGGTACTGACGTTTAACATGTGATGAGACGGCACACAGCCCTGTAGAGACACACAGGCATGCTGATTAGATTTGGGCTAAAAATTACTTAAATAATATATCTTGACTTGAATTGTAACATTTCATTGTTTTGGCAGTAAAAGAACTTCCAATATAGATGTCATGAAAATAAAATGAAATAAAAGATAATATAATATACAATATATAATAATAAAAACAAATATTAATAAAAATCTTTTTGCATTTAGTTGGACTGTATGTCAATTAATGGAAGGTTACTGAGCAAATAAAGTAACAGTGTTTGAAGCTCTCACAATGCTGTCACAAGGATACCACAATACATAATGGGAAATTAATAACTAATTTAAAAATATATAAAACACTTGCCTGATGCAGCGATGGTGAACAGAAGAACTTTTTCCATCCTTGTCTGTTCCTCGTTTCCCTCTTTTAGTCTGTGACTGCAGAAATGCAGCAGTTGAAATGACTTCTTAGTTACATAGGAACCCTTCAGCTGCACTGTTGACTTCATGCAAAGTTATTAGGGGGAACAATAATTTGCCTATCAGGCTCCTACCAATGTCTTTCTGTGTGCTGATACTGTACTGAATTAGTCATTTTTAGGCAGCGATGTAAACAATCAGCTACCAAATCTTCTGTTACAACCCGTCTCAAAGTTGGTCAGAGAGCAGGGAGACCACTCAGGAGGTGGAACTGAATAGTTTTATTTGACTTAGAGAAAATTAACCAAATGAAAACAAACCAAAATCATCAGCTCAACATTTTAATTTGCCCAATACCAGTGGGGGAAAGTTACTAAGTACATTTACTGAAGTACTGTACTCAAGGACAATTTTGAGGTATTTGTACTTTACTGTATTTCCATTTTCTGCTATTTTATACATTCAGTTCAATTTTATTTATATGGCGCCAATTCATAACACAAGTTATCTCATTGCACTTTTCCTATAGAGCAGGTCTAGACCGAACTCTTTGTAATATTATTTTACAGAGACCCAACAAATCCCACCATGAGCAAGCACTTGGCGACAGTGGCAAGGAAAAGAGCGTCTTATCTTAATTTATCTTAAAGTATCTTAACTTATCTTCAAGCATCTTATTATAACTCAACTTATCTTAAAGTATCTTATCTTAACTAATCTTAAAGTCTTATCTTCTCTTAACTAATCTTAAAGCGTCTTATCTTCTCTTAACTAATCTTAAAGCGTCTTATCTTAACTAATCTTAAAGCGTCTTATCTTAACTAATCTTAAAGTGTCTTATCTTAACTAATCTTAAAGTATCTTATCTATCAAGTGTCAGAAAATAGTCAAAAATGGCTGTTATAATTTCCCACAGCACACACAAAGGAGATCAATTCAAATGCCTTGTTTTAACTGACCAACAGTCCAAAACCCAAAGATAGTAAGTTTCTGACCATACACGACAAAGAAAAGCATTTTTGCTTGGAAAATGACTAAAAGGATCAATTGAATATCAAAACAGTTGTGATTAATCGACTAGTTGTTGCAGCTCTATTCTGACCCATTACAGGAGGACTTTGAGGAAAGAAAATGCATTTTCCCTCATGAAAACAGACACAGCAGTTCAACATTAAAGCTCCTCCTTTTTTGTTCTGGTCTTCCTCTTCTTTGTCTCCTCCACGTCCTTGTGGAAGACCTTTCCATCTGACTGCTTCTTCCAGCTCAGTCTGATGTCTCCATTCACCCCCTGGTCCTTCAGCCTCTGTTTGAGCTGAGATACAAAACTCCTCAACATTATCACTCACATGGAGAAAATGTTTTGCTAAATGCACTCTTGTTAAATGACATTCTGCAATGTTATTTATATTTTCCTCATCTGGAGGCTCTATTGTCTGCCTGCTTGCCTTTTCCGCCCTCTTTCTCCTGTTGTGTAAATGTTCTGGCTTTTTTCGGACTGCTAGATTGTATTTGTACTTTTTCCCGGTGCATTTGGCGGCAGAGAGCTAAGTTTCTGCTGAGTGTTGACTCTTAACTAGTCACAGTTCTACCTCAGGAAGGCCTGCAGAGTGGCACTACGAGACTCCTTAATTCTGCACGTACGTATTTGCACAGCTTCCTACACAGTGCCCAAGCCAAGTCATGTATATGGCCAAAGTAGTGTAATGTTTATAGCTTTTGAATGTCATTTACTTAATGTTCTTATTTTGCCGTATTTATTATTTTAAATAGCTCTGTATCTGTTTCCTACCTTCTCAGACTGTTTCTGGTACTGCTGTAACGTGAATATCTCCTCTGGGAATCAATAAATAAATGAATACATTTTGCATAAAATCAGAAAGGTCAAACACAATTTACCTTCTTCAACATTTCTTCCATCACAGCAGGGTCATTCAGATCCAGAGAGGAGTTCTTTTTCAGCAGACGCAGTTTTATCACTTGCTTTGTCGTAACTGTGAAAGAAAATTACAACATTTCTGTTTATATTGGCATACTGGCATCCCTCGGGATTTCATCAGTTTAAACATTTACAGGGAAAATGTGGTAGTAACATCCTCCATCTGAGTGTTGAAATGTATTGTCTCTCCATAACTTGATGCTTTGTATTGTTTTTGTTACATTCTCATTTGGGACATTTGATGCTAAAGTAAACCCACATCTAAATATAAATACTATTTGAATCATGGGTTACCACTCACCAGGACTGTAGCAGATGAATGCTCTCTTCCCGTCACATTTCAAGTCCTCCCACTTTCCAGAGTAGTTAAAGTCTGCTGCCACACAAGCCTCTTTCTTCATTTTGTTATTGGGTTCATTTGTTTCCTGGTTCCAGTACCTAAATGAGGAGTTACTTCCATCCAACCACTTCCAGGAGTCTCTGAAAAGGCCGATCCAGACTGCTTCTCCGGTAGGTACCAGCTTCATTACCTTCTGATTCTCTGCCATGTTTCTCACACTGGCCAGGTCTGTGTAGTGTTCTCTGCAGTAGCTCTGGGCCTCAGTCCATGTCATGTTGCTGGTGAGGACAAATGTCACATTCGGCCCTGAAAATAGACCACAGTGAAGTACCACAACATCCAGTTTGTTTGCCATCCATATTCATGCCATTATAAATCCACTGAGATATAAGGAACCACATCAACAAACTAATGAATTTGTAAAAATAAAAATTTAAGACATTATCATCTTAATAACTTACTGAGTATTTCTCAACAATCCCTCCACATGAATAAATAAAATAGATGCATCATCTTTTAGTTTTTCTACATATGAATATTATTAGCTCTATTAAACACATACTCCTGTTTTGTGTTTCTTAATCAGTCTCAGCATGAAGGTGAAATCACCATGGAGGTGTGTGCATATGAACATGCAGGTGTCCAAACTATCACCCCTTGGTGGTGTCATCAGGAGACACATCATCTGTTTCCATAGTGACGCTGATGACACACTGCTTTATGTGGCTGTGTCTGTTTATTATTATTTCAATTCAATTCAATTTTATTTATATGATGCCGGTTCATAACTGAAGTTATCTCATTGCACGTTTCCTACAGAGCAGGCCTAAACCGTACTCTTTATAATATTATTTACAGAGACCCAACAGATCCCACCATGAGCAAGCACTTGGCGACAGTGGCAAGGAAAAACGTCCTTTAAGAGGCAGAAACCTCAGACAGAACCAGACTCAATGGTGGGTGGCCATCCGCCGCTGCCGTGTTAGGTTTAGAGAGAGAGGTTTTGGGGAGGTGGGGGAGAGGGAGGCACAATGCAAATAACACCTAAAAATGTTTAAATAGTAGAAATTTAATTGTATTGTTAATATTAATAAATTAATAATAATAATAATAATAATAACAATAGGAATGACAGCTCTAGGAATAATAATAACCACAGATCCAGACTCTGCAGCTCTGGAGGCAGAAATACCTGCTGAAAGCGACAGAAGGAGAGAGGAGAGAGACGAGAAAGCACAGAACTACGGGAGAGAGAAGATGTCGAGTTAGTAACATGCAGTAATGGGATAAAAATGCAGACAGACGGAGAGGGAGAGGAGGAGAGAGGTGCATCATGGGACGTCTCCCAGCAGTTTAGGCCTATAGCAGCATAACTAAGGGATGGTTCAGGACTCACTTGAGCCAGCCCTAACTATAAGCTTTATCAAAGAGGAAAGTCTTTAGCCTACTCTTAAATGTGGAGATGGTGTCTGCCTCCCGAACCCAAACTGGGACCTGAATCCACAGGAGAGGAGCTTGATAACTGAAGGCTCTGCCATCTGTTTATTACATTATATACTAAATTTTATTATTTATTTACTATAAAAATTAATACAGAAAAAAACACGAAGTATCATTACTTAATCGTACTATTTAGTATTCTGGTGTGCGCTGTTTACATAAATTAGACTTGCTGACTTTTCTGCTAATAATCACACCACTGTCACTCTTGCCTTCTAATTTTATCTTTAATTGCTCCTGTATAGTTTCTATTTTTACTTCTATTCTTATTTTAGTTTCTTACTATACATTTTTACTTTTCTTTTTTAAATCTGTACTTATTTCTATCCTCGTGCAGCTGCAACACCTGAATTTCCCCTCTGGGATCAATAAGGGTTTTTCTTATCTTGTCTCCTGATGACACAGGACCAATCGCTGCTCTTATTAGATGTATTTCAGCTATCGGTGTCTGGATGTCACAAACCTTTTTACAGCTCAACCAGAGTGAAACTGAAATTTTAGTTAAAGATTCAAAGGCTCAGACAGAGAAACTGGCAGCAAAATTTAATTCTCGAGGAGCCAACAGGTAAGAAACCTCTGTGTCGTCTTTGAGTCAGAACTAAACTTGAGGGGTATGTAACGAAATCTGCTTCTTATCACACACAGAGAGACTAATTGATATCCAGCAGGATAGACTATTGTAAAGCTGTCCTATCTGGTCTACCTAATAAATCTGCTGAGTGCTGACGAGAACACAATACACCTTCTTTCAAGGCCTTACAGTGGTCAGTTTTGGTATTGATTTTAAATTCACCAGCCTACCTGTCTGACACGATTGCAATGTATGAACTTTCAGTTGTCCCAAAGAGCAGGACAAAAACTTTTGGTGAGACAGCTTTTAGTTTTTATGCTCCGAGTCTGTCTGAGGATCTGAGAGCAGCTCAAAGTGCTGATATCTTTCTCCTCTTTAGCCGGCTGTTGAATATTTTTATATTATTCATTTTATTTAATTTTTTTTTTATTGTATTCGTGTTTTAAAATATTTTACTTCCTCATCTATTTTTTCTGTTATTGTCTTATTTTATTGTTTTTTTTACAACAATTTTATTGGTTTATTATTACCTATATATCATTTGTATTTCTTGTGTGCATAACTCAAATAGTTTTACTGTTTACATTTGTGCTGTCTTATTATCGACTTGTCAGTCACCTGTAAAGCACTTTGAATTGCACTAACCTGTATGAAAGGTGCTATACAAATAAAGTTTGATTGATTGATTGATTGACTGATACTACATAGGCCTGAATAAGGAAAACAAAGAGGCAAAGAGAAGCAGAGACGTCAAGAAAATAAACTGGTATGTTTTTACCTTCAGTATTTAATATTCTCACCTCTGACATCAAAGCAGACTGCCTTGGAGGGATATTCACAATTGTTGTCGCTCCATCGTCCAGTACTACGCATCCGTGCGCAGTATTCTCCACTGTTGAGATTGTTTGGTTCTCCACTGTACCAGTGTCTGAAGTCCATCTCCCCGTCTTTGTAGAAACTTCTGTCTGACAGTGACCACCTCCAGCTGTCCAGGTCATTGTACAGCCCTATCCAGGCTCGCTGAAAGCAATATTGGATTTGTGTTTCTTTAGCCTCAATTGTAATATAAAGCTGAAAAAGCATTCTCCACGCATCTTCCAGCAATATGCAGCTGAATCAGGTGCCTCTCAGTTCGAGGACAGCAAACATCCGAGAGGAAAAAAGGGACTGGAGCACAGTGATGGAGTTGCATATGACATTATTAATACTGATGCATCAGAGTTAGAGCAGCATTTTACTGTTGTAGCTGCTCGAGTGGAGCTAGTTTATCTACTCAACTCTTTACTTCTGCACATATGTATTTGCATAGCTTCCATAGTCATGTCGTGAATATGGCCAAAGTATTTTGATGTATATAACTATACAACTTGAATATCATTTACTTTATTTTCTTATTTTGCTGTATTCATTATATCAAATAGCTCTTTATCTGTTTCCTACCTTTTCAGATGTTCTTGTCCTGAAGAAAGTCTTATCTTTATATACAGTTAGCTAGTTTTAACTACATTATATACAGTTAGCTAGTGTGGGAGAAATTTGGGGGTTTATGGGTGTAATAGAATTTATGACACTTTGACTAAAGTATGGTTTCACAAACAAAGGAGTGATTATGTTGCTTTGGGTTATGGGGCACTAGATGTTCCTATCATAAGACAGAAGGGTCCCAGAAGTTCTTCTTATCCTGATAATTTGGGATGGAGACAGTCTCTTTCTCTGTCTCATCTTTAGATGATGGAACCTGAAAACCACCACCCGCCGTTCTGTTATAAGAGGTGTACCTTTTGAGGAGGGCATCTCTGCATACTGGAGACTTAGAATAGGAGGGGTAACTGCAGGGCTTAGTTTGTCACGGATCCTGCTGGAACAGGATCTGGGACCTCCCAGATTGGGACCGGCACCTATATATTTGATTGGATCCAGCACCTCCTTTGTCACTATCAAAATCTGTCAATAAATGTTGTGTAATATTTAATGTTATCTGTTCTCTCATTCTTTTATTTCCCATTGAAGGCACTCGTAAATCGCTTGTTTGCCTATTTTGGATGCATTTTAAATCTGATTTTAAAAAATGAGAGGGAGAGGGGTCAGCATGTGAGGTTTGTGCACGTCTCCTGAACTGTACATTAATACAGTGCTAGGGGAGGAAACTGGTAAAATGTCAAAAAGACAATCATATGTTTAAAATTTTATTCAAGGTCAGACTCATTTCGGTGGATCAATAGAGTAGCAATAATAGCACTGTATTCTGGCAGGTGGTTTAATGCTTTTTGGTTTCTGAATATTTTGGCATGTAATTACTTTAAGCCCCACAACTAAGCAAGTCTGGCTACATTAGGGTGTGCGTGTGTAGGTGCGGCGCTGTCCATAGACCGAACACGTCGGTTAGCCTGCTTGCGGTGGGCGGACAAGGGTCCGGCTGCTGCCCTCCCTCCTGAGGCCACTAGTTCTGTGAGCCAATGGGGTTTGAGCATGCGTAGCAGGGTTCTGTTGTACGAAGTAGGCTATGTAAACTTTCACTTATTTCACCTTAGCAGTTCACCTAAGTCAAAAAAATTTGAGATGAGAAATAAGCAATCCAGTTTCTGAATCTTCACTCATGTAAGATCTACAAGGCCTGATTTAAAAGTTTGTTCCGACCTTCGTAAGGCAAGGGCACTACTGCACTTCTGGTTTCCACTGCTTTTCTTGCCTGTTAGCTTACTATTATAATTTCCCATAGAGGTTAGCAAGTTAGCTAACATTAGCATGCAGTTTACTGCATACAGCCTGTGGTAGCTCATTAGCCACCAGCTTTCCAACACATGCTGTTCTAACAAACTTACGACGTGTGTTTTCTAAAATGAGCAGCGGTGAAAGTTACTATATTCTGATATGACCAAAAGTTGTCTACTTCCGCTTTAAAATGTTGATTAAAACGTTGCTGTTTGTTGATACTTTGATCCTTTGCCTAGAGCTGAAAACTTCGGATCTAAACGTTGAGAAACGAGGCAGCTTTGATTAGATTAGATTCAGCTTTATTGTCATTACACATGTACAAGTACAAGGCAACGAAATGCAGTTTAGGTCTAACCAGAAGTGCAATAAGCAAGTGCAGGATATAAAGTGTGTGCATAAATGCAGGATAGAGCAGTATTATGAAAAGATTGTGGTACTATGGACATTAAATACAGATGGCATTACTATAAACAGAAGTGTACTGATGGATATGTACAATAATGTCTTGGACTGGGAAGAACAGTAGTGCAATGAATAATAAGTAATGCAAATTATGGAAATAGTTAACAGTGCAGTAGATGAGTAATTGCAGTATTCAGTACGTAGTGCTGGAGTGCAAATGATGCAGTATATGTATAAATAAATAGTCCGGTAGTGCAAATGAACATGTGGTACAAAAACAATATAGCAGCACTACATGTTTCTTTGTGTCGAACCTCCCGCTTCTGCCTATGAGAAAGATGATTAGTCGAATTAAAAAGTGATTGACAGCTGGTTCAGAGGATGCATATTGGTGAAATTAGTTTTTGACTGACGGTGGATTGTAAGCCACTGATTGGCCAAATTAAAAAACGATTGACAGTTACCACGCCCTCTCAAAGTCTCCAGTCTGCAGAGATACAAACTTGTACCTTTTGGATGTAAACTAAGTGTTGTGTTGGCTGTGCCCATGTGTCCATGCTGCCTCAATGCTTCTCTGTCGACAGATCTGTTTGTAATAAATCCATGGGGGCTCATCGAGTTATTCTTTTATTCAACTGAGGACATCTCTTCAGTACACGTTTTTCTTCAACAGCTAGTTTTAACTACTTTATATACAGTCAGCTAGCTTAGCCCAGTGGTTCCCAACCCAGCAGTCAGGCCCCTCCAAAGGGTCACCAGATAAATCTGAGGGGTGGTGAGATGATTAATGGGAGAGGAAAGAAGAAAGAACTATTTTCTGATAAACACATTTGTTTTAATTTGTATACATTTTTTGTAATCTTTCCTTTTTTGTGAAATGCTAGATAATTTGACCTCTTTGGGCCTCAAACTGCAAATTAAACCGTCTGAACTCATAGACATCTGAAACGCAAAAAAGGGCCCCAACCAGACACAAAATTTTATTTAAGTACAGTTCATCCACCACTGTGTAAGTGTAAAACTTTCAAACCGCCTGTCACCTGCCACTTACATAATTGTCAAAAACGTCTTTGAAATGAAAAAGACAAAAGTGAACTCACATAACTTAATGTCGAGTAGACCATTTTGCTTAAATCTGCCATGTTGTTCAGGATCTTCACATCCTCCATGTTTTCTATAGTGGCCAGGTCTGTGTATTTTTCTCTGCAGTAGCTCTGCGCTTCAGTCATGTTCTTCAGCTCATAAACAAAATGATACTGACGTTTAACATGTGATGAGACGGCACACAGCCCTGTAGAGACACACAGGCATGCTGATTAGATTTGGGCTAAAAGTTACTTAAATAATATATCTTGACTTGAATTGTAACATTTCATTGTTTTGGCAGTAAAAGCACTTCCAATATAGATGTCATGAAAATAAAATATAATAAAAAGATAATATAATATACAATATATAATAATAAAAACAAATATTAATAAAAATCTTTTTGCATTTAGTTGGACTGTATGTCAATTAATGGAAGGTTACTGAGCAAATAAAGTAACAGTGTTTGAAGCTCTCACAATGCTGTCACAAGGATACCACAATACATAATGGGAAATTAATAACTAATTAAAAAAAATATAAAACACTTTCCTGATGCAGCGATGGTGAACAGAAGAACTTTTTCCATCCTTGTCTGTTCCTCGTTTCCCTCTTTTAGTCTGTGACTGCAGAAATGCAGCAGTTGAAATGACTTCTTAGTTACATAGGAACCTTTCAGCTGCACTGTTGACTTCATGCAAAGTCATTATGGGAACAATAATTTGCCTATCAGACTCCTACCAGTGTCATTGTCTGATTGTCCTACAGTCTGATTGTCACAGATACGCCAGGCGCCACCATCCACCAATCACCCACACCTGCTCCCAATTACACTCCTGCTCCCCATTAGTCACAATCACAGCCAGTACAAAAGACCTACACTCACCTCAGTATGTGTCCGACCTTGTTGAAACCTAGGACTTCCTATACCATTTGACAGAAAGCTTCGTTTCTCCAGTTTCCTTTGTTTTTCCAGTCCGTATCCAGTGATCTCCCTCCTACAGACTTTCCCTATCCCCATACCCTCCATATCTGGCTGTCACTTAATAAAGAACATTCTGGTCCATCTCGGTGTCTCCAGCCTGTCTGTTCCGTAACACTGATACTGTACTGAATTAGTAATTTTTAGGCAGCGATGTAAACAATCAGCTACCAAATCTTCTGTTACAACCCGTCTCAAAGTTGGTCAGAGAGCTGGGAGACCACTCAGGAGGTGGAACTGAATAGTTTTATTTGACTTAGAGAAAATTAACCAAATGAAAACAAACCAAAATCATCAGTTCAACATTTTAATTTGCCAGTGGTGGAAAAATTACTAAGTACATTTACTAAAGTACAATTTTGATGTATTTGTACCATACTGTATTTCCTTTTTCTGCTACATTCAGCACATTATGGACATTCAGTCCAATTTTATTCATATAGCGCCAATTCATAACACAAGTTATCTCATTGCGCTTTTCCTATAGAGTAGGTCTAGACCGTACTCTTTATAATATTATTTACAGAGACCCAACAAATCCCACCATGAGCAAGCACTTGGCGACAGCGGCAAGGAAAAACTTCCTTTAAGAGGCAGAAACATCAGACTCAATGGTGGGCGGCCATCCACCACTGCTGTTGGGTTTTAAGAGAGTGACAGAGAGAGAGGTTTTGGGGAGGTGGGGGAGAGGGAGGCACAATGCAAATACCACCTAGAATTTTTAAAAATAGTAATAATGTAATTGTAGTGTTAATATTAATAAATTAATAATAATAATAATAATAATAATAGGAATGACAGCTATAGGAATAATAATGTCAATATAAGTAGCAGAGCCAATAACAACAACTGCAGCAGCAGTTGTTGAGCAGGAACACGGGGGCAGCAGGTGGCCCACAACCACAGATCCAGACTCTGCAGCTCTGGAGGCAGAAATACCTGCTAAAAGCGACAGAAGGAGAGAGGAGAGAAACGAGAAAGCACAGAACTACGGGAGAGAGAAGATGTCGAGTTAGTAACATGCAGTAATGGGATAAAAATGCAGACAGACGGAGAGGGAGAGGAGGAGAGAGGAAAGAGGTGCATCATGGGAAGTCTCCCGGCAGTCTAGGCCTATAGCAGCATAACTAAGGGATGGTTCAGGACTCACCCAAGCCAGCCCTAACTATAAGCTTTATCAAAGAGGAAAGTCTTTAGCCTACTCTTAAATGTGGAGATGGTGTTAGTGTCGTGTGTTAATGTGAGGAAGGTTACAGCCTCCTCATCGCTCCACACACATCTGATGCTTTCAGCTCTTCACTTTGAGTCACGTGCTTCATGTACGTCATCATTTATTCACTGAGTCTGTTTGCTTTGTGTTTTGATCCACTCTTCTCCGCTCTTAGTGCAACAGTGAGCCAGCGTGCACAATAGCAGGAATCTGAAACCTGAAAACTGAAGCGGCTAAATAGTCTGAATGGTCTTGTCACCAGCCAGGACATGTTGTCCATATAGTTGTGTATATTCCTGCTACACTGTCCTTGTGTTAACGTCACAGATTGTCAAATTTAACACTTTGCCAGCTGTTTGAAGGCCTCTTCCTGGTACTAAATTAACTAAATACATGACTTTAGTAGTGGATGAGCACCTGCACGCACTGCTACTTTTGCTCTCTGTGAAGTTAGACCATCTCATCTGGGGAGGAGCAGCGAGAAGGAGCACCCAAGACAGACCTTGTGTAGTCGTGGGTCGTGTCCTTTTAAGGAACTGGGAGGCACCATGTGTTTCTGTTTTCCCATCATGCTTTGATTCCCCAAAGCTGCATTAGGCGAGATTTTCATACCCAGCTGTCTACTGAATTTATGAACCCAGCAGAGCGTCTCGTCCCCACTAACTGTAGACTCTCGCTTTTTATCCAAATTTAAGGGCTGGGACAATAAATACCTATTTGTTTAAACAGTGTGTTTATATTTAGCAACTCAGTATTCAAATATGTATATTTGCATCCTGTCTGTTTCATTTGTGCCAGAGGGAAACTTCAATTCTACATTTGCATTTTCCCTATAATTAGTACCAAATTACATAGATTGTTTCAGAAAAATTCCTAAGAAATCATTCCTTAAACATCATTAGGAAATTACTGACTATAAAATGAAGTGTTACTGAAATCTCCCTAAAATAAAATCATCTCCAATTAATGAGGTACTAGATGAGGCAAAATCTCTATATATAACATAAAATTTAAATTTAATTAGTAATTAAACATCATGGTTATAAAGCAGAAACTAAAAGTGTCAGTTTTGTGCCATACATAGATGACACAATTACGTGGTTTGGAACCAGTTACTGGTATGTTTGAAAATGTGACTAATTTTAACTGAATTATCAATAAATATATTATAGCTTAAATTACAGTTCAGCCCTCATCCAAATGTAAGAGTCTCTTAAAGGGCCACTCCCTCTAAAGTGATGACTGAGAGGGATTATTTTTGTATAAATCTATACATTGTTTCATTCTGCCTTTTAGTAAAAGTACAAATGTATTAAGAGCAAAATGTACTTAAAGTATTAAAGTAAAAGTGCTTGTAAAAGAGCAGAATTGTCCCTTTCAGAGTTATATTATCACATATATTATTGGACTATTATTACTGATTAAGTTTAATCCATAGCAGAGTATCATATTATATAAACTGATTATATATTTTGTTTGTAAAATTTGAATCTGTAAAGTAACTGTCACATAAATGTAGTAAAAAGTACAATATTTCCCTCTGAAATGTAGTCAAGTAGAAGTATAAAGCAGCATGAAATTGAAATACTCAAGTAAAAGTACCTCAAAATTGTACTTAATTACAGTACTTGAGTAAATGTACTTAGTTACTTTCCACCAATGTATGTCGGCCTCTTCTGCTTTGATTGTGACCAGTATTTCTTTTAATCTGACCTCCAGCGTCATAGAAGTGAAACCCCAAATCACCGGAGTACACCTTTTTAAATTCCATTTCACAGAAAGCTAAACTCACAACAAGGATATTTTGGTTTTCACAGTTTACTGACATTGTTTTACATGAGTTCTGGGTGATGTGAACTTCCATCAAAGATCTCTCTCACTGCCGCTCGGGGCCGACACTTTCATGGACATCATGATTGAAATGTCGTGTACATTTGTGAGGTCACAGGGTGCATGGAAACACAAGCAGAAATACAAAAATCCTCGTGTCAAACCAGTCACGCAACCCTCATCATGAGCTCATCACACCCACACATTAACTCCCTTCCTGACATCATACAGAGACAAACCTGAGCACAAGACGTTATAGCGCAGATGTACAGAAGGACACAGTCCCTCAGAGCTGACCAACAACAGACTGCAGGCCAGCAGTATTGCAGCTAGACCAACTAGACTTGCACACAGCCCTGAAAGAAACAGAAACAGTCAAAACTTAAGATTCAGGACCAGACCCACACAGAACTTGAAGAGCATAATCTCAAGTGCTTTAAGGTTTTCAGTCATAACATTTACTTCAAGTCAAGAGAGTTGTTTTTGTAAAGAAATTCTTTTTTTTGTTTTCTAATGTTTATCCTTAAGACAAAAAAACATGTTAAATAGATGTGAAAGTAAAGTTATTTTTTAAAAAATCAGATAACCTCATACCCTCTCAGATGAACTCTTTAAAGGAATTATTCAACATTATACTTTTTACTGTGAGCGAGACAAGAAGATGAATATTAATCTCATGCCTGTGTGTTAAATACAGAGTCAGGATGTGGTTAGCATAGCTTAGCATAAAGACTGGAGGCTGCTAGCCTGACTCAGGCCAAGGTTTTAATAAATGGCTACCAACACATGTAAAACTCACAAATTAACATGTTTTATCTCATCCGTTTAATCTGTACATAAACAGAAATGTGAATACATCAGTTTGTGCAGAAACTATTTCTTGTTGAAGAACAGTCGGTGACTGTGCGCAGTTTCCTGAAGTCTTGTTGTCACAGTGAGGTTGCCAGGTTTGGTACCATCATGCCTGTCCAGAGACCAAAACCAGAACCTGTGCTCACCGACTGTATCTGGCAATGCACTATAGACCCATCAGAGCCACTGCACAGAAGTAATGGGCGGATGGATACACTGCAAGAAATAGTTCACCCTTAAAACCACTATTTGTCATTTTTGCATCACTGTGTATGGATTAAATAAACAAGATACAACATGTTAATCAATGCGCTTTAGAAGTTTTGGTAGGTGTATTTTTGAACTTTGGACAGAGCCAGACTAGCTGTTTGCCCCTGTTTTCAGTCTTTATGCTAAGCTAGGCTAACCATGTCCTGACTCCAGCTCCATACTTAACACACAGACATGAGAAAATAAGCACATGGCACATTTCCCTAAATGTTGAACAATTCTTTTAAGTAAAAAAATAAAACAGTTGGCAAGAAGTTTGCAACATCTCACGAACTTTCTGTGGAATCACAGTAATGAAATATCCTAAAAACGTATTTCCCTTTTAAGAAAGATCTGGGGTGTGGGAGGAATTTGGAGAAAGACTTCCCTTTGGCCTCAGAGGTTCTGGCAAACCACAGATGGATAGATGAAACTAGCTAAGATAAGTAGTTAGCTAGCTGCATGCTTCACAGAATTATTTATATTTTTTAATCCAATTCTTGTTTGTCAATCAAATTCAGCAGTTAATGAACATGTTCTGTAACCAGCACAAGCAATTATAATTGTGTCTTGTGTCCACTGGGACAACGACTTTAGCACTTATGACACTTTAGGCAATCATTGAAATGCTTGTTCTGTGCTAATCAGGAGTTAGCATGCTAGGTTCAGACTGTAATAAACTTGTTTATGCTAACAGTTGATTGTACACTAACATCTACGTACATACACTAGCATAGCAGGATGTTGGTGAGAACCAGAAGTAATCTACTCAAGGCAAAATAAAGGATAAAATATAAAAAACTAATATGATTATAAAATATACTTTTACATCATACAGTGATAGTTGTCCTAGATTGTCCACAAACCAAAGTTACACAATGTCTTTGGCTAAATACTACTAAGTTAGTATCAAACTTTATATTGTCTTTCTTGCATGACCACGCACACACATTTTAGAAAAAGAAACCCTTAAATATTAACATTTGACGAGTCCAACTTCGTGACCTGAAAACCATCTTCAGGATTTCATTTCATTTCCTCCAAACCTTGACAGAATATGAAAATAAATGGACATTTTCTTATTTTTAACAAAATTGCATTTAACAGTTTCATCATATAACACATTATTACATCATCACATTTAACCCTGATTAAAATTTCTCCAATTAATCCAACCATCCATTTCTTTCAAAGGTGTCTGTCATCATATTGGCTTATAGCAGCCCTTGTGACAAGATAACAGAGATATCGATATTTAATCCCACTAACGGTAATGAGACTGATGTACTCCTGTTGTTGTGATCCGGTACTCCTTCATTCTTCAATCAGGTGACAGACTTGACTTTAAAAAGAATCTGATCTGATATTTTGGAAAAGAAAGAAAAAACTACCTGAATTTCATCACTGAAAATCTGACAGGCAGAAGTCTTTAGTCATTTTAAGATGGAAAAGTACCATCATTTGGTTGTATTTGCTGCTGATATCTCGTTTTGTAACTAAACATTAAACATAGTGATATGTACCGAGTCTCTTTCATGTTCGTGTACTCACTGTGTTGCCACTTCAGGTGTTGTACAGGTAGTTATTGTGTTTTCACAAATGTCAGGAACTGAAACATATTAAAGGAAGAGTTCAACATTTCGAGAAATATGCTATTTGCTTGAGAAGATCGATAACACTCTCACATCTGCCCATTAAATAGGAAGCTACAGCCAGCAGCTGGTTAGCTTAGCTTAGCATAAAGCCTGGAAATATTGGGAAACAGCTTGCCTTGGCTCTGTTTCAAGGGTAAATAAATTCTGACTACCAGTCCGTCTAAAGCTCAATAATTAACACGTTATATCACTAAACGTTTTACGGGGAGTTACATGGACTATCTCTCAGGGCTCAGGCTAGCTGTTTCCCCCTGCTTCCAGTCTTTATGCTAAGCTAACTGACTCTTGGCTATAGCTTCCTATTTAACATACAGTCATAAGAGTGGTATAATCTTCTCATATGACTCTCTGCAAGAAAGCCAATAAGTGAATTTCCCAAAATGTCAAACTTTTCCTTTAAAGATAATGTATATTGATTTCTGATTCATGCACAATAGGCCGACCTTGATTTGCTAAACAGGTACATAAATCATCTTCAGACAGCTATAATCACTAAATGCAGCAGAATACTAGGAACCAACTAGAAGTCTTCTGAAATAGAAACCCAGTTGCTCGCAGTGCTGCACAGAGACTCTCTCTCTCTGTATAGTGTCTCATTTATTTACACTCCAAGTCTATGTGAGTGCATGGAGATTAAAATGGTAAACCACCCAGGAGAAACCAGTGAAAGTGGTGACTGAAAAAGAACAACAGCGTGGTGAAACAACGTCTTAGGGGATTTAGAGGCTGTTTGATCATAAAGGTGCAGAAATCCTCTAACAAGTTTACAGCGAGCAGAACCTCCCAACAGTTTTCTCATTTCAGAGAGTCGACCTTGACATTTTATGGCACAGAGACGGAAACAAAGGCAGTAAAACTAGCAAAGGAGATGGAGACACTTTTCCACAAGGCAACACAACCGATTGTGTGATATTTCCAGTCACAGGTGATCTGGTGTGTCAAGGATCCAACAAGTCCATCCAGTGAGTCTCTTAACACTGCAGAGTCTGAAGCTTATGCAGCTCTTTAGTGTCCTTGTACTTTTACAAACCTGCAGAAACTCAGTTCTATAGCAAGCATTGGATAAGAGGTTCTGGGTCTACTGGGGCTCAGGAGGAAACCTGAGCCCCAGTAGTAGCTTTGGCCACGTTTTCAGTTCTCCAGTTGGTCTTATAATTCTTGACCGTTCTGAAGCAACCCTTCAAGGCTCTGACACATTACAGTAAGTCAGAACTTCCTATTGACAATAAATAACGTGACTCAGATCCAGATTCACTAAGATTGTGGTGTGAGTTCAATTTAATTGTATTTTTGGAATTAGTTTCATTAGAGCTCAAATTATACTCTGTGTCCACGAGGGTCATTTTGACGTTAATTTCGTCATCAGCTCATGTCCGTGAACATACATTTTATAGTATATAAGGGCCATAAGCTATATTTGTATTTTAACATTGCATACGTGCAACGTTAAAGACCACTAGACACTAGCATTGCCATACCCACTGAGGGTTAACACCAACTCTGCAGCTCTATGCAACTTTTAGCGTCTTTTGGGTCATAGTTTTGGTTCTCCAGCTTCACATTGACTGTATGGTTGATTCCCTCAGGCTCTCACCAACCTGCCTATATAAAATTGTCAGCAGCCATTTCTAGCAAACAATACAGTATGTTGTTTCTTTTGGTTGTCTCACTTTTGTTTTGGTTTTTGGTCTTTCTTGAAAAAAAGATATCTAGATCTCAATGAGAATGCCTGATTGAATTAAGTAATAACATGATCTAAATAGCTAGCTGAACATTTAACCCTCTGAGCAAATAAGCATCCTTTTGTGACATTGAAGGCTGCGGACCTGGTGCACTCTTGGACAGACTTGGAGGACTGACAGTAGTAAACATGATGGTGTCCAAGTGTCTTTATGAACATCTGCTATTAACTGCTTTAGCAATAAAACCATGACAAGATTGGTAGGCTTGAAAACCTATTTGTGAGTTGGGTTGTGTAAAGTGTGGATTGAGTTTGTTCTTGATACAAGGCAGCGCCTACAAATAGATAGTGTTCAATATAATGTGATTTATATATAATTATTAGATGCATGACCTCTGTCAGCACAATTTCGCATTCAACGCAAACTCATCTTTCTGATTTGGTTATTTTAGTGCATACGTTTACACTAATCACTACGCAAACCTTTAATGAATCTGGGCCTGAGTGTTGGATTGGAGATTTCAATCAGCTGAAACCAACAGTGGGATTGTGTGTCAGAGGTTTTCCCATCAGACAGTAGTAACCGATAACAGAGGGCTGGGACATAGCTGACCGTCGCTCTCCACTCGTGTCCCATGAGTCAGCAGCTCCTCCACAGTTGTCCAGTCATCAAGCAGCTTGCTGTTCCTCAGTCGATTCTGCTTCATGTGGCTCAGCTCCAGCACCGTCTGAGACGACTGCGACCCCTGAAGTCCCCCGGCTTGCTCCTCCCCTCCTCCCCTCCTCTCTCTGTGTTGCCGCGCCAGCGCCAGGTGACGTCTCCTTTCGGTCCGGTTCCAGTATCGCCCCGCCCATCGGCCATCCTCCCCTTCCTCCTCGCCTTCTCTCTCCCCCTCTCCTCGCACCTCCTCATCTGTTGTGACCTCACTGCGTTCCCTGGCCAATCGGTAAGCTCGGGCTCTGAGCAGCTGGTTTCTGACTGACTTCTGATTGGACAGTCTGGAGCGGGGAGAGGGTGGGGAGTGAGGGCTACGTTGTGGGGCTCCCAGTGTGCTGTAGAAAGGAACAGAGGAACCTTTAGGGTTGCCAGTGCGATTCCCGAGAGTCTGAAATCCGCGCCAGTCTGACGCTCCGCTGGAGCCAGATCCAGGACTCTTAGAGAGGGAGTCCTCCTCTCTGCTCCGGTTTGTGCCCTGGCTGTTTCTCAGTGCGTTCTGATGATTGGTCAGACTGGTTCTGTCTATGCTGAGGTGACTGGTGGGGTGACAGTTACTGGGATAACTGGCCCTGCTCCTCGGCCCCAGCGTATTGCTGGCTGTACCTGGTTGGCTGTTCTGGAGTTTGTTTCTCAGAGTGTTTGGATCTGTCATGTTGGGGTGACTGGCCCTGCGGCGGCGTTGTCCTTCACTTAAATCTGTTATTGTTCGACTCCGCACTGGAGCCTCTATTATTCTGCCTCCTCCCTGCTGCTGCTCCAACCACAGCGCCCTCCGCTGGCAGGGCTCAGTATGACAACCTGCAGAAAGAAAGAAGTAATCAGGTCCAGAGTATTACATCTCTAAATACATAAATCTCCATTTAGCCATTATAGCAAGAACTCCTTGCTGCCAAGGGAAACTGCACTCAGCGCCTTGAAAAACAGTGCCATGTTGGACCATCTTTGGCACTAACACTTAACAGTTTCCTCTCACTGTGGGAGTGTCTCAACAAGGGACCTGTAGCTTGTTGGTGTTAAACAAGACCACAAATACATTGATGCTTCACTCAGCTGGTTCAAGTAGGTTTTATTGGTTTTGATTGCTTTACTGTAGCTGCTGTTTCTAGCTTATCATGTGTGCTTAGAAACCACAAGACACCTCTGGCTGCAAAAAACACCTCCGTGTGGTTGAGATCACAGCTGCAGGGGGGAAAAGCATCATGGTGCGCCTCACTTTTAGGATCCAGTGTGATCGCCAACTAGGATCTTAGTGTCACTCTCTTCAGATTAGCTCTGTCAAGCTCCCCATGTTCAGGGAAGTGGTTCCATGTTTGCAATGCTAAAGAGCATTTAGAGGAATTATATATACTTGCCATATACTAGTTGACAACCCTATCACAAAATTGATTGATACCAAGCCTTAAACATACATACTCACATGCATACCTTTTTAAAGGTCCAGTATGTAACACTTAGGAGGAGCTATTGGCAGAAATGGAATATAATATTTATAAGTATGTTTTAATTAGTGTATAATCGCCTGAAAATAAGAATCGTGTTTTCATTACCTTAGAATAAGCCCTTTATATCTACAGAGGGAGCGGGTCCCCTTCGATATACGCTTGGAAGGGGAGGGTGAGGCGAGCTGTATTCAAATGGTTGCAAACTGCAATTTCACTGCTAGATGCCACTAAATGCTACATACTGGACCTTTAAGTATGATCCCTGACACTCATATACTTTAAGTATAGACACACAAATATTAACTTTTTTTTTTTCAACGATCCTTAAACTTCTAACCACTAACCATGTCCAGTTCAATTTTCAGGAATAATATCTGTTTTGGATAAGTAATCTGATAAATTGTAGTCTCTCTGATTATCTTGTCTTCAGAATCTGTAGACCATGGCATTAGATGGATAGTTTAAGGAAATGATTTGTAGATCTTTACTAACCAATGGAAGGGGAAGGCGGGGAGCGATGGCGAGGCAAGGTGGGACTCCTCTCAGCTCTGTGGAAGTGAACTGTTGTGGTCGTGCTGTTACCCACAGTGCAGCGGGACGCCTGTGGTGCTCCAGAGTGAGTCATCTGACTTGTCTCGGGGATGGACTCCAAATCCCAGCGTCCTCTCTGCTCTCGAGGGGAGTGGCCTGAGCGGAGATGGTGAGTTTGTCGGTGGGCGTGGCTTCCATGAATCTTATGCAGTCGTCTGTGCTCCCCGGTGCTGACGCTGTGGAAACCCGAGTCGCTGGGTTCAGAGGAGATCAGGGACTCGGAGGAAGAGGAGGAGCCTTGGGAGGAAGCGGTGTGACCTGGCAGCGATGACATGGCGTCTGTCTCGGCCTCGGAGAGAGCCATCCGGTGGTGTGGGCTGTCAGGGCCACATCCCAGCCCGCTGTCAAGCTCACTCAGGGGAAGGTATCCAAGAAGACGTTCAGACCGCCAAGGAGGGCGATAGTCGGACTAAAGCGAAAGTAAGAAAGAATTTTAATTGAATTTATTTATAAGTCCATTATTAGACAAGTACAAAGGATGCACCAAATCAGCATACATGCTAAATTTACCCGGATGAAATTAAATAACAAGAAAGAGAGAACAGAGCTGATACTGAGAAATAAAATAGTAGTGATACAAATCTTTGAAATTAGCTACCTGTCTGGGGAAATTCTTAGGCTCCAGCTCTTCTGTGCTGTAGCAGCCAATCAGACAGCTCTCTGAGTTAGGCTGGTAGGGCAACATTTCTGGACCCTTGGAATAAAAATGAATAAATCAGAATAGAAATTAGTGTAAATTGATTATTTTTGTAGCATATAGTAATCTGCAAAATGAATTAAAAAAACACATGAACATTCAGTTCAGAATAGAATACTATAATATATATGTACTATATTCTACAACACAATAAATCACCTGGTAGTCCAGTCTGTCCAGGTGATCTAAGCTGTAGGAGACGCTGGGCAGGTAGTTGTTACCTGGGTGCTGGTCATTTGATGATCTGGGCAGGTAGCCATTGGGTGGATAGACATCAGGCGACATCATCATGCGACTATTGGCGGAGTATAGGTCAGGTGACACGGTCATGTGACCATAGTAAGGCCTGTGTAGAGGAAGCGATCAGGTCATGTCATGTTTTATAAGGACGTGATGTCAAAGAAAATTTATAAGGCAGAGAGTGCTCCGAGAATGTCAGCCTTCACATAATGTAGGTCTATTTATTGTTCAGATGTGCATGAATGGAAATTGTAAGATCCATGATATGTAAATTACTTTGTGAATATGTATAGTCTTCATCCACATGTATAATCATAGCATGTGTTGTACTGTCAGCTGTCTCAGCAGAAAACCCTTCCACTCACGAATATTTGAGAGGGCCAAGACACTCAATGCAACATCATGCTGACCTTGCAAACTGAACTTGCCCCCAAATCCTCAAGTATAAAAAATATTGTCCCTCCATTCGAATCATCAAGAGATAGAAGTAGAAGTCTTCTTTTCATACCTTTCACTTCAGTCCATACATTTTAGCCCATTCCCAAACTTTTACAGCAGTCCTAGCCTTTTTGCCCCTTCCAAAATTCTTACCTTTGTCCCAAACTTCTACCCTGTTTTTCCACTTTTACCCTCGTCCCAAATTCTTTCCCAATTCCAGAAATTTTACCCTAGTTCCTTTTCCCATTTCCAAAATGATACCCTTGTGCCAACTTTGTAGCTAACTCCTAACCATTTATCCCCGTTTACAATCCTTTTACTCTATTCCCAAACTTTGACCATAGTCCCACAATTTACACAATTTTTAATGTTGTACCCCACTCCCAACCATTTACCCCAGAGACAAGCCTTCACCCAGTCAAAACCTATGACCTCTGCCCCAGCTGTTCATTCAATTCCCAATTAGTTACCTAATTTCTGGGCATCGGAGTCCCAAATTTTACTTAATTCCCAAACGTCTACTTTAGGTAGGTTTGAAACCTACCCAGTGCGTGATTTTATTTATTTACTTATCCTCATCCCATTTGTTTACCTCACTCCTAACCCTAACCCACAGTCATAACCCATTATCCAATTCCCAAAGTTTCACCATAGTTCCAAACTTCTACATAATTTCCTGCCTATCCCAACCTTTTACCCAAGTCTAAGCCTTTACCTAGTTCACCTAGAATTTTACTTCCCAAGCTTTTTCACCCCATTCCAAGATCTTACCCTGATCCCATATGTTTACTTCACTCCAAACTACAGTGCCCTCAATCACAAGTCTTCCAATCCAATTCACAAACTTTTATCATTGTCCAACATTTCACCCTATTTCTACTTTTTTTATGCCTCTCCCAACTGTTACCCCATTTACAAGCCTTTACCAAGTGCGTAGCTTTTACTTAAATCCCAACTGTTTACCCCAGGCCTAACAGTCACCCCAGTTGCTAAAACTCAAAAGCTTGTTGCTATGTCTTCAGTTTCCCTGCCTTTACCCAGGACAACTCCAGTCACATCATTCTGTCGTTGTCCCAAAACCCTTTACCCTTCGCTCTTTACCCCAGGCCTTGCCCCCCATCACACAGCCTTCCAACAGTACCTACCCTGCACTGTAGCCATCTCCCTGGCCTTCCTCTACATCCATCAGACCCATGGCTCTCAGGGCCTCCCAGTGTCTTTCTGTTGGGGCGCTGCACTCAATCGCGCAATGGGACCGCCGCTTCCTGTGACCACGCCCCCTTCTTGCCTCCACCTGCATAGTGATCGGCTGGCCATACTCATCCACAAAGTGCAGCTCCTCCCGATGTCGGTCATGAGAAGGTTCATGAGTCTTGGCCTGACGAGAGGGAACACTACATATCAGAGTTTGGACTGCACTCGCATAGCAGGAAAGCTAAAGAAATGCTTTAAAAATTCAGTGTGCACATATTATAGATACACATGCAGCACTGTAGTAGTTGTATTTTTACAAACTGCTGCAGTTTGGCTCCATCTGTGAGAAAAATTTACAAAAATTAATTTTAATGTCATCTCAAAGATTTATCTTTTAAGATTGGTAGCAGGTTGCTTTAAAGATCTGAGATCCTACATATTATCCTGCTTCTGCAGCATAACACTCAAGTATCTGTAGTATTGATGAAGAATAGAGCTAACATAAATGCACAGTGGGAGTTTAGCCTCCAGTGCAAGGTTTTCGGCTTCTAACTTTTGGGCATGTTTGGGCTGTGTTATATAACGTGGCAAATGATTCACACTCTCTTTATATAAAAAGATAAAAGATTGATCCATTATGTATATGTTGGAGACCAGGAAAGAAGAGCCTGCATTTTTCTGTTCCAGCTAAACAGTAGCTGATTTCAGTGATTATTTCCTCTCATTCTGGAGGTGGTGTGTTAATTAGTGGAAACAGCTCCTATAGTGTTGGAATAAAAATCTGCAGACCCTTGACCTTCCATGATACATAGTGTGAGACAACTGATGTGCAGTATTTTAATACAGCATAGTATTTACTTTGCTTACTTACTAACTTACTGTTTATTGCTCAGTCAGATAGGTCTAATTTTTCAGTGTAAAACTCTGGTGAGAGAAACTTTGAAGGTCTAATCATAGTGAAAAGATGAAAAAAAAACCCCAGTAGATTAGGCCACACTAGCATCCCCTTGAGCAGTGGTGGAAATTAAAATACATTTACTGATGTACAAGTTTGACGTAATTGTACTTTACTTGAGTATTTCAATTTTGTGCCACCTTCTACTTCACTACACTGAACTTCGTGTTACCGGTGTCCACATGAAACTAAAGAACAACATATACACACGTGTGTGTGTGTGTGTATATATATATATATATATATATATATATATATATATATATATATATATATAAAAATTTAACTGATGATTAATTATCATGATAAAATGCCACTTTTTGGTATCTGCACGGCTCTTTGTGAATTATCATCTCACATAAACCTGCTGAGGGGCCCTGTAAGTTTACATTAGAGCGCTAAACAGAGAGGGTCTCAAGTGTAAAATGTAAGCATGTCACAATTCTGTCAGCTCAGGACATAAAAAGGACAGCTCACGCCCTGAAGGACAATCTGTCATTATGTCTGCTGAGTCTAAGTGATGACAAAACTATAGTGGTGGTTTGTGTTACAAAAACACATGTGAAAGTTAAGATGCAGTGAAGTTAAAGAGACTCGGTCTTAACAGCAGCACGATGTAGGTCAGGATTCAGCAGCAGCCCTCTGTAACCCCTGGACCAGTACTGGAGTCTTTACACTCTCAGTGCACGGCCTGGGGCCCCACACACACACACACACACACACACAAACAGACACTAACACAGATAAACAAGCACATATAGATGCAGAAAGACGTGCACACATACATGAACATACCAGTGCATACACGTGGAAACCTGCTTCACACAGTCATATGTGCGCAAACACGCTCACAAATACGTGCACAGCTGCACACACAGAAATCAGAGAGTGATGTGCTGTACCCTGGAGAAGTGTGTTGCGCTCCACTGCACTTTGACAGTAACACAGACTGATCTCTCTCTCTCTCTTCATGTATCTGTCTCTCTCTTTCCCCTCACAGTTTGACTCAATTTTCACTGCATCTCAAAATACAAAACCCTGCAAAATGTGACACCCCTCGTTCTCAGCACAAACTCATGGTCAGCATGCAAAATTAAACAAAAGTGTCAAATGCAGCAAGCTTTATAAATCTGTATCAGATTTTTTGGATTTTGTCTCTTCATCATGCTGTCAAATAAAGATAATTCCCGTCAAATCAAACACAAGACTTTTAAGCCTAAATTCTGTTTAGGTATTTTAGAATAATGTACAGTAAGCATTCAAACTCTTAAAACAGATATTATACAAGTACAAATGAATCCACTGCTGTCCATGATGCTAGTCTATCTCTAAACATTCACACAAAATGCTATCAGACGCATCCAGTGATGAATCAGTTCAGTGTGACTAAATCTGCCTCAGATTCACGGTACATCGCCAGACGAGAATGTTGATGTTGGGTGTTAGTGTTTGCTAGCCTGTCCAAGGAAATTAAAACACATGTTACAGATCTGGGAGTGATTTTTAGACTCTGATCTTAATTTTATTAGCCATATTAACAAGGTCGTAAAAACAGAATTTTTCATTGCCAATATCAGACAGTTTTAACCCATAACGATGCTGAATTGCTGCTTTTATTACAAGCCGCTTAAATTACCGCAGCTCTCTTACTGGTCCCCCTAAAAAAAGTCTTTAAGAAATTTACAGATAATTTAGAACGCTGCAGCCAGGTTTCTGACCGAGACCAAAAAAAAAAAAAAAAAAGAGATCACATGACCCCCTCTGCACTGGCTACCTGTATCTTTTACAACTGATTTTAAAGTCCTTTTACTTATCTACAAAGCATTACATAATCTAGCACCCTCATACATCAGCGACTGCCTCTCATTTTATGTCCCAACAAGAACTCTCAGATCTTCCGCTGCCTTTCTTTTAGAAGTTCCCAAAGTGTCCCACAAGAAATCTGTTGAGGCTGCTTCCTGTTTTTATCCCTAAACTGTGGAACGCCCTCTCCTTGGATCTCAGGACAGCAAACTCCCATGCAATTTTTAATAGGAAAGTAAAGACCTGTGTTTTTAATTTTGCTCTTAATTTGGGTTGTTAATGTTTTATTATATTGTGATCAAACTTGTTTCTCTTATTGCTATTTTTTTTTAACTTATTGTTAATTTTCATCTCATCTTGTTCTGTTAAGCACTTTGAGCTGCATCTTTGCATGGAAGGTGCTATACAAATTATTATTATTATACAGACATTTGATAAAGTTTTTAAAGTTCTTTCTTTCTACAATATCTGCGAATGGTGTGTTCGAGGTTATGGAAAGATTGTCGTTATTGGCAAATAAACTATGGTTAACGTTTGGTTGGGCAACTAATACACTTGGATAAGCTTAGGGGAAGATTGTGCTAAGGGTTTAGCACTACACGCCCATCTACCACACTGACTTCCACACCCTTAGACCGTGTTCAGACTGACTTTAGTCCTGCGTGAAAAAAAATGCAGCCCTCTCATTGATTTGAATGTCAGTCTGTTGGCGCAGTGGCGTGCCAACGCAGGGGGGCTGCAGGTTGTCTGGCAAAAAGTTGAACCTGTCTTCATCCAGCACAGCGTTGGCCATTCAAATACGTGCCAGCACACATTCCTTGTCGTAAGGGGTGCTGTATGGAGGTATGTGGACCCAAAAGCAGATGACGAGGAAGCGGTCTCAGGGAAAAGTAGCCTGATGACTACCGTGTTTATTGTGGGGTGGTATGCAGGCAAGTACGGGCAGAACAGTAAGCAGACAGGTAATGAGCAGACAAAAGGCAGATAAGTACCGGCTAGTATAGGTGAAAACAGGGGAGCAGGAAAAATCCAAAATCCAAGAATCCAAACAAGGTCCACGGGAGAACAAAAAATCCAATACAAACTCACGGTAGCTACGCTTGGCAGGAACAACACCATGTGTACAACGATGATCCAACACTGAACAAAGAAAAGACCCAGACTAAATACCCTAGGGGAGGTGAGACAACGAGACACAGGTGCAAACAATCAAGGGAGGGCCAACAATCAAAACTGGAGGGAAAACACAGACAGGAAGTCAAAACACAAGACACACAAGGGAAGAAGAATGCTACAAAATAAACCAGGAAGTGATTACACCTAAACTACCACATTCCTGGTGGATTACTTTGTAACACGAACGCTGTATTTCTGCTGTTTATCTTGCCATCGTCGCAACAAAAGATAAAATAGCTGTAAAATCCTGTGTGTGAGTATTATGAACCATTGCGTGAGCGTTTTGGTGTCCGATAAGCCTTTGGACGCATTCATCTGTTACTCCATCGTATTTCATGGTTTCACCGGTACTTTAAAGAACACCTCCCCCCGCCAATGTAGCCCCCCACTCTGTTTTAAAGCAGGGCTGAAGCCCTACTCGTATTTGTCCTCTGACTATTGAGGCTGTGAGATTCAGAAGTATTCAGGAGGAAAATAGATTGTATGAGCGGCGTGATTTGGGTGAAGTGGAAAGTGAGTCATATTTTCTTTTGTACATGGCGAGAGTGCCAGTCTTTCATGAAATGATTTGACAAAACCCTGAAATATTCTGGTACACAGATGATTAGAAACTAGAATGGTTGCTTTAGTTTTCCTTCATTGTCTCAAAAGCTGAGAAAAGAAGGAACATTTGACTATTTAATTAGTCTTATTCTGATTTCTGTAGGTTATAATTATTACAGTCCGTGTTTAGTTTTGAGAATTTTGGCATGAAGATCTGAAAATCAGATTGTGAAAATTCTGGGAATTGGTTTTCTTTAGTTTTGGAGTATCGTATTTAAAAAGTATGTGCTGCTTTCTGACCTGGTTTATAATCATTTTCTGTGTCTTGGAAGCTCCTGCAGGCTGGGCTCAGTCGCATACATGTCACAATGATAAAAAAACACACATTACAACACAAAAATATGTCGCCAGTATTTTAGTCAATGTAGGTTTTCCAGCAGCTGTATAAGGATATGAAGTGTACTGTATATCCACAGGCGACACGGAGACGTTAGTCCTGCACCACCACCCATTTATGTCAAACCGTCAGTCTCTTTACAATCAAATGTCACAACATCCTGCTGCCTTACATTCTGCCAGCCTCACATCAGAGAAAAATAAACCAAGTGCGGTCCTCCACTCTCGTTTCCCACGCAATACTGTCAAAACAGACAAACATTTACATTCAGCTTCAGCAGCCATGATGGGAGATCCCTGTTGATCCTCTCGGAGACAAAACCTCAGCTGTCACTTCAGCTGAAGATGTTCATTTCAAATATAAAATGAAACTACATATTTGTGAGTTTTTTTTTTTGTTTTTTTTTAAAGATTTACGTCTTCAGTAGGAGCCAATGGACTCGGAGCTGAGAGCCAGAGACAGGAAGACAGGAAGTGTTGGGAGACGGACCGACACGTTGTTGGCTTTGGTCTGCACATGAGATTTGTTGACAATAAGAGATAAATGCCAAAATACATATTATTACCTATCAGTTGCAGAAGCTAGCATTACGAGTGTTTAATGGCTAGTTAGCTCGCTAATAGTTTGACTCTTATCAGGTTACAGTTTTGGAATATTTTGCACATTAAACCAGTTGAAGTAGTGAACCGGTAATGTCTCTTTGTTTCTCTCTCGTCTCTATATAAGGTGACTTGTTATGTGTCGACTGATAGTGACATTTCATGTCTTGTGTTGTGTGTTTATGCGACGCTTGTCTTCCTCCATCTCAAAGATTGGGTCACCTCAGCAGCCATCGGATCGAGTTATGATCTGCCTCCTCTGTCTGTCTGTACTGTACTGTGTCAGTCTGTCAGAGGGCCGCTGCTCTGCTGAACTGTGTGTGTGCTACAGGAAGTCATCTGATCAGGCGTTTGTTTACGTGCACCACAGCATCAATGCAGCGAGGATAAAACCTCCTCCGACATGCGTAGCTGGATAATCTCGTGTTCCAGCGTTCAGAGATGAACACGTGCCAGAAAACATCCGTCCTGCTGTTGTTGTCGCAGATTGTTCAGATCCGCATGTCTAAAGAGCGTGTCGAACCGCAGCCAGTCGAGCCTTTTGATCATCGAGGCGTTCAGCCAGGAGACGTGGCGCTAAATGAAAACACGGCTAAGCTATGAGCTCCCGTCACTGATCATCGCGAGGGAAGAAACCTCAGATATCCACGAACAGCAATTACTGAGATGTGGCTTCGCGCTGTAACAAGCGGAGACAAATGAGGAGGAGTGCTCAGGAACCAAGACAAACAAACACTTTCCAAGAAGAGCTCCCAGTGACTCTCCATGATGGGCTCTTGTGCTGTTCAGGCTCACGTTTGTTCTCTGCCTTTGCTTTTCAGAGTGATCTGTTTGCTTTGCTGCAGATTAGTCACCATTGCAAGTCATGCTTGGCTGGTTGAAAAAAAGTCCTTTTGTGGAATCAAATACGTAGATTAATTTCAGTTTCAGCTCTGCGTTCAGCACAAAGTCCAAGATGTTTATTACAACCACATGTTGATTTTAAAGAGTTTTAAGAAAAGCAAGAACAATGCGTTGGCCTTTATTCGATTTTTAACAGAAACACTCAGAATTTTTGACAAATACTCTAAACTTAATTATTAAGTTATACTGTATTATTTAACAGATAAATAATAAACTTTACTGTCGAAGATGACGCAAACAATAAATATATACACCATCTGTCTGGAGAATTGCTAAACATTTTGTGCAAAATTCGGACGGACAAATGGAGTTTTGAGCAGACCAACACTACTGCCAGACAAGAGCAGTAATATCTGACGACTCTGCAAAAAAAACCCTGATTACGTTCAAGTCAAATGTCAAATGTTTAAAAAATCTTGGATGTGGTTACTGTCAGGGAAAGATCTTGAGTACTGCTAAAAAAAAAAAAAGGGACTGTTGGCTCGTCATGGGACACAAACTGTAATCTCCCAGATGAAAGTCCGATGTGTTGTGTTGCGTGCACCGCTGAAGGTGGCCTGCTAAAACATTCAGCAGCAAATCGGTTCACTTTCAGATTCATCCTGCGTGTCTCTGTAAACCCTCGCTTCAGATATAGACAAACTTTCAACAATAACTGTTGCTACAGCTCTGATTCACAACTCTGAGTGGCTTCCTCTCCATAGGAATGGCAGCTGAGGCTCATGGGTATTGTAGTATTTAGAGCCTTCTTGCCGTACAGTACATAAACCGGACTAAGAGTCTACAGCCGTGCTAGCAGCTCTGTGAGGCTGGAATACACAGCTTTGAGCTGAATGCTAACATGCTCACAGTGACAATGCTAACATCCTGATGTTTAGTAGGTATAGCGATCACCATCTTAGCTTAGCGTGTTAGCATGCTAACATTTTCTGATTGCACTAAACACAAAGCGCAGCTGAGGCTGATAAAACCAAATATAAACCAAAGTAGCAGACACATTGACGTGTCGACCTGATGGTGGCGCTAGATGAAGATCAGAGGATCACCAAAGTTATTACAGTTCATCCTGAGGGGAACATGAACGTCTGAACCACATTTCATCACAATCCATCCGATAGTTGCTGAGATATTTCAGTCTGGAGCAACCCGCTGGACCGACCGACCGCCCGCCGCTGCCATCCCTGCTGCTGCTACGCTAGTGTGGCTAAAAACGACTTCTCAGAAAGAAAGCTGAAATGAGTAAAAACATAACTGGCCATAACACAGAGCTGTGGTGTGGTTTTGATTATCCAGGAGACTCGTGTGTTTGTCGGGGAACTCTGAGATCGTTAAGAGAAAACTAAATGTGCGTTTACAGCGGAGGAACCAGCGGCTCCTCACACTTTCTACCTGAAAACACCTGGAATTAATACAGTTTATACAGAAGGTCTAGAGATTAATTAGAGTAGGCTGATGGAGAGAACTGCACATCGGTGTCTTTCAGTGTCTTCGCTTCTCTTCTTTCTGTCTCCTCATCCTCTCTACACACACACATGCGCACGCACACACACACGCACGCACGCACACACACACACACACACACACACAAAGATTATAGCCTTTAGCCTTCAGTCATCAGAGCTTCTCCCTCAGTCATTGTCTGGGTTCACTGGTACTATCTGGGTTAGGGGTGTGTGTGTGTGTGTGTGTGTGTGTGTGTGTGTGTGTGTGTGTGTGTGTGTGTGTGTGTGTGTGTGTGTGTGCGTGTGTGTCTGTGTGTGAGATGCGTGTCTACAGTGATCTAACAGAGAGCAGGTCATCTCAGCAACCATCACATCTCGTTATCTGCCCTCTCTCTCTCTCTCTCTCTCTCTCACCCCAAAACACACCTGCAGACGGTTACTCACCTTGGTCCGAGTGAGACGACAACCCATTCTGACTTTTCCTCGGACAGGTCCAAGTTAGGAGGAGAGAGAGGAGAGGAAAATGGAGGGATAAAGGTGTGTGGGGGGGGGGACGGTGAGAAGGAGAAGAAGAGAATAAAGGAAAAACAGGAGAAAATAGGTGAGAAAAAAGATGAAGAGATACGACGAAATAAACTGGAGAGGAAGGAAAAGGGAGAACGAGCGTTAAGAAGAGTGGAAAAGAGAGAGAGAGAATAGAAATACAGAGAAAAAGAGAGAGAGGGAGAGAGTTTGATGAGCCTTGTCCGCCCACCAGCTCACATCTCCAAACTCTGATAACCCACAATCCCCGGCTAATCAGCTGTGGTCCTGCGCTGCCGAGGAGACTACAGCTCCCATGATGCCGCGGTGTAAACAGCAGCAGCAGCAGCAGTAATAGCAGTCGGTGGACAGCAGGTCCATCGCATTAAACCTCTCTCTCTCCTCGGGAATCAGAAAGCAACACGGGCGAGCGAACAGCAGCAGCAGCAGCACAGAGAGGGGCGAGCGAGGCAGAGAGGCTGCTGAGAAACTGCAGGAGAGAGAGAGAGAGACGGAGGCGTGAAGAACAGAGCCGTCCTCATCTGACAGTTTCTTCTTCTTCTTCTTCTTCTTCTTCTTTCTTATTCTCCTGTCACTCTCTCTCTCTCTCTCTCTCTCTTTCTCTGTAGCTCTGCTCCCATCGGCCAATCACAGAGCCCGGATGCAAGGAGGAGGGGAGGCGGATGCTCTGATTGGCTGAGAGCAGCGTCAGTTCAAGCATCCATTCAGGGTTTTTTCTCTCCTTCACACCTCTCTCTCTCTTTCTTGTTTTTTTTGATCTATCCTCCTTTCTGCTCCCGTCTCTTTTCTTCGCGCTCTTCGTCTTTTTCTCTCGTCACCATCTGTCTCAAAATGCCTTCCTCCTCCTGCGCTTCACCCTCCGTTTGTGCCCCCAGCCTCGTCTGATGCTGATATTATTCTGTGTGTGTGTGTGTGTGTGTGTGTGTAGTTGTGACATAACGTGTGTTACCGTGTGATTTAGCTTTTTATGTTTCATGTGATTCGTGATTTTCATTCTAAAATGAGACACTGGATATTGGGCGTTTATCAGAGACGCTGTGTGCTGCGAGTACACAGACTGTTCCTGTGACGGCTGTTTGTTTTAGACCATCCGGGGCACAAAAATCCATTCAATTCAATAACTTTATTCATCCTCGGTTAAGAAGTATACGTTACAGAGCACACACACACACACGCACACACACACACGTCTCAACAAAACACACAGAAACTAAAAACCAGTGGTGGTAACTAGAAAAGTACTGCACTTAAGTACAGATTTGAGGTATTTGAGGGAAATGTTGGACTTTTTACTTCACCACATTTATCTGACAGCTTTAGTTACTTTACAGATTTATTCACACGAAACATATGAAAATGTAGAAGTACGGCTGAAACGATTAGTCAGTCGATTAATCAGTTAGTATATTGACAGAAAATTACTATTTTGAGAATGTTTGAAGTCATTTTTCCTGTAAATCCCTTCCTGGCTGCAGCGTCTCAGATGTGCAGATCTGCTGCTTTTCCTCTGAACGACTGTAATAACTGTGATGTTTGTTAAGAACGTCGAGCTTCGGACTGTCGGTCTGACTTAATAATGAGGGTCATTTTAGGATACATTTACGTATTTTAAGAGGGAAATCTTGCACATTAGTCTGATATAATTCATCTTTGATCTGAACTACATTAATCTGCAAAACATCATGAAGAACAAAAGTCTGATTCTGAACCTGAGGAGATTCAAAAGCACATCCCTGGAAGCTGAATCACACAGGACTTTCGAGAACTCTCGAAATCGTAAAATTGCTCCATTAATTTGTCAGGACGAAGAAAAAAAACATAATTGTCCTGCTGACGAGCCGTCCTCCCGAGAGAAGAGTGAGGTTGATTACAGCAGAGTGAGAGAAGAAGAGAGAGTTATTTAAGTCAAATGAATGCGGCTTAATGAAGCTCCACTGACTCACACAAGTTACACACACTCTCAGGCAAACTCGAAGCTGCATCAATTGATGTTTTTCCTCTGGCCGCTTGGGGGCAGCGTAACAAGCTTTCATCTGACATGTTAAAGGTGCAAATGTCTGTTTATATGTCCAGCAGACCCGAAGCGACATGATCGTCCCGCTGGAGTCGTGTCTGTGTCCACCTGATGAGTCTGATATTCACTCTTAGCTCTGGTTTGGTCTCCGCCCGGGTCCTGAGAAACAATTCGTAGCTGCTAAATGTTCCTCTTCCTTCGCCTGCCGGGAACACTGAGACCGAACCAGACGGGAAATGTGCCGCAAAACCAAAATTAGGAGCTAAAAGAGGCTAAAAGCTCCGTAGAGCTGCAGAGCCTGTGATCATTTTCTGTGGTTTCGTCTCTACAAGTGACACTTTTTACATTACATATTCTCATTGTGGATATAAAAACATTGATCAGTGCAGCTTTAAAGACCTCTCGCTCTAATATACAAAAAGCATTAAAACTAGCACTAGCTAGCTAGCAAAACTAGCACGATCGCAAAGCTCCAGTCTGTGTCTACACGCGATGCCTTCAGGCACAGTATTGAGTGTAGGTCACCTGAGTTTTGGCAGCCCAACATACAATCACTGAAGCTCCGCACGTGAGACGGAAGAAAAGAGGACTTTTTTGTCTCCCAGTGCTAAAGGGGGGCTTCACCAATATGTGGGGTGCTAAGAAAAAAGCCGATTGTCATGGCTTCAGAGTTTACTTTATAAGGAAGTTCTCGTTTTATCAATAAAAGCAGATATGGCACACAGCACATTCGATATAAATGTAGTTTTTACTTGAATTTGGCCAAAGAATATTCAACAAAATAGCTAATAAGGCCAATATAAGTGACCGCGAGGCAATGACAAAAAGGTCTTTCACGTGCAAAGGTGAGGCACCGGACATGCGCCCATGCAGCCGTGATTAATAACAACGCAATGCATCCGAAACGCGACCACAACGTCAGAAATGAAATGAATAACATCCAACGTGCAGCCACAACGAGAAGTGCTACGCATTTAGCCTAGGCCTGTCAACTGTGCACGCACTTGTTAAACGAACTGGCTATCATCACAATCGCAGCGATTCTATTTCTGTTGTCAAAATACGTATGATATGCATGCAGCACGCGTCTTCCCCTCCATTGTGGAAAAACTGTGAAAAACGGCCGTCACAAATTCCCAGAGAGAGAGTTAACGCATGCAGATTGCTTCTGTTTGGAGAACTGACCAGAATCCAGAGAAATTCAATTTACGATCAGAAGAAAAACCTCCAGAAGGAGAAGAGGAGGGTGGATGGAAAGAAGAAAGTCAGATAAAAAGGGGTGACAGAGGGATGGAGAGGGAATGAAAAGAGAGCGGGGGGGCAGCTAGAGGCCACGTCACTATTAATTGTCTCTGGCTTCAGTGTCTTTCTCTGTTTCTCCCTCGCTCTCTTTCCTCTGCTGTTCTCTAACTTTCCCTCCTTCTCTGACCCGCTCCCTCTCTTCTATGTCCCCCAGCCTTTTTTCTCTACCTCCATCTCTCTTTGTCTTTCATTTTCCACCTATTTCACTCACTTTCTGCCTCTCTGTCCTTCCCTCTTACTCTCTCTCGTCTCTCTTTCCTCCATCACTTTCAGTGCGAGCGCTCTCGCCCCGCCCGGGGGAAGGTTGTTGCTGTTGTGGTCACCAGAGGCTCGTGCAGCGGTTCACTGTGAGTCCACTGCAGTGGGAGTCTCAATCTCTGACCGGAGGCCCCAGGCAGGGTCGCTACAGGACACAAAATGCTGAATTTCTTTCAACCCCAAAGACACGCATGCTACTGTAGGCGTCTTTGAGTTGGTCTTTGTCCTCTAGAGGACAAAGACTGGCGCCGTATAAAGAAAAGTGAATTGAATTTGCACCTAAATAGTTGACAGTCAAATCCAGATAATAAATGTACCCACGGAGATAAATGAAGTTTAACTCGAATTACTTAAAATCTGCAGCAAGTGACATTGTAATGTAAAACAGGAAGTGTGCGCTGTGACGCTCACTCTCACTCCCGCTAACCGACTGTTTGTCCAGATTAAAGGAGTACAGTGTGGAGCTGACTGTTCGCACGTACACAAGCTCTCATTGGGCAGGTATTTTCTCACGTTGCCATGATTCTGCTACACAACGAAGGGGTTCATTTCTGGAGCGACGTGTTTCCACGCATCGCTTTTCTTTTTTTCAGGATACCACCGGGGATGTCCCGGTCAAGTGTTCAGTCTTCGATCTGCGTCCTTTAACATTGCGTATCTGCCAATCTGTCCAGTCTGATACTTCCATTTGCCTAAATGTTGATTCAATATGTATCTGACACACCTTATTATTCACGAGCTACTTGGTCCAAATACTGAAGGTCCCGGTTCAAAACTATTACCTTCGTGAGCTTAAATTACTGATCTGATATGAAAGAAGTTCAACAGGGAGAATGTGACTCGTGAAACTGACGTGAGATCACGGAGAAGACGTCTCACTCTGTTGGAGTTGTTGGAACTACAGAAACACTCCGTCCGCTTCGATTGTGCGCTGGTGTTACAGAGCGGAGCTTCTCCGCTCACGTAAGATCTTTGGCCGAGTTCAGATCCTGGCTCGCAGAGAGAACTTTAGCCCGACAACATACACGTTTCATTTCGGCCTGCCATCACAGAACTGACTGCTAGCTGCTATCTGAATGTTTTGTACGCTGATCTTTGCTAATGACAAAGAGAATTGTAGCTTAGTGAATCCGCGTAACGTTATTTTGTCAATCTGGGTGTCAGAGCTCAGAATCACTTGCACCAGCGCTCACAAATACGTTCCCATTCCCACACCGTAGAAGCGACCGCCGTCACGGAGAGCAGAGCTGCGACAGCAGAGAAACAAGCGGATTTATATCTGCTTTACTCTCGCAGATAATAACAAGAAGGTCCATCTGCGGGCGCACGGCACTGCAGGACATGCCTAATGACACGCCCTCGAAACGGTCGCAGTGGGATTAGGTTTAGGCACCAAAACTACCTGGTTAGGTTTAGATAAAGGTCATGGTTTGTGGGGTCTGCGAGACTGCAGAGAGAGCCTCCTCGATAACAACCCTTTAAAATATGCCCGGATGGGTCCGACATCTCTAAATACCACAGTACAGAGTCTTTCCTTTGGCGTCGCCCTCAAGACAAACGGCCCAGTTTTCTGGCCACTAGTGGTTCGAAGGAATCTCGGTCTTTCTGTCTTTTTGTCCATCTAACTGATTTGTTTTCTGGTGTTTAATGGACTTTACAGCCAGCAGAGTGACTGTAGACTTTATAAACAGCTTCCCCTCAAAACCCAAACTGTCTCCTCCCATCAGAAACACATAAACAAGAATATAAACACACACACACACACACACACGCACGCAAGCAAGCACACACATCTAACTAGTCTGCACAAAGTGACGGGAAGAAACAGCGATAGACGAGACAGAGAAAGAGACAAAAGAGTGATGCACAAGAGCGGAATACAATCAGACAAGATCATTTTAATAGAACGGAAATGCTGTTTAGCTGCAGGGAAGAGCTGCACGCAAACACACACACACACACACACACACACACACACACACACACACACACACACACACACAGCCTCTCAGTATGCAGGTTTGCAGTAAACGTAGCACCAGAAATAGCCTGAGAGCAGTTAGCAATGAATATTTCAAATATTCTCTCTCCCTCACTTCACAGTCTCTCTCATTACCGTCTCTCCGCCACTTTTGCATTTTCTCCTTTTCTATTTTCACCTCTCTTTAAACTTTTAGTCTTCGGTCTCCACAGGTCTGTGCACCTCAAACCCTCCTGCGCTCCTCTCCTCCTGTCTTCCCTCCACTTCCACCGCTTAGGAAACGCACTCGGTACAGTGCAGTAACTGAGGAACCATCGTTATTCAGATAACCGATACCTACAGCAGCAATACACCTGAATAAAGGATGTGAGATGGCTCTCACTAACATAAAAATGATGTTATGATGTTTGTTGGAGATACTACGGAAGCTGGAGATCACCAGTGAATTATCTCGTTGTCTAAGGAAGAAATCTGGAGATAACATGAGAGAAGGAGCAGCTTCTCACAGAGGAGTGTGTTTCGGTGAGCGGTGATGCAGATTAGCTGGATTACATTTCACTAGATAATTAACTTGTCTCAACAACTTTTTTTTGTGTGAAAACGAGATACTTTTCTCATTATCTCGGGGGGAAAAAAGACCTGTTCGTATGATGACGGGATAACTAATAAGATAACCTGTTATTATGAATAACAACTCTGTTATTATAGATAATAGATTATAGATAATTAACTAGAATAGAGTAAATTAAGTGTATCGCAATCTGAGCAAAGATTCAAAGAACAGATGGACACAAACTGGTGGGAAAAGAGCCACATACGTTGCGTTGTCAAAAAGAAGAAATGAGGTTTATTTCTTTATTAATCTTATATACAGACATTTACAGCAATCTTTGCTAAAATTATTGAACATAGTTATGGTAATTTCCTGTTGTCTAAGACAGTGTAACAGAGATAATGTAAGCTGTACGATATATATTTGTGAAAAAGATCAAAGAAGAAGCAGGGTCGTCAGTTCGAAACACAGCAAAGACAATCATTTCTCCCGCATTTACTAAACACTAAAAACGCCGCCACAATAAGATTGTTGCTTTTACTTTATCTTTACAGTGGTTTTCCCACATGAGATGAAACTGTATATTCAAATCTGCAGACACAGATGATCAACTGCCAAACATGAAGAGGCCATCGGAGAGTTTTGTGAGTAGCCTCTCTTTACAGCACTTAAACCCTTTTAGGTTTTCAGTACAAAGGCTCTGCAGCTCCGTGTGTCTGATAGCACATATAGATGAGTATGTTTGCAGAGCTCAAACAACGCTTTTTTGGGCACATTTCTGGCTGAAAAGCTTTGTTATTATCAGACCAATTCAGTATTTTACTAATCATACAAAGCAGTAAAATGTGCATGGAATACGGACAGTTTACCTGAAGCCCTAAATGTTGCTTTACTCACCTCAGTCTGCTCTCACATTAAAGGAATACTCTTTGGGCAATTGGGGAAATTCGCTTATCTGAGGTTTTACCCAGAGTCGTAGTTCAGAAAATCTACATGTAGTAAAAAATATGGGATATGATTAGCCTAGCTTAGCACAAAGACAGGAAGCAAGGGGAAACAGCTAGCCTGGTTTCAGAACTCATAATCTGTTTCCACCGTTTGGAGAAACAATCGACCAATCAGAGCTTTGTAGGCGGGATTACGAATGGGCACGCCATCTTGCTACGTAGCTAACTGAGTACCTTCCTACATCCATAAAAAAACAGCGAGAGAAAAATGTGCAATAGATGGCAACAAGTGAGGATGGGACGGACGTACAGGTTGTTGTACGTCAACTCTGAAATGTCTTAAAACTGAATACCATGATCCAAAATGGTGGCCCATTCATTCCAGTGAAAGTTGCTCACTGGAAGAAAAGAGCACGAGCATTCAAGTCCTTCTCTGGCGAAACAGGTTGAGAAGTATGTGTCTTAGAGACCTGGCTGACTTCCTGTTGGCTCCCTGCACGCATGAATGGCATAAAATACTTTAATGATGCGGCTCTTCTAGACTTTTCTTTCTTTTCTTGGGACTTTTGTTAGCTGTATGCTAACTGCTCTATGTTCTGTTTTCACATAACTTCTCTTAAAACCACAAATCATTTATTTTCACGTGCGTCTTAATTAGCGGTGAGATAGGTGTATGTGGGAGCATTTTTGAACTTTGGACGGTTTCCCCCCTGCTTCCAGGATTTATGCTAAGCTAGGCTAAACACGCCCTGACCCCAGCGCTGTACCTAACACACAACAGACACGAGTTTGAAATCCATCTGAGCATCTCACTCGTGGAGAGAAGGCGAATAAGCATAGATCATTTAAAGGATTATGATTGAAAGGGTCAAAACGTGCTTCACGTCACCTAAAATTCGGTTGGTTTTCAGTTAGCGGTCCAAAACGGATGCTGTAAATTTGTTTCCTTTATATGAATACAACTTATTTAGTAATGTTTTTGTATTCCAAGCAGGTCGAAGCAGGTTATGCACACATTATTTGACCCAGATCTCGACCCAGACGACATGCAGATGTTTTCTGAGTGGGAATTATTAATTGACCCATGTTACTCTACAGGGGGGAGAGACGGGGGGAAGTGTTTGTTACAACAGGGCGGATTAACAAGGTAATGTGCAGTCAACACAAGAGTGGTGAGGTGAGGTGAACGTATTGTCTCCTCTTCTTTTACTCCCTCCTCCTCCTCCTCCTCCTCCTCCTCCTCCTCACAGCATCAGAGTCAGGATCCCAGTCAGACAAGCTAACAGGAGAGACGGTGAAGATACGGAACCGGCACTCAGTGTAACTTTCCTGTTGTATATTTTTCCTGCTACGTCTCTCTCGGCCTTTCCTTCCTCCTTTTCTGTAGGTTCCTTTCTCTTCTCTTCCACCTTCTTCTTTTCCTCATCCTCCTTCTCCTTCTTCTTCTCCTCATCCTCCTCCTTCTTCTTCTTCTCCTCCTCCTCCTTCTTCTTCTTCTCCTCCTCCTCCTCCTCCTTCTTCTTCTTCTTCTTCTCCTCCTCCTCCTCCTCCTCCTCCCCTCCTCCTCTTCCTCCTCCTCCCCCTCCTCCTCCATCTTTTCTTCAACCTTCTCGTCCTTTCCCAGTGTTGTTGAGGGGACTTCTGGAGGGTGGGTGCTCGGGGCAGTGCTGGCCGGTGGCTGGTTGTCCTCAGAGTCCCATGTGGAGGTGGTGGCACCGGGAGTACTGGCAGTCGTGGTGGTGGCAGTCTGGACATAAAGGTCAGTTATTGCAGGAGGAGTAACAACCTTCTCCTCGTTCTCCTCTTCAGGCTGGAGGGAGGCAGTGGATGCTGCTGGAGGAAGAACTGTCCCCCCCTCTTCGTCATCGTTGTCCACGTCAGGAACTAGAAAAAACGACACGACAAAACATTTTTTTATAACCTTCTTAGATCGTCTCATGACGACTAACAGACCTTTAGGGCTGCAGATAAAGATTATTTTCAAGTAATTAATTAAACTTAAACTAAAATTTGTTTCTCAGAGCGTGGCGCCTTCATATGTCTCTATTACTAATATTAATAATAAAGCAATAACAACAACAAGTCACCCAGATTAAACAATAAAATACGTTGCTTGTCCGTGCTTAGGCACAAAACCAACTCGGTTAAGGTTAGGGAAAGATCATGGTTTGAGTTTTAATAACTCCTTGGTTGAGGGTTAGGGGACCTTCATCGTCATGGTTACAAAACCACGTGCTGTAGCTTCGGGAACGATGGGGGCCATAGTGCAGCAGTGGCAGTAATAGTAGTATTAGCAGTATTAGAGATAGTAGTGATAGAGTAGTTGTAGTAGAAATAGTAGTGGTGGAAGTACATTAATGTAAATCATTAAGCAATTTTTAGATTACTATATCATCATGCCATGTACAATGTCAAACGTCTCTTTTATGTTTTAAGATGTTTTCATGTGAAGCATCGGTCTGTAGCACCGTGCCCAAGGCAAATTAAGTTTACAATAAAGAAGAAGAAGTTTTGTTGATATAAACAGAAAGTCAGACACAGTCAGAGAGATTTGAAGGCTGGACAAGGAACAGCTGGATTCAGAGCTCCGCTTCCAAACTCATCTAATCAGTCAGACTGATTTACAGTCGCAGTTTACCGTGATGAACTACCTGCCGGGACGTGAAAAACCTGCAGCGCTCCTCAGGACCAGAACTGAACCTTTAAAGGTCGGATTTAAACACAGCAGTCTGGTGCTGAATCTGTGTGTTTGTGCAGCTCCGGTAGTCACACGTGAAGGAGAGAAGGAACAGTACTGAGGAGTAAAGAGAGCGCGTCGTACCGCAGAGGTTGTTTTCACATTTCTGGAGGTTCTCAGGACATCTGGAGCACCAGTCACCTTCAACATACGGCCTCTCGTCTTCGTAGTTCCCTCTGAGGACACATAAAAATCCCACACACGGAGTTATAATATAGAATAATATAAAGACTAGGAGATCAAGTCTAATTTGGTACTTTGTTGTAATCAAATGTACTTTCTCCTTCTTGCAGAGAACGTCTTATTAAACATACTGAACTAAATATCATTAAATATATTATAATTAAATATATTCATACATATACACACAAACACAATGTGAACAAAAATATTGGTGTCCACAGGAGGGAGCTCTTGTTCTAGTAGTAACACTGGTACTGGTACTGTGTACTACTACGATGGTAGTTGTAGTAGAAGTGGTAGTACTGTAGTGGTGATAAGAGTAGTGGTGCAGTAGCCATAGTTCAGTTAGTAGTAATAATATTAGTAGTAGCAGCAGTACTAGTTGTAGTAGTAGAAGTAGTGGTAATAGTAGTAACAGTAGAAATAGTAATGGGGATAGTACTACTACTGGTGGTGGTAGTAGTAGTATTAGCAATAATACAAGTAGTAGTAATTATAGTAGTAAGAGTACCAGTAATATAGCAGCAGTGCTACTTGTAGTAGTCATAGTAATATAGTAGTAATAGTAGTAGTAGAAGATGTAGTGGTATAGTGGTGGTCGTGGTCGTGATATAGCAGTAGATATACTTCAGTTAGTAGTAATAGTAGTAGTAGTAGTAGCAGCAGTACTAGTTGCAGTAATGGTATTAGTTGAAGCAGTAGTTGTAGTAGTAGCACTATTAGTTGTAGTGGTAGTAGCAGTACTAGTAGAATTAGTCCTGGTAGTAATGGTAGTGCCATAGTAGTAGTGCTGTACTCATAGTACTGTAGTAGTAGCAGTAGTGCTGTACTCATAGTACTGTAGTAGTAGTAGTAGTAGTAGTAGTAGTAGTAGTGGTACGCACGCTGGGTAATAGTTGCAGACGAGGAAGGAGACTCTGTCCCAATCCAGTCCCTCCATGTTGTTACAGAGATGGAAGGCACAGCCGACCCTGTGTGTACCTGCCCACACCATCTGTAACACACACACACACACACACACACACACACACACACACACACACACAGTTAAAGTCCAGCCCAGAGATTCACATGTGTGTATAAATATGTGTGTGTGTGTGTGTGTGCGTTTGTATCCGACCTGTGTATAGTGTCCACACATCTTGTCTTCATCGCAGCTGTTGTTTTGGAAGTCATAGTCCAGGTGTTCTACAGGAATCAGTTACATTACAATACACTATATTAGACTTAACCAGGTGGAATAAGCACGCAGATCCTCTAATCAAGTAAAAGTAACAATAATACACTGAAAAAATACTCCAGTACAAGTAAAAGTCCTGCGTTCTTAATTTTACGTGAGTAACAGTAGAGAACTGTTAGCAGAATGTACTCAAAGTGTCAAAAGTAAAAGTACTCATTATGCAGAATGTCCCCTTCACAGAATGTTTTATTATTATTATTATTACATATGGATTAATATTACCGATGCTTTAACGTATACTGTCTTTAAATGGTGCATTTGGTCAAGCTGGAGCCAGTTGTAGCACTTTATATACTGGTGAGTGGCTTAATGTAAAGCAATGAATCATATTTTAAAAGATGATCACATGGATTGTATGTAAAAAATAATTTTTTTAAAAAGTAACTAGTAACACTAGCTGTAAAATGAAGAGAAGTACTGGAAAAAGTACAGCATCACCCCGTTAAGTGCCGTGGAAGTAGAAAGTTGCATAAAATGGGAGTAAAAGTACAAGTAGCTCAAAAGTACAGTACGTAAATGTTCTTGGTTATTTTTCCACCACTGACAGGGATATACAGTATCACAGTACACAACATCACATTAAATTGGATTTAGCTATATGATATTAGCTCATGTTGTTATATTATGTGATGCCATATATTGACAGATTATATGTGTTTGCCCCACAGTAATTACAAATGATGATTCAGCAGCCAAAAAGCTGTAGCATGCAGCACTGATACAGCTAATTAGATTTTTTAAATTAGTATTAAACTTTTTGGCCACTTGGGGCAGAATAGTTGAAAAACACGTACCTCTTACATTGCATAACGTTTTTATTACCAATAATTTATTAATTTGCCTTTAAAGGTACAAACAATAAGGAAAAAAAACATTCAAAGAAACAAAAGGAGAAGAAAAAACCGTCAGCGGTGGAAGAAGTACTCAGATCTTTTACTTAAGTAAAAGTAGTAATACTACAGTGTAGAAATACTCTGCTGCAAGTAAAAGTCCATCCATCCATCCATCCATCCATCTTCTTCCGCTTATCCGGGGCCGGGTCGCGGGGGCAGCAGTCTAAGCAGGGACTCCCAGACTTCCTTCGCCCCAGACACTTCCTCCAGCTCCTCCGGGGATCCCGAGGCGTTCCCAGGCCAGCCGAGAGACATAGTCCCTCCAGCGTGTCCTGGGTCTTCCCTGGGCCGCCCGTGGGACATGCCCAGAACACCTCCCGAGGGAGGCGCCCAGGAGGCATCCGGATCAGATGCCCTAGCCACCTCAGCTGGCTCCTCACGACGTGGAGGAGCAGCGGCTCTACTCGAGCTCCCCGTGTGACTGAGCTCCTCACCCTATCTCTAAGGGAGCGCCCAGCCACCGGGCGGAGGAAGCCCATTTCGCCGCTTGTATCCGCGATCTTGTCCTTTCGGTCACTACCCAAAGCTCATGACCATAGGTGAGGGCAGGAGCGAGATTGACCGTAAATCGAGAGCTTTGTCTTCGACTCAGCTCCTTCTTTACCACAACGGTCCGATACAGCGCCCGCATCACTGCAGACGCTGCACCGATCCGCCTGTCAATCTCACGCCCATCCGTCCCTCACTCGTGAACAAGACCCCGAGATACTTAAACTCCTCCACTTGAGGCAAGGACTCCCACCCACGCCAAGAGAGCAAACCACCTTTTTCCGTCAAGAACCATGGCCTCAGATTTGAAGAGCTGATTCTCATCCCAGCTGCTTCGCACTCGGCTGCAAACCGTCCCAGTGCATGCTGCAGGTCCCGGTTTGAAGAAGCCATCAGAACGACATCATCTGCAAACAGCAGAGATGAGATCCTGTGGTTCCCAAACCGACACCCTCCGCCCCTGACTGCGCTAGAAATTCTGTCCATATAAATTATGAACAGAACCGTGACAAAGGGCAGCCCTGGCGGAGTCCAACATGCACCGGAACAGGTCTGACTTACTGCCGGCAATGCGAACACAGCTCCTGCTCCGGTTATACAGGGACCGGACAGCCCCTAGCAAAGGGCCCCGGACCCCATACTCCCAGAGCACTCCCCACAAAGCGCCCCGGGGCACACGGTCGAATGCCTTCTCCAGATCCACAAAGCACATGTGGACTGGTTGGGCAAACTCCCATGAACCCTCGAGCACTCGATGGAGAGTATAGAGCTGGTCCAGTGTTCCACGACCGGGACGAAAACCACTCTGCTCCTCCTGAATCCGAGGTTCGACAAGTAAAAGTCCTTTGTTTAAAATCTTATCTTCTTAAGTAGAAGTACCCAAGAATTAGCATCAAAATACACTTAAAGTACCAAAAGTAGTAGCTAGTAACTAATGTTGTCAAATAAATGTAGCGGAGTAGAAGTATAAAGTAGCATAAAATGGAAATACTCAAGTAAAGTACAAGTACCTCAACATTTTGACTTGACATAGTAGAAAAAGGAAACAGGTGTCCTGAGTCAGGACAGTGATCCAGGACCCTGAAACTGAAGCAGCTAAATGGAATTCATCCATCATTAAATGTAATATTTTACACCTGTGGTGTTCCTAGTGTGAAATGTCGAAATGTCTCCTGTGATTTCACATTCGGCAGACACAGAGTCACGTTGTGCCGTTCGCTGCTGAAGACGAATGCATAATTAAAAGAAATGGCCGGCTCTTTTTCCAAGATGGAGGACCAACTACTGTAGAGTTCGGTTCCACAAACAGACCCTGCACTCTGACGAACAAACTCACCCAGAAACCATTTCTCCAGAGCCTCTCGGAGGTCCAGAGGCCCGGTGCCGGCGAACAGATTCTCTCCGGTGTCCTCCAGTTCTGGGTTGTGGTTCCAGATACATTTAGCAGCGTAGCCCTCTGCGATCAACTTCAGGTTCGGGTCCCATCTCTGCAGAGAACCAGGGAAAGTTATGGAGAACAGAATTTGCTGGAAAAGTCTGGAAAGTGATCAGTCGAACTCTGCTGTGGACTGAACAATCGGACTTGTTGTAGAAGATCTCTGCGGTTCGTTTGTGGTGCGAACGTAAAGCAGAAATGTCTAACTCCGAGAACGCACACACAGCAAGTTGCAGACCAGTGGAAGAGTCCACAGCCATGCTAGTGGCCCTTCGAGGCTGCATTAAGCTAAATGCTAACATCAGCATGCTAACATGCTCGCAATGACATTCTTGTTTAGCATTGTCATTGTGAGTTTAGCATGTTTAGAAACATGCTGATGTTTAGCAGATATAATGTTTGCCATGTTCACCGTCTTAATTTAGCGTGTTAGCGTGCTAAATTTGCTAATTAGCACTAAACACAAAGTACAGCCGAGGCTGATGGGAAAGTCATTCGTTTTCAGGTATTACAGGTATTTCTTAATCAGCTTTTTATTCCGGGTGATTGGATCCGACAGGAAAACGAAGTTAGAACGGCTTTAATTATTTACTTTTCTCACTGGCTTGAAGTGGGCGTGGCTCAGTTGGGGAAAAGGTGATGTCACATACGTCCGTGCACCAATCGGGATTTAGCAACTTTTAAATCTGATGACATTTGTTGGAATGTTTGCACTGTCAATCAAATCTGATCAAACCACGCCCCCACAGTGCTCAGTTAGGTTTTCGAGTGTTAAACTCTTAAGAAATAATAACGTGAGATTTTTAACTTGGATTGCTGCGTTTTTAGTCATGAATATATAATGTTATTTTAAACAAATACTTTAGATTTGAAGCCATGTTTTCAGGAGCTTTAAACCAAAGTATTGGACAGATTCAAATTTCAACCTGATGATGGCGTTGGAGAGAACGTTAAGGGATCGCCAAAGTTATTACAACTCATCCCGAGAGGGACGTGAACGCCTGAACCAAAGTTTGTGCTGATCTGTCAAGCAGATGTTGAGACGTTTTACCAGATAAAACAAATCTTTGACCTGCTGGTGGCGCTAGAGACAGTAGGATATCTGCACCAAATCTCAACGTTTTCCACTATCTTGCGTTCATCAGGGTGAAAGCAAAGCAGCCCAACCACAGGACTGCGTGACAATAGACAGATAAGTGATTTTAGCATAAATTCAAAAGCCAAACTACCATTAAACCCATCTGCTGAGTGTGAACTGTCAAGGAAGTGATCTCTCAATCTGTATAAGCAACGTATATATATATTTATACCAGATCACTTCCTTCCTACAGAGCTGTAGTTTTTCTTTTTGCCTGTTTGAGAGTACAAATTCCCAAATTCCAATTTATAATTGAATGCAGCATCTCCAGACTTCAGTTCCTCCTGTGGGTTCAGCTGATTAACAGGAATGAAGACCATGAATCTTAAATGAAAAGTTTCTGCTTACGGTCGTGAATCATCTCGTGTTGTGAAAGCTCTTATCTCACTGAACAAGATACACAAACGTGCACAGAGAGGAACAAATCCTGCAGACAAAGCACACGCTTCACCTGAAACCTGAGGACGCTTCAGGTGACACTGACCTCAGATAAACTTTCAGATGATTGTTCATGAGATTGTGTTGTAACTTTTAATTCATTGCTGTGTTTTCTTTCCTTAAACCTGCTTTTAATTAGCGGGATCATTTTACTGTGTAGCTGCGTTTGATGTATTATTGATTTTTGGCCTGTTAGGAACTCTGAAGTTCTCTCGGGGAAAGCGCTAAACAAACAGCGTAGGGTTGTTTTGTTATTACACAACATGTTTTCTGTCTCTATATTATAATATCGAGCACAGATGTTTGGCGCTGACTTCAGCCGATTCAGTGAAAGGATGATTTCTGATGTTTTTCCGAGACATTAAGATGGACGTTTGACTTGTAGTCTAGTAAAGTTGCTTTGACAGCTTCTAGTTAGAAACACATTGTTGAAAATGATATGACATTTAATATCACATCAAGGAAATGTGCAAAAGACAGGAAAAGGAAAGTAGAGAAACATTCAGATTTAAAAAAAACCGACACATTGCGTTTGACCCCGACTCTGGCATCACCCAAAGGTCGTGCTCACATGAGTCAGGAAATCATCACATGACCTCACTCAGCCAAAGAGGTTTGTTCTTTCTGTCCTGTTTCCTTCACATACAGATAAAACGAGGCGGTATTACTGTACCAAAGCATGCGTTATTTCCTCAATACGATGTCCTCGTCGCACACTTAGCCATGACCTGACCTCTGACCCCGTCGCCAGCCTGCCGGTCTGAGGAACGTGTTTCCTTCCCATCATGCCTGTGGCTTTAACCTCACGGCAGCTTCCTCTTCAGAAACTAAGGTGGCGGGGAAGTACGCAGATCTTTTGCTTAAGTAAAAGTAGCAATACTACAGTGTAAAAATACTCTGTTACTTAAGTAAAAGTACAAAAGTATCAAAATATACTTAAAGTACCAAAAGTAAAAGTACTCTTTGTGCAGAATGGCCCATTTTAGAATAATGCAGTTTCTGACAGAAGGAGTTGGCAAACATTTTCAAAAGTCTCGTGTTTCAGCTACGTAGAAAGACTGGCGAACCCTGCATGGGATGATATATATATATATATATATATATATATATATATATATATATATTTAAATATACAGTATACATATCTATATAAGTGTTTCTTGCCTGTGCTTGAGTTCTCATGGACTTGGAAGTGCGCTTTGGTAACTTACCGCCGTCTCTAATGTCTCCGCAGAGTTTTAAAACACAGTAAGATGTAACTACTTTAGGAAGATGAACTTTGGTCTGCCACATTAGTTTGTCTGAAGGTAAAGTTACGGTTCCTGTTTTTAACGTTGCACAACAGCGCTGCCTCTGTGGCGTTTCTGGCTTCTCATATGTACAAATTTCACTACACTTCAATAAAAGTTAATAAATTAAACTTCAAATGAATAAAAAAATGAATAAAAACAAATAACAGAGGAAGTGTATTCTATTAGGTTTGGTTATACTGTAAATACACTTTACATCGATGACAACATGTCACCTGAGCTTTTTCACAGCAGACACTTCGGCTCGTCATAGCAGGAAACGTTCAGGTGTGTAACTGAAAACGTTAAAAAAACGCCTGTTTTCCGTTTAGGTGAGCCGGTTCCGGGGTCCTGGTGCTGTGCCTGCCGGCTCACTGGGACACCTGATGGAACCGAGCCATTAGCGTTAGCGTTTCCTGCCATGACAGGTCTGCTGGGAAAAGGCGTGTTGCATGTAGAGTTTACTGCATCGGACTCCAGAGTTCAACTTGCCAACAGCGCAGCTTCAAACCGGAGTGTTTATGTAGATTATAATGTTTTTCTCGTGCTGATGTTTGCTGCTGTTTATTTATGTCTGACTTTCTGCAACAAACAGCCAGATCTCTCGACCACACGACTCCCGGCCCGAGAAAATGTCCGTTCTTCAATATCACAGCAAGCAAGTTAACTCATTCGATAGCTCGTCCGTTTTTCAAAAAACGGATCTGAAGCATTTCTGCACGGTGCAAAGTAAGTAGGTAAAAGTTGGTTGTTGCAGCAGGAAACAACATGACTGTTGCAGTGATGTACAAGTTATTTAAGTAAGCCTGGTGATATTCTGTATTTTCTGTAACAAACCTCACGTTCGGACTCAAACCAGCAGTGAATGGATCTGCTAACAGGTGAATCACAGCTGATGGATCTTCTTCCTCTGTTGTCCAGAAACTATTAAAACACATCAGTGAGCCGCACTGTTGCACTGGGTGACGTGTTCCTTCCCATCATGCCTGTGGCTTTAACCTCACGGCAGCTTCCTCTTCAGAAACTAAGGTGGCGGAAGTACGCAGATCTTTGCTTAAGTAAAAGTAGCAATACTACAGTGTAAAATACTCTGTTACTTAAGTAAAAGTACAAAAGTATCAAAATATACTTAAAGTACCAAAAGTAAAAGTACTCTTTGTGCAGAATGGCCCATTTTAGAATAATGCAGTTTCTGACAGAAGGAGTTGGCAAACATTTTCAAAAGTCTCGTGTTTCAGCTACGTAGAAAGACTGGCGAACCCTGCATGGGATGATATATATATATATATATATATATATATATATATATATATTTAAATATACAGTATACATATCTATATAAGTGTTTCTTGCCTGTGCTTGAGTTCTCATGGACTTCGGAAGTGCGCTTTGGTAACTTACCGCCGTCTCTAATGTCTCCGCAGAGTTTTAAAACACAGTAAGATGTAACTACTTTAGGAAGATGAACTTTGGTCTGCCACATTAGTTTGTCTGAAGGTAAAGTTACGGTTCCTGTTTTTAACGTTGCACAACAGCGCTGCCTCTGTGGCGTTTCTGGCTTCTCATATGTACAAATTTCACTACACTTCAATAAAAGTTAATAAATTAAACTTCAAATGAATAAAAAAATGAATAAAACAAATAACAGAGGAAGTGTATTCTATTAGGTTTGGTTATACTGTAAATACACTTTTACATCGATGACAACATGTCACCTGAGCTTTTCACAGCAGACACTTGACTCGTCATAGCAGGAAACGTTCAGGTGTGTAACTGAAAACGTTAAAAACGCCTGTTTTCCGTTTAGGTGAGCCGGTTCCGGGTCCTGGTGCTGTGCCTGCCGGCTCACTGGGACACCTGATGGAACCGAGCCATTAGCGTTAGCGTTTCCTGCCATGACAGGTCTGCTGGGAAAAGGCGTGTTGCATGTAGAGTTTACTGCATCGGACTCCAGAGTTCAACTTGCCAACAGCGCAGCTTCAAACCGGAGTGTTTATGTGGATTATAATGTTTTTCTCGTGCTGATGTTTGCTGCTGTTTATTTATGTCTGACAAGCTGCCGGCTTTCTGCAACAAACAGCCAGATCTCTCGACCACACGACTCCCGGCCTGAGAAAATGTCCGTTCTTCAATATCACAGCAAGCAAGTTAACTCATTCGATAGCTCGTCCGTTTTTCAAAAAACGGATCTGAAGCATTTCTGCACGGTGCAAAGTAAGTAGGAGCAGGAGCAGCAGGAAACAACATGACTGTTGCAGTGATGTACAAGTTATTTAAGTAAGCCTGGTGATATTCTGTATTTTCTGTAACAAACCTCACGTTCGGACTCAAACCAGCAGTGAATGGATCTGCGAACAGGTGAATCACAGCTGATGGATCTTCTTCCTCTGTTGTCCAGAAACTATTAAAACACATCAGTGAGCCGCACTGTTGCACTGGGTGACATGTTCCTTCATCACCATGAACACACACACTGTAGTTTATTCTGCCTCAGTCCCACACACACCGTCCTGCTGCCCCAAACACTCACTACAGCACCACATGTGGATTCATCCGCCGCTGGAAATAGTCCCCAACAGATGCTCTGTTTCCTCCTGTTGGTTTGATAAAAACTACATCGAGCAGCTGTTTGAGGAAATTACTGAGCCTTTTTAAACATGAAAGTATATATCTGTGTTTTTAAAGATTTACATCTTCAGCAGGAGCCAATGGGCTCGGAGCTGAGAGCCGCAGACAGGAAGTGAGACGGCGCTGAGGGACGCACTGACGTGTTGTTGTTTTGTGTCTGAACGTGAGAAAAATACACCAGACTGACCCTTTAAATTATTAAAGTATCTCTCGTCACACTTTTGTTTTGTTTGTTTTCAATGAAAACGCAGAAGAAGACTTCAGCTCCGACATGAGATCAACATCTTGTCAGTGAATAAGAATATTTCCCAAAATACTGAACCATTCCTTCAAAGTTTCCAGTTGAGAAATCCAGAATACGTCACTTTTAATGAGCAACTTCTCATATATAACATATATGAAGGAATAAACTGGACGATCCATTCGATTCCGTAAAGTGTCGCTGCAACTGGATGAATCTCACTTTTACATCGTTTGGTCCTTGAGTCCTCAGCTTGTTGTTTTTCCTTCAGGCCGTGCACATGTTTATTGACTGTTGCACTCTGAAACACAAATAAAGACAAAGAAGCCAAAAGCAAAGCGTGGAACAGTGGAGCTGCGCTGTGCGACGCGTTTAATGACTGTAAATCTGCGACAACACGCGTGACGTTTCCGTGTTTCCAGGTCGTCGGACTGCACGTGACTGCGTTTTGAAATGTGTGTTTCAGGTGGCCGGCCGTCCCGTGGCGAGCTGTGAGCCGTGCAGCAGCTGCAGCACTGTACAGTACTGAGAGACGGATTAACACGTTTGGGTCTTTTTACGTCGACAATCAGAAAAAATACAGAATATCACCGGCCTTGTGCTCTGTTTTTACAGTAATGCACTGTACATGACGACTGCTCAGAGCAGATTGACGTCGTTAACTCGGGCAGTTGGCTCCTTCTCGTGGTTCGAGTCACTGTTAGAAACCAAAGGAATGAACAACACGACCCTGACTGAGAGTTTAATATTCCTGTGTGTGTGTGGGTGTGTGTGTGTGTGTGTGTTTATTTGTCCAGTGATGACACACAACACAAACAATAGTCAGGGGTCTCCTTCACATTCCTCTCTCTCTCCAGGCTCTCTCAACATCTGGTCTGTGTTATGACTTTCAGGTCATGTAGAAACACCCACACACCCACACACACACACACACACACACACACACACACACCGTCACCTCTGTCAGCCATACTGGAGGTCATCCGGTCCTGAAAAGTCCTGGGTGACAGTTTGATCACAGGTCTGTTGAGCTCGTTGGATAGCTGACCACAGTATCTGTCCAGCTGGCCGTCGCCGTGCATTGAAACACGTGATTAGCACGTTTGCTGATGCATCTGGAGCCGTGTCCCAGTTACACACACACACACTCATAAAGCACACACTGTGTACTAATGTTGACTGTGCATTTAGCGTAGAACAGTAACATCGTACGCTGTTTTGAGGTACTCGTACTTTACTTGATTATTTACTTCTACTCCACCACGTTCTGGAGACAGCTTTAGTTACTTTGCAGATTTAGATTATTAATACAAAATGTAAATTATGATGCATTGTTTATACATTGAACTACCCAGCAGTGTATAAAGTAATTAAAAGTGATGAACACTCATTAATTATAATCCAGTAATATACATCATTCTGAAATGGGCCATTCTGCATAATGAGAACTTTTACTTTTGGTACTTTAAGTATATTTTTGTCCCAATATTGGCTGGATCACTCGGGTCACACGGCCCTGCCCTGGTTACCGTAAACCGCGTGTTCACGAGGTATCAGTCATGTTCGCATGTTATCCTGCTGCTGGCCTGAACTAATTATGTTCTTGTATTCTCCGGTGGTTGTTCACTTAAGATTTACATCATTAGCATAATCTATAAACTCACTGTGTACAGTCCAAGCAGTCCTGCAACCACTGATCTGTGTTTATCCCCCTGAACAATGGAAGCTATTGTTTTTAACTGATCACGCCGGCTATTTAGTTTAATACAATTTTATATCATTATGTTATTTATAATTCAGTATGTTTATTTCCATGTTTTGTCAGTGCGGATCGATTTCAGTTGCCAGGTTGACCTCACTGCTTGTCTCCTCAGTCGGACGTCAGCTTCAGCTCGGGACTTTGTATCCGAGTTGCTTCACTTCCTGGAGCCCAAAGTGTCGTCTGACAGGAATCTGTGCGGAGTTCCTCCACGGTGGAAACAGCAGAGCTGTGGCACAAACTCTAGCTGCTTAGCAAAACGTTTCCTCTGGGTTTGTTTTTATTGGTTTCTAAGCACCGATAATCAGCGGAGTACAGTACACATGATGAAATATCAGAGAACTACAGCGCTGCAGTATTACAGTGTCTCCTGCTGAGGGGATTTACATTCTTTCTCTGCAGGTCTGGTTTCCTGGTTCTGTTTCACCGACTGTTTGTTTGTTTTAATCTCAACAACAGCAGGAAGCTTTGAGCTGGTTTAAATCCACAGATTACATTTGTTCTGCGAAATCATGTGTCACCGGTTTGATCTGGACTGGTCGGACTGGTTTCTCGGTCGCTGTTATTTTTATCTGAACCGGTTAGACTGCTTCCACTGCTGTCTGTCATGCGGCGCAGACCTGTTTTGTCTGGAGTGGTCAGACTGGTTTCTACAGTCCATGCAGCACATACCAGTTGCATCTGGTTATACTGGTTTCTCTGCTGTTTCTTTCAGTCTTGTCTGAGACTGGTTTATCACTTTTTATCAATTTTGTCTGAACTGGTCAGACTAGTTTGTCAGTCTGTATTTGTTTAGTTTGAACTGGTCAGACTGGTTTCTTACTCTCTATGAGTTTGGTATGAACTGGTTACAGTGGTCTCTCGGTTGTTTCTGCATGTATCTGTTTGATCAAACTGGTTTCTCAGGTTTTATTGGTTTTTGGACAGACTGGTTTCTCTGCTGGTCTCAGTCCCCTTTTCTGAACACCTTATCAGACTGGAAAGGTTGGGGTCACGTTCTGCAGACTTTTTTTTGCCAACAAAAACAGAAATCTGTCTTTTGTAATTTCCTCCCAGTTCAGCACACTGACCTCCCTCCTCTTCCAGTTCTGTCCATCTCATCTTACTCCTTACTCCTCCGATTTTACAACTACTCCCCTTTTCATTTTGTCCTTTCTTTCTGCCTTCCTGCTTTTCCTCCCTTTCTCTCCAGCCCTTCTTATCTCCCTGTCTCTCTTTTTTCAATCCCACCTCCTTCTGTCCTATCTCACCCGCCTCTCCTCTTTCCTTCCTCCCTTCCTTCCTTCCTCGCGCCTCTTCTTCCTTCCATCTTTCTCTCTCTTTACTCCTCACTGTCTGTCTATTTCCTTCACTCCTTCTTTCCTTCCGTCTCTTCTCCTATCTCTCTATCTCTTTCTCTCCAGCCCAGCTGAAAAGCAGAAAAAAAAAAACATTAATATGGAAATGTCCCCGGAGACGGGCTGAGACTTCTCCTGGTCCACACACACACACACACACACACATTCCTCTGGGTGGTCATTCATTCACTACCTAATTTTCATTTCTCTCTATCTAAACATTGTGTTCTTCGTCTCTCAGCTCTTTCCCAACAGCCTTCCTCCTCTGTTGCTCAACCCTGAGTGCTGACTCCCACCCTGCCCGCCCGCCCGCCTGCCTGTCTGTCTGTCTTCAAGGATGATTTCCCTGCTGCGTTTCTCCTCTGACACCCGTGTTATTAACTGGAGGGAGTCTGCAGAGGGAAACACCCGTCTGTTCCTGGAACCCAGGCTGCAATTTACTCAGCATTTCTGGTGCCTTTTAATGTGGTTGTCCCATAAAAAGTGACGCTCCTGATCTGCTAACCTGTGCGGATGAGCACTTTGTGTTCGGGGACCGCTGCTGCGCTGAGCTGGTAAAGGTTTTGAGTAGAGGCACTAAAACTGAAGGGGGAGATGACTGAAATGGATCTCTGCTGTCCATTGTATCTAATTGTGGGCAAAATATTTATCAGCCAGAGGAAGTTTCTTTTCATTTCTCACTCCGAGAAAGCCCCAGCTGCTGTCGAGTAAGAGCAAGAATAATAAGAAATAAACAAGGCTACGAATAAACTTTGGGTCAGTTAGTAACAAAAAACAAGACCGCGAGTCTCCAGCAATGATAGCGGCTCTGTGAGGCTGAACTGAGGCTCGGCGGTGCTTTGAGCTAAACAGCTAACATCAGCATGCTAACATGCTCACAGCATGATGCTAGCATGCTGATGTTTAGCAGGTATAATGTTTACCATGTTCACCGTCTTAGTTAACCTGTTAGCATGCTAACATGTGCTAATAAGCAGTAAACACGACGTACGGGATCATCAGAGTTATTACAGTTCATCCTGAGGGGAACATGAACGTCATTTCACTCTGAACCACAAATGTCGACCTCATGGTGGCGCTAAAGGAAAAGTCAGAGAGGTTGCCAGAGTTGTCAGGATACACTGTCTGGGTATCTGCACCAAATCTGGTGACAGTCTCTGCGGTAGATGTGGCGATATGTCATAGATAAGTGACTCCTCGTGCACCATGAATGCCTCTACAAGTAAGTCTAAAAGTCTAAAGATATTTCAGTCAGGAACAAAGAGGTGGACAGCCAGACCGAGTCAAATCGCATTGCCCTCCTTAGAGCACTGTTACTTGCTTTTCATCAAAGCATCGGCATAGACAAGTAGCTACAACGTGAGCGACATTGTTCACAAACTTGCCTGCGCATTGTGTATCTGGAGGATTAAAAAGTACATCCACAACAGGGCAGATCGGGGCTGAATGTTTCCTGGCCGACACCGAAATATCTTTCCACTTTTACACAAAGTAAGAATAATTAAAAAGGCAACACTCGAGGACGTTTGTATTGTTAATGTTAACTTCTCTTCGAAGCTTTCCTCTATTTTTGGTGTGGTTTGTTCAGAGTCTACTGCTGACCTCTCTTCATATCCTGATGTACTGCCCCCCACTGTTTGTGCATTTCATTTCATCTTGCAGACGCATGTCTTCTGAGGACGTGCACAAGCAATGCTCCACAGGATGCATCGTTAAAAGAAAGTCTATCAGCAGTCTTAGGCCAATTGGTGCAAATATGCAACAAAAAATGATGGGTATTTGTTCTTTTAAAAGCATTTAAAGTTTGATAAATCAAGATATTGGCCAGACGCATCACCAGAGTTCATCACGGGGAAAAAATAAGAGAGAAGCTCTTCTATTTGAGATGTCGAAAGACTTATCTCTGCTGGATGAAATATGAAAAACACACTGGATGTTCAGATTAAGAGGAATCCCGTCTTATCATCCTCTCCTGGCTCTTAGCTCAGACTGCTCAGTCATCTCCACAGCTTTAAAAACTGCTTGTTGGACATGTTTCACCTGGTATGGATGCCCAGTCCGTACTTACACAGGGCCTCAGGTATTCTGAACAAGCATTTTGTTCAAGCCTGCGTAGCTCATTGACTGCAGAGGCAACTCTTGTAAATTCAATGTCAAATTAACACAACTTGTATCATAATATGATAAAATGGCAGTGCAGCTTTGGAAGCTGTTATGTGTTGCTGTTGTAAGCTTTAATCTTGAAATGGGATCCTGAAATCCATATCCGTAAAAGCATTTCAGTCATCACCACATCGCCATAAAGAGTTAAATCAGCTGCAGCTTCTCTCTGGTCCACCGACCAAACCAAAACAGCCAGCCGGCCCCGGCCTGCCTGGAGCTCCGACACACAAAACCAACACAGAGATTCAATCTGACCTTCAGTTCACCTGAGAGTCCAACCGAGAGTTACAAACTGTTCTCAAGTCAGAAGCAGCATCATGACAAATGGAAAACTTTTAAATTAAAGTATTTAATATCCCTGTAAGAGGGACAGCCAAGTGACAGCAGCATAACATCTCTGCCAGGTGACATCATTTCATTTTTGGGGATGTTCAATATCGGACCGTCAGACTGACATACAGCATCCTGACAACTATCTGATGAATCGAGGACATTTTCTACAGACATTCACGGTCCCCAGATGATGAATCCAGTAACGACAGTGGTGATTCTCGGACTTTTCGTCTAAAACCACTAACAGGTCAAAATGGCCACCTCGCAGGATACTTCAAAAACTGATGTAGCATGCTGACACGGTGTTGTTAGCATGATAACATGCTAAGTATTACATAATGCTATCCAGCTAACATGCTAAACGTTACATACTGAGGTACTAACCAGAGGTGAGGGAGTACCTGATCTTGTTCTTAAGTGAAAGTAGTAATATTACAGTGCAGAAATACTCTGCTACAAGTAAAAGTCCTGCATTCAAATTTTTCCTTAAGTGAAAGTACAACAGTATTTGCATAAAAGTATACTTAATATACTAAAAGTAAAAGTACTCATTTTGCAGAATGGCCCATTTCAGAATCATATATTATGTTATTGGATTATAATTATTGATGCATTAATGTGTTCATCACTTAATATTGCAGCTGGTGAAGGTGGAGCTCATTTGAACTACTTTACTTTATCTGCTGGTTAGGTAGCTTGTGAATTTCCCCCTGGGGATCAATAAAGTCTCATCTTAATCTATAATATTACGTCATTCCACCACTGAACATGACAGAATAAACATAACCAAACACCGGGCATGTTAGCATACTGCGTGCTGTTTGCTAAACATTCAAATTCTATCAAGCAAACATGCTAAATGTTAAATTATTATCATATATTGTTCGTTAGCATGTTAGCATACAGCTGAGCCTGACAAGCTGAGTCTGAGATGTCCGAAAAAGTGTAAACCCTTTATATTTGAGCTGTCTCGTGTCTCTGTTTTGTTTCTCCATTTCTCTTGTATCCCACATTTTAGTTTGTTGGTCTGTAATTAGCATCGAGCCTCACGGGGCCACTAGTGTGTCTGCAGACTGGGCTATATTCTTGTTTCGTTTCAGCTGGAGGATTAAATTGTAGATAAGCTCCAGAACGTGCGATCATCCAGCCTGAAACACACCGGCAGTATTTATATTCAGGACTTAAGTGAGCACAAAAGGCAGCTGACTGCGAAGAGAAATGGAAAAGCAAGACGAGCACGTTGCTAAAGTTTCATCAGCAAAGTGTTCTGCAAAAAAAACAAGGGACCCGAAAACCAGATACAAACAAAGATAATTAGAACAAGACAGAGCAAGTACAAGACAAATGCCAGGAAACAGCACGAGAGCTTTTGTGTCCTGGGAACAATCAAACAGAACAAAAAAGAAACAGAAACAAACTGAGAGTCGGATGAATATACAGTATATTAGTAAATGAGTATCAGTTCTGTTATGGACCAAAGATGAAGACATGAAAAACAACAACAACATGTGACACAACAGACCAGACAGTTTGATGTCTTTGTACTTCCTCTTTCTCGTCTCCTTCCCTCTTCTCCTTTCCTTTTTTATCTACCTCCTCCTTCCTCTTTTTCACTACAGATTTCGATCCAGACCTCATCCTGCCATCTCTGCTTTAGCCCTCACATAAACCGGGATCGCTCAGACAAACTGAAGTAAACACAAAGACTAAATTCGCTTTACTTTTGAGAGGACACTGTTATCCCACAATACAATGCACAACAGAAGTGAAGGAGCAACTCACAGCTGGAGACAATTAAAATAAATTGTGGACAGTGAGACGTCTCCAAGAACTTCTTAGAAAACAGATGAAGAAAAAAATATATATATATTACATCTTCGTAGAAACATCTTGACTTCTCTGTGTTCAGTTTTCAAAGTCAGATTTGGTAGTAGAGTTCCAAGATTGTAGTTTGCAAAGTGGCAGTTTTATTAAAGTGGTGTCACTTCCTGTTAGTACAAAACGTGAAAGTATTTACATTTCTTGTATATTAACTTATAAAAATCTAACTATGGATATTAGTATATGGTATATTCTGTATTGTATGTGTATTATGGATGTGGTTCTTGGGATGGGCGATACAAAAAATTGGTTTCTGTTTGATACCAAGTTATAAGCTACCAGGGCTAGAATCACCAGCAGACACTTTTTATTATTAAAAAACAACTTATGTAGCATACTGTTAGGGAGATAAATGTCATTAATAGGCTACTTAAGAATACATTTTCATTAACAGCTAATTAATTGCAAACCACTGAATGTTTCGTTCTCTTAGTTACTAAATAAGTAATGTGAAGTAATGCTCCTCTTTCATTTAGCCATCAGTAAAATGTGTGTGTCCTCTCTGCAGGAACGAGAAGTTCGCAGCATTGCTCCTCTTTGATAAGATAACAGGACTACGACGGGCTCCTGTAGCGGCTCTGTGAGGCTGTACTGAGGCACAGCGGTGCTTTGAGCTAAATGCTAACACCAGCATGCTAACATGCTCACAGTGACAATGCTAGCATGCTGATGTTTAGCAGGTATAATGTTTACCATGTTCACCATCTTGGTTTAGCGTGTTAGCATGCTAACATGTGCTAATTAGCAGTGAGCAAAAAGTACAGCTTAGGCTGATGAACGTCTTTAGCTTTGCATTTGTTTGGTCATAAATCGAAGTATTGGACAAAATAACATGTCGACCTGATGGTGGCGCTAGAGGGAAAGTCAGAGGATCACCAAAATTCGTACAGTTCATCCCGAGGGGAGCATGAATGTGTGAAAGAAACTTGTGCCAATCCATCAGGTAGATGTTGAGATATTTCACTGGATTTGTGAAAACTTTTACCTGCTGGTTGTGCTACAGACAAAACGTCAGTGGATCATCAAATTCAGTAAGATTCATCCTCTGAGGACCGTGAACGTCCGTACAAAATTTCATGGCAATCCATCAAACAGTTCAGTTACATTTCATATTTCAGTCTGGACCAACGTTGTCATCAACAGAGCCACGCTGCTAGCATGGCCAGAAAAGGAGTACAAATGAGAAATGGATCTGTTTCTATTCTGTCTTGTTTCTATGAATCCTATCGACACTAGTATTGATGCTCTAAACAAGTCTCAGTGGTATCAGTACTGCTGCCCAGCCCTAACTGGGACATTTTGACCTGATGGAGGCGCTAAAGAAAAAGTTCAGAGAGGCATCAAAACCACTAGTATTCATCCTCCGGGGATCATAAAGATTAACAGAAAATCGAATTGCAGTCTGGAAAGTAGTTGTCATGAAATCTTGCTACGGACCAAAGTGTTGAACAGAGCGACGGATCAGCTGATATCATCATCCTTTGACTTAAGACATCGTTTACCACAGTGTATTAGCACCTTGGTCAAGCCACTCACATGCTAATCAGGCACTTAACAGTGATGAGGGAGGTGCAGCCAGAAAACAACAGGCCTGATTACTGATTACTGGGCCATCATGGAAACTATTAGGTCAGTTTCAGGTGAAACTAGCTAATCAACAGATACTCAGGTAGACTCCTTCCTGAGGGCGGGGCTTATGTAACTCAGAGTAGCTTAAATTTCTGAGTTCCATTTTTCACAATTGAGAATGACTTCCGGATGGGAGACTACGGCTGAAACCTTTTCTACGTTAAGACATCGTTATTATCTGAATCTTTTCAGTCCTGCACAGCCAAACGTTCGTCCCGACAGTGTGAAACCTTAGACGATTTCTACTCCGCTAATTCAAAGGTCTATCTGCTGATGCTCGGTGGCTGCGAGTGCTTTCAAAGGTGATTGTAATTTATTATTTGTCTTTATGTGACAGTTAAAGCAGAGAATGACAGGAAATATGAGGAAGATGACAACAAAGACATGCAGCAAAGGTCCCTGAACAGATTCGTACCCAGGATGTTTTCATTAGAGACAAATTTCAAGCCTTTCAGACATTTTCTAGCTCACTCACAGAGCCAACAATGATTTACTTTATGGCCATTTTCATGTTAAACTTTTATAAATACATCTACTTCTTTTATTGGGGCTGGTCACCCAAAACCATATTTTTTCTCTTTCCCACAGTTCGATCCCTCCAGATAGTTTCAGTGTGACTTGCTGAGGTTTGGAGATTTCAGATCATCCCCGTACAATAAAGCTCAACGACGTGGTGCTGCTAATGTTGCAAAATCAGATTAGTAAAACTCAACAGCAGCGTCTCTTTCCAAGTATAATGACAAGTCTGTGACGTCTTGAGGTCTGTGGATTAGTCAGGATGAACCTCACTGTCAACAGTTTCATTGAAAACTTCTGCTATTCCCTCTGACTGAAACCTTCTATGGTTAAATTGAAAGCTGCAAAAAATTGGTCTCTCTTAAATCAACTTCTCTTCTGGCTGTCGATGTTTCGGGGTACGCTCATTAATTTATTGTTTGATAGTTTTAAATTGGTCTTATTTCCTCGCAATGGTCGTGCGAGCCTGCGCTCAGGTTGCCTTTAAGCTGCCACTTCAGGTTGTGATTGTTTATGTGATTCTCATCGTTTCATGTTGTTGGTCTGTACTTCTTTGTGATTGCTGCCTTTCCTGGCTGGAACACTTTAATGCCAAGAGTTTTTCTGGTCAGCTATTTTTTACCAAAGCTTGCCTGCCAACCTTAGTGTCAAAATGCGCGGATTATACTGAATCACCATGTCACTATGTGGAGCACCACAAACCAAATACCTCTGAGCTCCATTGTACTGATGTGAGCTACATTTGGTATTTCTTAATCTCAGCAAATCCCACTGAGGGCTCTTTTACATTTAACACGTTTGGTGCAGTTAGGTTGCTGTAAAAACTCTGTCAGTCGAACTCTGGTGCGGTTCGTTCATGGATCAACAGATCAACCACAGAATCTTCTCATAGTAGACACGTGATTTAAAACTACCATTAAATCCATTTGCTGATGGTGGGAACTGATAAGAAACCGGTGAAGTGCTGCACGTGGGGGCTTTCAGCCACCAGAATTAGATTTTCGACGTATGTAACGCTGATAATACAGTATGAGCGGTGGAAGAAGTACTCAGATCTTTTACTGAAGTGAAAGTAGTAATACCACAGTGCATTAAACATTTTGCTTAAGTAAAAGTACAAAAGTATTAGCATCAAAGTACCAAAAGGAAAAGTGCTCAGAACGGCCCGTTTCAGAATAATGTGTATTGATGCATTAATGTGTTCGTCACTTTAATGTTGCAGCTGGTGAAGGTGGAGCTTAAATTATGTAGCTTGTGAATTTCCCCCCAGGATCAATACTTAATCTATAATCATACATAATCATTTATTTGTTGATTGTATTTTGTATTATTCATCTGAATCTGCAAAGTAACTCGAGTTATCAAATGAGTGTAGTGGAGTAAAAAGTACAATATTTATTCGTAGAGTACAAGTCAAGTACAGATGGCTCAGTCAGCGAGTTCCCTGTTTACAGCTCTTGGTTTGTTTGTAAAGTGGGAACACGAAGCGGTTCTTGGTCTGAACTGAAGTCCAGGTGTGAAAGTCACCTGAAATATCAGGATTAACTGATGGCACATTGAGAACTTTGGCTGGTTGGCCACTGACGCAATGCTATTAAATAAATTAGAGCAATAAATGTGATGGTGGTTAAGGGGCCAACTGCTTGTCGGACGGTCGAATAGCGTCTGAAACCCCGTGTCCAACCTTTGTTTTTTTCACGCCCACTTCCTGCTGTTATTGGTCAGCTGTGCGGAGTTTGAACTTCTCTCTCTGGCTCTCTTTTTTTTCATTCGACACAACTATTTCTGTCACACACGAACAATCGAGTGCAACTGAACAATGAATGTCTTCTAGGAGAGACTGGCTGAGAATGTGCGCTTGAACCGATATCGATAACCGACTCTCAACTATAAACATGGCTAGCTTATTGTTTGCTGTAGCTGTTAACATGAAGATGAGTCATCTTGATGACGTACATATCTGTCGTCAGGTTAAGTTTCAGTGAAGTTCCAGTCATCTCTACAGCTACGTTAGTCACTTTCCAAGAGCAATGACACATCTACCGTTCCAAAGTTACAAAATCAGAGAACCAGAATTGCTGTTAGTGTCTGGAAACGTGGATTACGTTTTAAATGTTTTGGTTAGAACAAGTTTTAGTCTGAGTTTCAGTTCTTTGGAGTCTGTTTGGGCAGGTTTAAATGCAGCTGCTGTTCTCCTGTTCGTCCTCCGCAGCACAAACATCTGCGCAGCTCGTAATCGCAGTCCAAGCTGTCTAGCTGATTTCTCTATTTTAAATTTCACCTCTTCCCACTTGGAGAAAAGTCTTCTGACAGTAGACTTGTCGGTAACTTTAAAGCTTGTGTAGACATGTAAATGTCTCCATCATAGTAAATATGACCTTTCCGTCTTTAATGCTGTAGTATTGACTGAACACCACAGATCTGACCTTTGACTTCTTGAAGGTCAACACCGATATTTTTACCTTTTTACCATTTAATGCCCCCAAAAAATGTTTTCCCCAAAGTTTTCTTCTTGTCAGCCTCTCAAACAACATTTGAACCATTAGTCATGAATCAGACTATTAAAAATCTAACATAATACAATCTTGCATTAGCAGCAGATTAACGCCTATTATAACAGTATGTCACTGGCATTTCTCAGTCATTGGGGTTGTAGCATGTAGTAAATCAAAGCAGCTCAAGTCAGTTTTCCTTTGACGAGCTAATTATTTGCAGGGGACCTCTGGGAAGCATTAATGCCTTTTTATGAGGAATTATTTCACAAAAAACACAACTGGTGCATTAAATTAATTACTAAACATACAGAAAATATCCGATGCCTTTGCAGATTCTCCTGCCTCTTTTTATGTAATCAGGGAGGAAACGTCAGAGGATGATAGTGTGTCTGACATTTAATGGACAATATTAGCTCATTATATATCACTCTCACCTTATTTACTTCTTTCAATTGGTTGATGTCAAGTTTTGATGACATTTATGCCCAAAAAAGACCGTAATGAAATGCAAGCTGATGACATGACGCTGTCCTGAAATACCCTGCACGGTGGTATTTTAGGCTCTGCAGGCTGCAGGTGTCTTACCAGAGGCAGCATGGCTGAGGCAGTGGGGGAAACCTGTCCTCTGTAATAGTTGTGAAGCTCCACCAGCAGCTCCTCCTGCTCCTCGCTCAGAAAGCTCCAGGCTCCAGGAACCACCAGGGCCCCCAGCAGGAGCCATGCCCAGAGAGGAGCTCCCTTCGGCGGGCAGAGACACCGGCGCCCGGACCCCCTCCTCAGCATGGAGCTCCACGAGACTCGATCCTGGGTAGTCCTTCGGGTCGAGGCCCCCCGCTGAGTGGAGACCCCCTGGAGCTCCGAGAGGCTCCGCTGGTGCATGATGGGAAACAGAGTCCTGTCGGATGTATCCTCGAGTGGTCAGTCCAGAGTCCAGCAGAAGTGTGTGTGTGTGTGAGTGTGTTCGAATGATCTACAACTGTGTTTGTCTATGTGTGTGTGTGTATGTGTGTGTGTGCATGTGTGTGTGTGTGTGTGTGTGTGTGTGTGTGTGTGTGTGTGTACAATAGGCCACTTGTCTTTGTCTGTGTGAGTGTGTGTGTGTGTGTCTCTATGTGTGTGTTTAAGGGTCAGTAAAAGTGTGTGTTCCCTCCTCAGTGCCTCTCACTCTCAGCTCTGCCGATCTCCCTCTTTCTGAGTCGGCTTTAAGAGAGAGAGGATCCTCCCTACACACACACACACACACACACACACACACACACACACACACACACACACACTCCACAGTTCACATTTCACATACTGCACCGACTGGTACGCACAACAAACACTGCCCCCCCCCAAATCCTCTTACTCTCCATATTCTCCATGTCGATATCTCCTCCTCCTCTCACTCGTTCTCTCCCTCTCTTTCTCCCCCCTTCGTTCTAGCTTTTTCTCTTCCTTTCCTCTTCTCTTCTTCAGCGTCAATTTGCTTTATTGGAATGATATTAAAAGGATGTTAAAGGGCGGCGACACAAGTGCGTCGAAAGGATAGGTTCACCCCTTTTTCAAGTCTTCAGACAACACTCACATGCCCAGATGCCCACTGAAACAGTTACTGGTCACTGCAGCGTGTCCTCGTGCAACGTGTCCTCGTGCAACGTGTCCTCGTGCAACGTGTCCTCGTGCAACGGTTTGTAGACATCTTACGAAAAGTAACGCACCATTTTTCGTGCACAATCCTACGAATGTCCAGCAACAGGCCTACCGGACCTTCGTCGTCATGGTAACAATAAACACGTGGTTAACGCTGTGAAACGGTCGTAGTTTGGTTAGGTTTAGGAAAACCTCGCGGTTACGGTTAAAATAAGTAAGTTACGTGACACTCGCACTCAAGTGTTTACGTGACTTACAAGTGAGTGAACACTTAACTTCCGTAGGTTACGTAACTTACGTACGTAACTTAAAATAACTCAACGTTTTCAGCTCTTCACTTTAAGTCACATGCTTCATGTACAGCGTCACCTATTCACTGAGTCTGTTTCCGTTTGGTGTTCGGTGATTTTACTCCTTTTCAAGTCAACTTTTAGTCCTCAGACAAGCAAAAATATTTGCAATATTTTGACTATGCACAAATTGAAAATGCGCATAAAAACAGGTGGATGGAAACACACTATTCCTCGCTGAGCTGCAGTCGAAGGGTAGTAACACAAAAAGAGCATTTTGTGCTAAAAGGACTGTAACTCCTTCTATACTACTGTCTCACGCTGTTGAAGCCTCATATTAACTTCGGCTTAGAGGCCATTTTTATACCGGAGGAGGACTGTTGTTTTCGTCCTCCATCTCTTACAACACAGTGGAGTTAGGAAGGGAACACCCACCGCCCGTATGGACAGGAGGAAGGATTACACACACCAATAACTCTTTCAACACACATGTGGGCGTGAGTGCTGTTTTTAGTCAGACTTAAGAAAAAGTGTGAACCTGTCCTTTAAATACAAAAGTGTTGTAAATGAAAACAGCGCATAAAGAAAAAGAAGGAAACGGTGATTATAGTACAGTGTAGGGATTACAAAAGCAAATATACGGTTAATGGCATCTCGTTATGTTCATTAGGAGTACATCCAGTGTGATTTTAAAAATACAATCATGGCAGAAGATCCGTATGTGTTAATTGCATATGTCATTAGAGACAGTTTGATGTAAACTGAGCTGCCAGTCTTGTGGTTTTTCTGTCCTCCCCCAACAGAAAAGGTTTTTCATCATCAGTCAGAGTTACAGAGCCTGGAAAGACCTTTTAAGAGCCCTTTCTACGCCTTTATTCTTCTCTCTCTCTGCTCCTCTCTGTTCTTGTTGTTCAATAAAGTCATTTTAATATTCAAATTCTCTTTTCTCCTCCTCCCTCCCTCCCTCCCTCCCTCCCACTCTCTCTTTCTCCTCCTTTGTTTTCTCTTTTCTCTCTGCCCTCCCTGTCTGTTTTTCAAATTCAAATGAGCTCTTAGAATATATTTATTTTGGGTATTTTTGCCTTCATTTTGACGGCAGACAGTGGAGAGGAGACAGGAGGGGGGGGGGGTTGTCATGCAGCAAAGGACCCCAGCCAGATTCAAACCTGGTCAGCGTCCCAGACGTCCATGCCACCAGCACGCACAGACGCTTGCCTAGTATTGAGTACAGGAAGTGCATTGCCAAAGCACGTTTCATACTTTATATAATAAAGTGTAAATAAATCAGAAAGACTACAACATTACATACCAACAATTCCTCAAAATACATTGTTTGTAACTTCCCCTCTAGAGCGACACATAGAGTGCATTTACATGCGCATTAGTGTCCCGGTTTTGATCTTATTCGGGATATGATATGATGATATGAGAAACCTTGTTATTTAAATACCTGTATATGATTCCAACAGTATCCAGGTTTCTGATCATCTGTGTGTTCTGCACCGACAGAATGATCAGAAACCTGGATCAGGTGTTTACAGGCCACGGTATCCTGGTTTCTGTCAGAGTACCCCAGGTAGGATATCCAGGTTTCTGAAACCAGGATGTTTACACATGCAGCCCGATCATAACCAGGATGCTAGTGCGCACGTAAACGCGCTCGAGTCGTTTTCTGATGTGACGGCAGGACGACATCATGTGTTCCTGTCTTCCAAAACCATTGCACTAATCACTGTTTAAAGAAATCAGTTTTATGACGTGACAATGCTATCGTTAAGGTTTGGTTGTGTTTAGAAAAATATGATGATTTGATTTAAAATAAGGACTTCGTTAAGGTGAGAGGACCGTCATCGCCATGGTTACAGTAATAAACGCATGGTTAAGGTTGGGGAATGATCGGGGTCATGCTGGAAACGGAAACGAACGACGAACCAGTCCGTCCACCCCGACCTCCTCCCTCTGTGGCCACAAGAGGGCGCTGTCACTCGAACGCAAACAGATGTTTTTGCTGAAACGCCAGTCTCCTGCATCCAGTAATGTAACGAAAAGAAAAATATAAATCTCACGAAAAGATAAATAAATAACCCCTTAACCCACCTCATACCGCTGCCGGGTATTATCAGTATTTTCATTATTATAAGGGGACAACAGTGATGGTGATCACGGTAATAATAATGGAGTCGCTGCTTCTCTCATCGCGTCGCACAGCTCAGCTGCCCTCCTCACACCTCCACGCATATCGACACATTAACATGCGTTTCCGCACACACACACGCATGAAGATACATTACCTCCACAGTTTACTTTGCACATCACAACAACTGTTTTCTCTTGATAGCAACATGGTTTGTTTTTTGGTTTTTTTTGTCTTTTCTCCCTCTTATTGTCACGGACTAACAGGCAGAGGACACCGAGATGGACGGGAATGTCTTTATTAAGATGACAGCCAGAAGTGGAGAGTGTGGAGATAGGTAGAGTGGGTCTGGGGAAGCCACAGGAGACCGGAGAGGACTGGAGAAACACTGGAATAGTCTGGTGCAGTGAGTCCTAAACACAAACGAGGTCGGACACTGAGTGAGGAGAGTGGAGTGGTTTTATCCTGGCTGTGATTGGGGCTGATTATTGTGGGTGATTACGGGCTGGTGAGGACATGACAGGCTGTGACACTTATTTATTCATTTTTGTTCTTTTGGTTTTTCTTGTCATATTCTTTGATGTCTTATCTTTTATATCGCACTTTTGTCACATTTAAATCAAATTTAAAAAACAAAAAACAAAATACGTGAAAAGAAAAGACACAGTTTCAACATGTTTCTCTCTCTATCTCCCTCTCGCTCTCCTCTCCCACTGTCCCTCCTCCCTCTGTCTCTATCAATGAAAAGTTTGTTGAAATGTGGGGACGTCTGGTATGGACTCACACACACAGAGACTCACTCTGAGTCATTGACCAGCTGATACTGATACAGTTTGTGACTCACGTACTTTTGCGTCTGCTTTGTTGTGGTGTGAAGGGCCTCTGCTCTAAATCTCTGCAAATGTCTCGGGACTTTACTCTTAAGGTTTTCTGTAGTATTCCTCAAATACCAGCTGCACATCATACTGGTAACTTACAAACCAACCAATGGTGTAGCTGGATTTGATCCAAGTGTTCATCCGATCAGAGCTTGACACGCTCGGTGCTGCATCCAGGTGGCTGGCATGAGCTCCTTCCACTTAAAGCCCTTTTCACACGTGGAATATGTCACTTTGCTTTGCTTCATCCTTCTGTTACAGTAATTGTTTACTTTCATTCACACACAGGTGTCTGTCAAGTCAATTTTATTTATATAGCCCAAAAAAATCACAATTTGCCTCAGGGTCTCTACAATCTGTACAGCATACGACCCCCTCTGTCCGTAGACCCTCGAGCCGAATGAGGAAAAACCCCCAAAAAACCTTTTTAACAGGGAAAAAATGGAAGACAGCTCAGGAAGAGCGACAGAGGAGGGATCCCTGTCCCACGTCGGACAGACAGGAAATAGATGTTGTGTGTACAGAATAGATTCACAACAGGAAGTCACAGTAAATACAACTACGACGACAAAATGTAGATTGTAAAACATAAGTGAAGAGCCACAGCACCTCCTCTGCCTCGCAGAGAGGACAACAGCATTCGCACAGAGAGGAGAAACAAACAAACACACAGAGGGAGAGAGAGAGAGAAGGGGAGGATGAATCTCCGGGGACGAAGATCCAGATCAACGGCTGGATGAGGCACCGACAGCCAGGAGAGAGCGAGAGGTCCCAGGACGGCCGATGGTCCAGCACAGAGACGCCTGAGAGCAAGAGAGAGAGGCTGGGGAGAGAGGGGAGAGAGGGGGCAGCTTTTAGTTTGCAGTCTGTTAGTTGAATTATCGTCGGCAGGATAAACACGGACTCTAAGTGCTAATGCTAAAAGGTTAACCGAGACTGAAGCAAAGTGGCAACAGGTACGAGGCCTGAAGGATAAGTACCAGCTGAAAGTTAAAGCAAAAAGATGAGTTTTTAGCTCAGACTTGAAGGCCTCAACAGAGTCAGACTGTCTGATGTCAACAGGAAGATTGTTCCAGAGAAAAGGGGAAATGACAGGCCCTGAAGGCAGATGGAAAAGGTCCAAGGTTACTTGCGTGAGCCGAAAGTTGCTGAGGCACGACTCTTTCTAATACTTTTGAAAAGAATGGAAGGTTAGAGACTGGTCTATAGTTACTGAGAGATCCTGGATCAAGGTGCGGTCAAAACCTCCATAGCTTACTTTGCACTGGACAGTGCTCATCGGCTCATCGGCTTCATGCGGACCTGACAGGCTTGTTACAAGCTACAGTGTTCCCGTGATATGTGGCACCTGGTGCAGGAGACGAAACTGTGTTTTACTGACAGACAAAGATGCTTTTTGACAAAGTAATCCTAATAAACTAAAGGTCCACTTACTAGCTTTTTAGCTTTCAGAGACATCTCACATTAAAGCATGGAGGTTGCCCAGTCGTCAGGGAGGACTTTGTCATGTCAATAGCTGTGAGATGGGGTGAAAGCTCTGGAAAAAAGCTAGTTAGTGGAGCTTATTTTGTCAGAAAAATATTTCCGTGAATAAAAAAATGAACTCAGATGCTTTCCTTTGTTTCCAGTGGCTTTAAAGCTCTCTTATTGTACTTGTTGCCTGGCAACCTATAAAGAACAGCATCCCAGAAGAAGAAACCCTGGAGTCTGAAATCTGTGATCAATGAAGAGCGAGAACCACATCGCGGAGAGGGAGGGAGGAGTCACAGCTGTCACATCTGTAAGTAACAAGTTCCCAACAAGCAGACCACGGGCCCAGGGGACAGCAAACCGGGATGAAGGGCCCAGCAACACTTTGACACTGTGACGCATCTGAAACTGTCTAAGGTAAACAAACAAAGACGGAATATCTAAAATGAATGCAGTATCGCCTTTAGAACGAATAACACCTAACAGCTGAGTCAAATCCAGTGTTCCCATTGGCTAGTTCTGAATGGTGGTGATGTCAGACTGTATGGGTACATTGAAATTCCCTTAATTGCCTCCATGTTTCCTCACTCACATGTTAGATCCTCCCACTGAGGACACGAGGGAGAGATGCGAAAGGAAAAATATGTTCAGGATTTCAATTCAATTTTCAATTTATTTATTTATACGGCGCCAATTCATAACAGAAGTTATCTCATTGCACTGTTCCTGCAGAGCAGGCCTAGACCGTACTCTTTATAATATTATTTACAGAGACCCAACAGATCCCACCACGAGCAAGCGTTTGGCGACAGCGGCAAGGAAAAACTTCCTTTAAGAGGCAGAAACCTCAGACAGAACCAGACTCAGTGGTGGGCGGCCGGCCGCCGCTGCCGATTTCACTCCTCTCACGTCTTTTCCTCTCAGGCGTCATGAGAAGCTACATCATGATGATGATGATGATGATGATGATGATGAGATGGATCACCTGTCGGTTTAAAGGCGTCAATATGCTTCAATCAAAGTGCTTGTCAAACAGTGTCTGAAACCTCCTTCCCTCACACCTTTCCAACGCTGAAATTGGGGGAAATGTGTTTATTGCTGAAAGACAACAAGCCTAGTCGCACGGCTGCGCTCGTAGAGGTGAAGTAAATCGGCATTGCATTTTTTTGCACAGTTCAACTTCGGTGAACTTGGAGCCGCAAATGTGCGCTGTTGGCCGTCCAGCAGGCCGTCTTGACCTTGCCGACCTTTGAGGGAACGAAGAGCTGGAGAGTCCAAAAGGAGGAAGCTATCGTAGCTTATTAGCTGTGTGTCACCATCCAGTTTTATTTAGTCTCCTCTATCAGAGTACCAACTGCTCCAGAAAAGAGGACCGGTTTGCAGACAGTAATGAGACGCTGGTACAAATACGTCTTTTGAAATAACTGAATGAACTTATTTTCCCATTAGCAACTGTGCAATTGGGCTTGCTAACTGACAGTTAGCAGTTAAATGACACTTAGCAAGCGTTTAGCTTTTTTTTCTCACTTCAGTAATCCTTTATTGAATGAAATTATGTACAGTCCTCTCATGTTCCCTCGCTCATGCATCCTCCAGGATCCCTCCTCGCTCCTCAGAGCAGCAATAAGAGCACTGAAACGGCTTTATGATTGTGGACCGGATCGATTTCCAGGTCAAGCCATCAGTTAAGGGAACTGAAATGTATCCTGTGACTGCAGATGTGTATCGGCAGGTATGTGTTCATGTATATGTAGACGTTGATGTAACTGTACACGTACAGTAGTTTGAAGCTGGTATATAAACATCAGAAAATGCATTCACCGAAGCATAAACTCACAATCATTTAGAGACTAAATCCCGACATTTACGTGGGTCTATACGTGTGTGTGTGTGTGTGTGTGTGTGCGCACAGATGCAATTAGAGCCTGCGACTCGCGGTGTGAACGCTCGCTAAAGTGTGTGTGTTTTCATTCTTTCATCCAAATCACATCATAACACACACCCAGCTGTACCCACAGGCTCACATTTCACTGCGCAACGCATTCCTCAGTGTGCGTGTGTTGCAGGAAGCAGAGGGGGTAAATGTATGAAACTGAATCCTGTGGGTCACCGTTTGCTCCGTAACACCAGCCTCTGCAGGGAGACACGGCACATGTGTGTCCTGACCTCACTGTCACACACACACACACACACACACATCAGACAGCTCGAGTTCGCCGTGTGAGGGTTGAAAATACTTTGACAATTTAACACCATGTCCATTAAATAACTTCGAACAACAGGCTTTGGCTGACTGTGAGGCGTCCGTGTTTGCTTGGGTTTCATGCACGTTCGTGTTGGATATTTCGGAGATTCCCCTAGTTGTAATTACGTCTTTGATGTTGACGGGAACGCTATCTATAAGTTGAAAACTTGTAATTACGATAACTCCAATGTGAGAGAGAGAGGAGGAACGCACACCAGTGTTGGAGAAGTGCCGACCACGATGAAAGTAAAGGTGTGGAGGAAGATATTCACACACTCGTAGCCACAACACATCAATGTCCTGAAGACATTGTGAAGGCGTGTCGAAACGTTGGTAAATTATTAAAACATCTTTTTGCATCGTATCTTCCTCCACACCAATAACTCCAATATTTAGTAAGTGTGTTTCCATCCACCGGATATTCGCAAACAAGTTGAAAGTTTTTCTTCTTGGCTGAGGTGTACAAGTTGGTGTTTTGATAAAATGCAAATGGAAACAGACTGAGTGAATAATTGCTGACGTCCATGAAGCAAGAAGAGCTGAAAACATCAGATGTGTGTGGAGCGATGAGGAGGCTGTAACCTTCCTCACGTTAACTCCTCTTCTTCTGCGATGCTTTAATGGCAGCGGCTGGAGAAACAGATCCACCAGCTGTTTACCTCCATCAGCCAATGAGCTCGTGTTCACACCGCAGCAGTGGCGCCTTAATCTTCTTTTGCTGATTTTCTGGAAATTCTGTTCAAATTTGGACGTAAACTTGACTAATGAGACTCAAACTAGACCAAAACTAACAACAATCAAAATGTGACTAAAACATTTTTTTCAAAAGACTAAAACTAAATCAAAATTTCCAGAATCAACACTGTAAAACTCTTTCATTTGGTTCCTGGCACTTTTCATTTTAAATAAACTGATCCCTAAAAAAAAAATGTGTCACCTTCCAGATACAAGTTTGAAGAGAAGGAAGCTTTGAATCATCCACTTCTCCTTTTAACATGTGCCAGGAAAAAGTATTGTTCATGGAGTTATCAACCTTTATTTAAACACACTGAGAGCAAAGATCTCGTGCAATAAAAACTGTGCATATGGGTTACAGAAACAACAGATAACAATCAAAGAGCAAATGAAAAGACAAGGCAGAAAACAGAGTTTTAGTGAATCACATCCAGATCTTTTTTCCAGATACGTGAGACTTGCAGGGTGGAGTCGGAGCGTCCAGTGTTCTTTTGTCCTGCAGTCTGCTCCAGCTGGACGGTGGAGACGAGCCAAAACAAGTTTACTCATGTTCGCTCTGATGTGAGGCGTCTCCTCAGCGAGACAGGCTGAGATCCTGTAAGAGACAAGACAGGTCTCTGCAGAGCTGGTGCGGCAAGACTTGATGTATGGAAGGTCAAACGGATATAGCTAATTATTCGGTACGTTTTAGTTGCTCAGCCTGAAAGTATCACTTCTCTTTCAGTCCTTTAGTTCAAGTGAAACTGAATGAATGTTTAGGCGATGCGCTGACACCACACGCGGCACAATAATGACCTGACTGATCTCTGCGTCACGTACAAACGCCCAAGAACGGCAACTTCCACATTCATCACGTGACGCACACTGGCCCAAAATGCATTTTCCCCCAAAAGCAGCAGCTGTAAAAGAATTTGATCCTTTCGGTCCAGTAACATTTGGAAAGTCTAGAGGAGTCGTATGATTAAATTATTTTATCCCATTCATGGGAGCCAACAGGAAGTCAGATGGCTCGGCCAGCGGCAGTCTCGGACGTGCAGCTCTCAGCTGGCTCGGCTGGAGGATGACTCTACTGAGCATGCTCCACGGGCCCAAAAAAGTGAAGCATCAGCCCGCGGAGGCTTTTTCGGTGTATGCGCCCAGTGGGCAACTTTGAATGGGGTGCCATCTTTGAACACGGTATCCAGTCCTCCTTCATACACCCAGGGTTATGCACCAAAAAGAGAATCTAGATGAAGCTGTGGCTGCAAGAGGGAAGTATTTGCTGAATAACATTTTACCAGCTTCCTGCCGTTGTTTGGAGGCTTACATCGCACATGTGGTGGCTGTGACCAGTTAGCGCTGTTCCCATGATCTCAACGAGTGTATTTATCATGGCGATTAAGGTGAGAAAATTAGAAGTATCGCCCACATCGGTATATTGAAAGTTGTTTTGTATTGTAGTTTCTCCTTTTTGCAGATGATGTAGTTCTCACTGGGATAGTTTGCTGCTGGTTCAGCCTCTAATCAGGATGCCTCCGTAGACGTATTCTGGACACAACCAACTGGGAGGAGACCAGTTTGGAGGGGTTGAATTTCCCACCTGGTCTGGGAGCTCTGAGGTCCGTCTGGCGGAAAACGGACGAATGTTTGATCAAAGGCAGTGATCCTCTGAGAGGCCAGATTTAAGGGTTGTCCAGACTGAATCTTTACAACGCAGAGTTGGGAAAGATTGTCATTTATGAGGAGGGAACACCTCTCTGAATATCAGGGGAGTGTAAATCAGCGAGTGAGAGTAAGACAGGAGAGAAAACCAGACAGGAGAGCAGTTTGCACAAGAAAGAAGATACAAGAGACAAGAATAAAGAAGTAAAAGGAGGAGAGATGAAATAATAGTGCAGAAGAGAGGGAGGAGATCTGACTGGAATTCCCCTTCAGTTACATACTGGGACTCCATACTCCATACCTGACAGCTGCACTGTGATGGGCCTGGCAATGTACACACACACACACACACACACACACACACACACACACACACACACACACACACACACACACAGATCCATACATCATATGAACAGTATGTGATTGTGTGTGAGTGCACTCCAGCCCAGCCCATGTGATTCTGTTGTCATTGACTGGCTGCTAATGGCTAACAGATGAGCCTCTGTGTGTGTGTGTGTGTGTGTGTGTGTGTGTGTGTGTGTGTGTGTGTGTGTGTGTGTGTGTGTGTGTGTGTAGGGTGTGGACCCTCTTAGCCCTTCAGAGTATGATTAGTTCGGGGACCAAGAGCCAAATCTGACACACACACATGCTAACATTATGCAACATCTGAGCAGAGCAGCTTATAGTGAAGCATGGCCTGTGTGTGTGTGTGTGTGTGTGTGTGTGTGTGTGTGTGTGTGCCTAAGACGAGTGTCCCATTAACACCATCATCATCTGTTCCTGGACCTGTCTGCACTGCACATGCTCAGTGATGATGTCATGGGTACAGGAAGTTGACCACTCCTTAGAGACGATGTCAAACCTTCACGACCGACCCTGAACGCTCCCCAGTCCTGCAAAAACCTCGCCCAGTGCTCAGGGTCCTGGGGTACTGGTTTCACGGTGGCCTTGCTGGGTTCACTGGTTTTACTGTTGTCACATGGTGTCACTGCTCTGATGTATGTGAATGTTCTTACTGGTCTCACTGGTATAATTGGTTTCACTGGTCTCTAGATTTACTAGTGTTACTGGTTCCACTGGTCCTCAGTGGTTCAGTAATCTCACAGGATTCGCTGGGTTATTTGCAGGTCTTTGGTTATACTGGTTTTAATGGTTTCAGTGTTCTCAATAGTCCAACTGGGTTCAGTGGATATTCTGGTCTCATGGGTTCTGCTGGGTTCATTGGTTTCACGTTTCTGTGGTTTTACTGGTTTCTGTTGGTTTCTTTCCTGAAGTTACTTGTGTCACTGGCTTCACAGGTGTGTCACTGGTGTAACTGGTTCCACTGGTGACACAGGGATTTCACTGGATTGGTTTCATTACTTTCACTGTGGTCACTGGTCTGACTGGTTACACTGAAGACATTGGTTTCAGTGATCTCACTACTGTTACTGGTTTCAATGGTTTCACTGGTCTCTGGTTATGCTGGTTTTACTGTTCTCACTGGGTTTACTGGTCACATTGTGTCCACTGGGTCCATTGGTTTAAATTATTTCACTGGTCCATGGTTTTGCTGGGTGTACAGGTCTTGCTGGTTTAACTGGTCGCACTGCTTTCTGTATGTCTTTGGTCTTCACTGGAGTCACTATTGCACTGGTTTCATTGGCTTCACTGGTTTATGGTTTTACCAGTTATACTGGTTTTGCTTGTTATACTGGTCTTACTGGTTTCACTAGATACTTTCTGTAGTCACACTGGTTTGACTGTTGTCTCTGGTCTTTACTGGACTCACTCATTTCACCGGTCTGAGTTTTGTTTTCTCACTGGTGTCACTGGTTTCATGTTGGAGGAGATCTGTAGGAGTTTGGAGGCACCAAGAGACGATCTCTACTGGTAAACATCAGTTTCTTTGTGTCCACCAGGACTGGAAGTGTCCCAGTTTGTACTGGTTCAAATCCCTGGATCATATGGGAAACATCTTATCTGGTAAAAATCAGCAGGTAGTTCATCAGGAAACGTAACCTCCATCTGCTGCTGTGAATAAAACGTCCAACGTGGCAGCATGTCTCCTGCAACCATCTGTATCCAGTAATCAGTTCATCCTACAGTGAGTGGATCCACATGTTACATCTTAGTGACGTCACAAACCCCGATCAATTTACTTTTATGATTATTATAAAGAGGCACAGACGTTGGTGTTTGACCTCATATCCCCCTGGTATTAATATGCGATCTGTATCAGGATCAGGAAAACACATCAATGCAGGTGGAAAAACGCGCAGAATGCACTGCAGCTAAAATGCAATCCATCCTAGTTTTGGTGTTCCCCTCTGTCAGCTGCACCGTGCTGGGCAGGTGACAGGTGTATTTACGGTGTTTGTGTCCTCTGAAAAGACGTCACAGCTGACGGACTGTTAGCCTAGCATGCTAATACTACATAAACATATGGACGGGATGTTTATAGACATCCGCAGATAGAAACAGACGAAAGAGTCACGCCGGAAAAGGGGCGAAAATAAGTCCAAGGAGACTACTGCAGAGTCATCTGACCCGGGAACGAATGCCGATTGTACCCTTTCACACTGAAGACAAAAGGGTAAAGGGGGTATAAAATTGTATTTACGAAAGTATTTATAAAAGGCGAGAAGAACAAAAGAGCAAGTAGAAAACAACACACATGCGGTACAATGGCGACACACAACCGCTGGGAAAGTTTCAACAGAGAACAGAGCTGTTCGGCTGCTTTCTTCTTCTACAGTGGCCTTCCTGTTTCTTTGCAGAAGATGTGTCCAGAGCGCCCAGTGTCAGTGTCGGAGAGCAATGGCAACTCCCGCCATGGATGAGAGCGCGACTCGTGCGAGTGTGTACACATTAATTGTTGCGGACAGTGCGCGCACACCTGCAAAGGTGATTGCACACAGGTATCCACACAGAGCATGCTGAGAACGTTATAAAGAAACGTCAGCAGGATCCTGTAGATATTCCCGTTCTGGGGACACGCCAGTGAAATTTGCTAACCTAAGTTCCTCAGCGTGAATACTTTCTGGATTTGAGTCTTTTTTTTTTCCCTTTCGTGTAAATCACACTGGGACTCTGGACTTCAACACCGCAGTTAGTTAAAAGTGACAATGACAGGAAGAAGGGACGCTCCTCCTGTCTGGGGAAAGTGTTGAAATGAATGATCTAACTGTAAAGACGTCAGAAGATTTAAAAAGTCTTACATACATTTGGTGACACCCCTTATTTGACCATTTAAGAGCAGGTTTCTTAAACGAATCCAGAGTTTGTTCAGCTGTAAAAGTCAAATAAGCAAGTGATGTCTCTTCTGATGAGAATGTCTCACTTCACTAAATGTGTGCTTTCTTTTTCCTTCTTCCTCACTTCAATTATTTGCATCTTAAAAGGAACAGTTCGACATTTTGGGAAATACGCTTATTTGTTTGTGTGTTAACTTATTAACGGAATTCAAGTCAGGAAGCGGTTAGCCTAGCTTAGCATAAAGACTGGAAGCAGAGGCAAACAGCTAGCTGTCCAAAGTTCAAAAATACCCCTAAAAAAAAAAAAAAAAAAGAAGAAGCTTCAAGCACCTGCAGCTGTATCACAGCTCAGAGGTGTCATGGATGCAGTTTAAATGGTTCAAATTTACCTTCGAACTCATCTTAAGGAATCTATTTCATTGGACCTTTGAATTCCAAGAGGAGATAAAAAAAACTCTGAGTAAAAACTGAGCTGCAGTAAATCCCCTCTGACTGACTTCACTCCTACAGGAAACAGAGCAGCTGAGGCGGATTGCATCACCACATGTTCTTCTTACTGTTGTTACTGTTCAGAGTGTGGAGAGCAGAGTAACCCATGAGCCAACAGGCAGGACCGGAGGCTTTGTTTGAATAACACTTTTCAAAAATAAATGTTTGCAAAGTGATGCACAGAGCGCCAAAGTCTGAACAACAGAAGAGTGTAAAATAAAGAGAATTATCGCAATAAAACACAGGATAAAGGTCAAAAGGTACTGTAGAAACACTGTTAAATGTCTTACAATGTTCATTTCTCGCTGTGAAATATTGTGTGGAAGTTGCAGTTTAAATGGAAGCACTTAAAGGAGTTGAAGCGTCCGTTGAGGTTGAGGCACGGAAGTAGTCTGAGTTGTCAGTTTGTATGTAAACGCTGAAAATAGTTAAACTGTCAGCCGAATTGAAAAGCAGCTGAAATGCCAATTGATGTCTAAGCCACCGCAGCAACCGAAATGTCAGTTGAAATATAAATGATGAAAGCAGCTGAAGTGTCATTTGAAGAGTAAGAGATTTAAGTTTTTGAAATTTCATTTGAAGCGCTGAAGAAAAGTTTAGTGAAAGTGTCGGTTTGTAAGAAGAGAAAGCAGGTGAAATGTTTAGATTACTGTAAGCGTAAGCTATGAAAGTAACTAACTGCTTTCATCGTTGTGCTGACAGTTCAGAGTGTTAATTAAAGAGTAACGGCATGAAAGCACTGAAAGCAGTTCAATTGAAACAGTTTGAATCTCAGTTGAAGTGGAAGAGTTGGAGATGTTTGAGGCATACACCGTAAGCACTTGAAGTGTCAGTTGGCAGTGGCAGCAATTTAAATGAAGTTAAAGTGTCAGTTGCGTAACTGCTCAAAGCATGTGAAAATTTCAGTTTAAGCCCTGTAGGAAGTTGTGTTCTCAGTTTGTATGTGCTGAGAGTAGTTGAAGAGTAAGAGCTGAAAGCAGTCAAACTGTCAGCGGAAGCGGAAGAGTGAAAGAAAGCTGTTGAATTGTCGGTGTAAGTGTGAGAGTTGAAATGTCAGTTGAAGCGCTAAAGTTGAAGCGTGTGCAGTCAGTATGTAAGAGGCGACAGCAGTTGAAATTTCTGTAACAGTGTAAATGCTGAAAGCAGTTGAACTGTCACTACAGAGATAAAAGCAGTTGTCAGCAGAGTGTAAGCACTGAATGCCGTTGGAAAAGTCAGCTGCAGACAAAGAAATGAAAGCAGTCTGCTGAAAGCAGCTGAAGTAAGCACCGACAGCAGTTAAAATGTTAGCTGAAGTGTAAGTGCTGAATGTAGTCTAAACAGTTCAAATAGATTAAAATAACTTTACAATATAATAAAACGGGTTAAACAGAGTGATAACAGAGACCGTGCAATCGAGTAGAGTGACAGCAGAGTGGAGAAAGGAGGAGTATGAGGTATGAATTTTTCTAATCTGTTTTAAAGACTTGTTTGGAATTAACTCAAGTATACACTCACAGCAGTTAGTCATGATTTAGTCATCAATACAGACGGATCCAGAAACACACCCTGCGAGGAGGGGAAGGAAGGAAGGAAGGAAGGAAGGAAGGAAGGAAGGAAGGAAGGAAGGAAGGAAGGAAGGAAGGAAGGAAGGAAGGAAAGTAGAAGTAAAGGAGAGGAAATAGATCCGGAGGAGCCAAGGAAGGAAGGAAGGAAGGAAGGAAAGTAGAAGTGAAGGAGAGGAAATAGATCAGGAGGAGCCAAGGAAGGAAGGAAGGAAGGAAGCAAAGTAAAAGTAAAGGAGAGGAAATAGATCAGGAGGAGCCAAGGAAGGAAGGAAGGAAGCAAAGTAAAAGTAAAGGAGAGGAAATAGATCAGGAGGAGCCAAGGAAGGAAGGAAGGAAAGTAGAAGTGAAGGAGGGGAAATAGATCAGGAGGAGCCAAGGAAGGAAGGAAGGAAGGAAAGTAGAAGTGAAGGAGGGGAAATAGATCAGGAGGAGCCAAGGAAGGAAGGAAGGAAGGAAAGTAGAAGTGAAGGAGGGGAAATAGATCAGGAGGAGCCAAGGAAGGAAGGAAGGAAGGAAGCAAAGTAAAAGTAAAGGAGAGGAAATAGATCAGGAGGAGCCAAGGAAGGAAGGAAGCAAAGAAAGTAAAAGTGAAGGAGGGGAAATAGATCAGGAGGAGCCAAGGAAGGAAGGAAGGAAGGAAGGAAGCAAAGTAAACGTAAAGGAGAGGAAATAGATCAGGAGGAGCCAAGGAAGGAAGGAAGGAAGGAAGGAAGCAAAGTAAAAGTAAAGGAGAGGAAATAGATCAGGAGGAGCCAAGGAAGGAAGGAAGGAAAGTAGAAGTGAAAGAGGGGAAATAGATCAGGAGGAGCCAAGGAAGGAAGGAAGGAAGGAAGGAAGCAAAGTAAACGTAAAGGAGAGGAAATAGATCAGGATGAGCCAAGGAAGGAAGGAAGGAAGGAAGCAAAGTAAAAGTAAAGGAGAGGAAATAGATCAGGAGGAGCCAAGGAAGGAAGGAAGGAAGGAAGCAAAGTAAAAGTAAAGGAGAGGAAATAGATCAGGAGGAGCCAAGGAAGGAAGGAAGGAAGGAAAGTAGAAGTGAAGGAGGGGAAATAGATCAGGAGGAGCCAAGGAAGGAAGGAAGGAAGGAAAGTAGAAGTGAAGGAGGGGAAATAGATCAGGAGGAGCCAAGGAAGGAAGGAAGGAAGGAAAGTAGAAGTGAAGGAGGGGAAATAGATCAGGAGGAGCCAAGGAAGGAAGGAAGGAAGGAAAGTAGAAGTGAAGGAGGGGAAATAGATCAGGAGGAGCCAAGGAAGGAAGGAAGCAAAGAAAGTAAAAGTGAAGGAGGAAATAGATCAGGAGGAGCCAAGGAAGGAAGGAAGGAAGGAAGGAAGCAAAGTAAAAGTAAAGGAGAGGAAATAGATCAGGAGGAGCCAAGGAAGGAAGGAAGGAAGGAAAGTAGAAGTGAAGGAGGGGAAATAGATCAGGAGGAGCCAAGGAAGGAAGGAAGGAAGGAAAAGAGAAAGAAGGACATTAGAAGTGTGAAAAAAGTGATGGTGGAGTTTTGTGATGAAGAGAAGTGAAGAAGGGGAAAAATTATAGTACATGAAAAGAAGAGAAGATGCAAGAGAAAGGAATTGTGGAGTTTAGGATTGAGGGAGATAAGGGGGAGGGGAAGTAAAAAGGTAAGAAAGGAAAGAGAGGAAGTTTGGGCATAAACAAGAAGGCAAAAAGAGAAAAAGGTGAGAATGACAGAAAAGTAGAGCCAAAGAGGAAGAGAGGAAAAGGAAGCCATGAAATAAAAAAAATAATGAGAAAGGGAGGAAAGAAGAGAGACAGAGAGATAGTGAGGAATAAAAAGACAAACATTTTAAGAGACAAAAGAGAATTGAGGGATGGAGGGAGGGAAGGAGATACAGACGGAGGAGGAGTGATGGAGGAGCAATGAAAAGGTCAAATAAAAGAAAGGAGCCCCACCCATAGAGAGAGGAGAACGGGGTGATGTCAAGAGGGGGGGAGGATGGAGGGAATAAGAGGAGAGGGGAACAAGAAGCAAGGAGAAAAGATGAGGTAGGAAGGAGAGGAGAGGAAATAAGGCGAGGAGATAAGGTGAGGAGAGAGGGAGTCCCACCCTGAATGACGGAGGAGGGGATTTCTGCTGAAGCTAAAAGACAAACAGAACCAGAGTCAGAGCTAAATCCAGTCACTTCTTCTCCACACTGACAGACACCAGTACAAACAGTCCGACCTCAGAGAATAAAGCTCCATTAAACACTGGTTTTGTTATTAACGTTGAATAAAATAACGTTCCGTGTAAAATTCATCTTTTATACGGTCAGATTTGAACACACGTCTCCTTTAACAGTAATTTTAGGGGTTCGGCGTCTTTCCCAAGGACACTTCGACATATAAACAGGAAGTGGGGCTCGAACCGCCAACCCTGTGGTCAACGGACGACCCGTTCCACCTCCTGAGCCGCAGCCGCCTGTAACCACACCCAACAGTGATGTCACAGTGCACAGGCACACCCTGGAGTACACTTCTACATCACTGCAGCAAGGTGAGACGTTCGATCACCGGGGGTCAGCAAAAACAAGATTTTTTAGGGCGTGTTAAGTTGCTCTTTGTGTATCGTACCGTTATCGCATGCTGGTCAGTTGGGGTGCTTTCGTCAATAATCAGCTGTCGACCAGTTTCAACTGTAACAGTTTTATCACCTGCCTGAATGCCACCAGCCAGCTGTGTCTCGTAGTAAAAACCTCTAAAGATTTCAGCCATGGCTGACGTTCTTGAAACTTCACTTTCTATAACGGCCACCAATAAAACTCACGCTGTTCCCACCTGACCATTTCAGAATCAGAAATACTTCATTGATCCCCGAGGGGAAAGTCTTTCACTCTTTCCTGCTCGCTATCATGTCACACAGGAATAGAAGTACTAATAGAATAGAAATAATAATAATATAAGTCCGCAACGAGATGTGCAAATCAAAATATAATACGCTATAATACAGCTAAGATAAGAAAAAGGAAAGCTAAAAGTTGGAAAAAGTAAGAAGACGAGACGTTGCACGTTGGCGCATGCGCACTTTTTTTTTTGGCCCATTAGCCCCGCCCCCTTAGATACTGTTGCTATGCCTGTCAAGCTTTGAATTGTAGCTCGGCCAGTATGGAGGTGGAAGTGAGAACAGTATTGATAAAACACTTCCGGTGCGGACTGCCCTTTAGTCTTGTAAACGTTGTGAAGTGGGGAACCTGGTTCAGATTTTGGTTCCGACGCAGAGCTCCTGGGGTTTCAGGTTCTTCTAATTCAAACTCATCCGACCACGTCTACAGTCAGAGTGGTTCTGTCTATTCTGAATGTAAACACTCGCCTCCTCCCGGCTGCCCTCTACAACAACTCTGTGTCGCCGTAGTCTCGAGTTTGGCGGCGTTGCACTGGGTTGTTCACATGAAAAGTGACAGAAAAGGTGTAAAGAATAAAAAAAAAATAAAGGGAGCTTGAGAGAGTCACACACCTGACCAATCACTGTGTGACTGAAAGAGTTAAAGACTCAGTCCGCCTCGATTCCACCATCAAACAGAGGGTTTCAGAAACTGTAAGAGAGTCTGACTTGAAGCGTAACGAGGCCTTAAACAGTATGTAAGATGGCTGCCGCGGCTCAGTGACCTGAGGAGACACAAGGACACGTAATCTTAACATCTCTCTGTTGCTCTTTCTGTGGTTGCAAACATTTAAAAGGCTCAAACCCTAAATGATCTGACTCATTTGCCTCCACACTGAAACTGTGTGGTTGCAAAGGAGTCTGTGATTTGGATCCGAGTCCTTTTAGCTTGTGTGGGAGCAGAGCAGCTGGAGAGAAGGATACACACCAACACTCACATTAATGCAGGACTCGTAACGTGATATTAATACCGCTTTGATCTTTAACTTTGACTAGTGAGCCTTTGATTATTAATGCCTTTGTTTCATGTCTCTTGCCTTCCTATAGAGTATTACAGAAACACAGCAGAGGTATGTTAAGCACTTTTGTCTTACAGGTGCGGTGTTCATTTTTCTTAAAGCCTGCAGATGAAACTTTATTGGCTTATCATGAAACTTTCAGCTGGTAACAGTTAAATTAGAAGTCACTTGAATTACACGAATTCCCATATTAACTGTGTGCTGGTCAAAGGCTGCACGTGTAGATTTAAGAAAGACGAGTTTTGTTTTTGAGGTCATTTATATTGATTATAATCATTCAGCGAGAGGAAACATGGCAGCTGAAAACTGTTTAGTTTTCACGTGCTGCTTAGAGTGGATATACTGCCTCCTCCTGGCAGCTCTAAGCAATTACAAACTACAGCCGCAGATAGATGTGTATACAACACATTGCCACAATGATGGTTCCTTGTATCGAAACTCACACAGGTCCGCACCTCGCTGTGGGCGCGCACTAAAATTAGAAACTGTAGCGTTTTAAATTTAGCATGTGAGCATGGATGCTCATTCTTAGGATCGGTACGTATGACAAATAATCTCAACTCAAGGTCCCCTTGTTAGTGTTTTCTAAGCTTTCGACTTAAAAGTACGGAACTTAAGTCAGGAACCTGGTTCAGGTTTTGGCTCCTCGCCAAAAAAAAAGAGTCTAATGCAACCCGAGGCAGAGCAGCCATCTTTCTTCAGCCTTCAGTATGAAGAGACACCAGCCTCGAGCTGGCAATAACAAAACATATAAGAATACGAAAAAAAAAATCACACAACCACCACAACATTTATAATAAATAAAAATATATTTCACCTTCAGTTTAAATTAGAGCAACACAGCACACAGAGTTCTGGGTTCACTGCAGCGCCGTCGTCACAACAACAAACAAAAGCAGCTGAGTGGACGGTGCCACATCTGTTTAGGAATGATTTTTCCCCGCACAAAAGACGGAGACGTGCTCTGAAACTGTAACCTCACAACGTTTTTCACATGACAGCAAAAACAAAAAACAAAAAGAAAAGAAAAGTTAAAAGTGAGAAAGAATCGGTGTCTGAATGGAGCCCAGGGCCGAGTCCACCTGAGCTCCAGGGCCGAGTCCACCTGAGCTCCAGGGCCGAGAGTCAGGCGTTATCGGTGAAAACTTGTCCCAGGATGGAGAGTCGAGCGCTGAACGGCTGAACGGGGCAGGACAGCAGGGGGGGCGTCTTCTTCTCACCTGGTTTCAGTGCAATGCTCTCTGATTGGCCGGGGGGAGGGCCTTCTGTCTGTTTGGCGGGCGGCTTTGATTTGCTGCTGGACTTTTTCGCGGGCTTTGACAGGCTGAGCAGGATGTCCTGGAGCTCCTGTTGGTCCTGGGCGTGGCGGCTGCAGCAGTAGAGCGCCGCCGGGTCGAGAGGGTGAGCCTCCGTGTTGAAGATGAACCCCCGCCCCTAAAATGCACTGCCCCCTTACCTCCCTCCTCCCAGGACCCGTCCCCCTCCGTCCCCCCGCCGTGCAGGAAGTGGGCGGGGTCAAACAGCAGGTAGAGGTACTTGATGGTTTCAGCGAGAAAGAAGGACTCCATCCTGTTGTCCAGCTGGTGATCTCGCAGGTCTTTCACCTGCAGCAGCAACAATATTTGATTCAAACACGTTCAAATTAGTTCCAACCATTGTTTCCATTATTTCTTTAAAGACTGATTTATTTATTGATTATAAATAAAACGGATACTGGAAGGATTCTATGACAAAGTAAAAAAAACATTATAGGATGGATGCTTAAACAATTAGTCAAATAACGGATTAGTTGATATACGTAAAATTAATTAAGTTTAAGCCGTTTATCAAAAACATCAAGATCCAAATTTGCTGGTTGCAGCTTCTCCAATGTAAAGTTGTTGGTCGGACAATTTGAAGGACTTTTGGGGACTATTTCTTACTATTTTCAAACATTTCATTTCATTTCAATCTGATCAATCGTCTAATTAAGATTAATAGATAAATTACATTTTGTTCAGACATTAATGTCCCCAGAGGACGAGTTGCAGTAACTGTGTTGATCTTAACTTTTCATCTAGTCCAATACTTTATCAGCCTCAGCTGTACTTCGTGCCAATTAGCTAATGTTAGCATGCTAACAAGCTAAAGTCAGATGGTGAACATTAAACCTGCTACTCATCAGCATGTTAGCACTGTCACTGTAAGTTAGCGTGCTGATGTTAGCATTTTGCTGCTAGCATGGCTGTATTATGAGCAGATGAGTTCTTACATGGATGCTCTGGGTTTCACAGATTTTAGACCAAATCGGCTTCAGACTAAAGTCTGCTCTCTGCCTCTGAAATGTTTCAGGGTCAGACAGACAGATCTTACAGTTGCGTATCCGCAGGGCGTCTTGGCGATCCTCTCTATGGACTCCAGAGCGTCGAGGCCCAGCTGGAGGTAGGTGTGGTCACCTGTCGCCCTGAACAGGTACATGGCACTCTCTATTAACTCTGGAATAAATGAACACACACAGAGACACTTCCTGTGTTTGTGCTCACAGCGGTTGGGTCATCGGCTAGTTAACTAAACTGCAAAGTCTCCCTTACTTCCAAAATAAAAGCCCCCATCACAGTGTAGGTTTTAAATTATGTATGTGAAGCCTTTGAATTACCCAACCAAAACACTTTTATTTAACTATACATATGCTCTATTTTCCGTGCCATTGCTGGGTGAGGTACAGCAGGTGGACTGACCGGGTCTCAGTGGGTATCCCTCTCTCTTGTCCACAGTGTAACCCTGAGGGATGCTGTAAAACTCCGGCAGACCTCCGAACTGTCTCCACACTGAGTAATAGTTCTGGAAAGTTCTCACGGCGCTGTCCAGGTTCCCCACGAGAGACTGAAACAACGGAAATGAATATTTATGACGACAAAAGTGTCTTGAAATAAATTATTGTGAGTATTTATGCATTAGTCAGCAGCCTTAAGTTAGGAAGAGATAATGTTTGTTTTCAGTAGACTGTATGTACCTGCAGGCCGGGCCAGAAGGCCTCCAGAGACTGGAAAACAGGCATGGAGACGGTTCCTTTATGCATCTGGACCCACAGGTACCAGTCGTCAAACCGGGTGTAGTTCTGAATTGCTCGATCATACTCTGAGAAAAGGCATCACGCAGATGTAAATTTGAATTCACAGAGGCTTCATTTGATGTGTTTACCGTCGCAACAGGCTTTGATTTGTCGCCAGCATGCGGATGTGGTTGTGTGGTGCCTTGCTCAAAGGAGAGGGTCGTGCGAGCGTTACCCAGGAACATCTCGAGCAGCTCCTCGTCCTGCAGCATGATGGCTCCTTTCACCAGATACTCAAAGTAGGAGTCCACCCCCGCTCCGATACCGGCGTCCTGCGCCACCCACTTCTTCGACAGGATGTCAATGTGGTTACCCACCTGGACAGGTAAGACAAAGAGACAGGTGTCCAAAGAGAGAGAGACAGAAATTAGACAGATGCAGGTCACTGACTTTTTAGCATTTTCTGATGTTTTTTTCCTTCTTCCAAAAATCTCAAATCTATATCCTATAAATCTTATTCTTTATAAATCATTTCCGTGCTGTTAAAATGTACAAGACTGAATCTAAAAAGCAGGTTTCTCAACTGTAGTTGCGCAAAGAGGAAGAGAAGAAGTTTCCATGGTTACTGAACAAAAAAACAGACAGACAGGTGGACTAGTTACCAGTCCGATGTCAGATCTGGTCTTCCACAGGGCTCTCAGGGCTCGGCGGGCCGCGTTCTCAAACGTGTCGTCTCCTGTTAGTCGACTCAGCGTGGCGAACTCCAGGATGAAGGTTCCCACGCCGGCGGTACAAGTGACGGGTGTTTCGGTGGGACTGACGCCAGTCAGCAGGTTCACCGTACCGTACGGCATGCCGGTGGGAGTCTGGAACGCTAAAATCATTTAGACAACGTGTTACAGCTCTGAAACTGCAGCGCACAACAAGGCGATGTAATCGCTTGCTGACGCCCATTATTCTGACCTGGCTGTTAACAAACGGTTATTTCCACGATTAAATGATGTGTTAGTCATTTTTTCAAGTAATCCATAAATCATTTAGACGTTAAAATGTCAGTAAATTGTGAAAAATAGCCCATCAAAGTTTACTAAAGTTCAAAGCGACGTCTTCAAATGACATTTTCTGTCCGACCGGCAGTCCAAAACACAAACATATTTAATTTACAAAGATATAGAAAAACTGTGAACTCTCACTTCTGAGAAGCTGGAATCATCAAATGTTTGGCACTTGCACTTAAACAACTAATGATTATTCTACTCTCAAAATAGTTGGTGATTAGTCGATTGACTAATTGATTAATCAACCGGTTCTGTCGGCCTTGGTTGTTAATATGATTTTTAGTGGAATGAAACACAACTTCGCGTGTAGAAACTGTTGCACTGATTGTTGGAGTTTTCTTTCGTCTCTCAAAGCTGCAACCACTTTCTACTTACAGTATTCCCACTTCTTATCAACTCTGTGGGGCGGCTGTGACTTAGAGGTAGAGCGGGGGGTCGTCCGGCGGTTCGATCCCGGCTTCCCCCAGCCCACATGTCGTGTGTCCTTGGGCAAGACACTGAACCCCAAATTGCTGTGAGTGTGTGTGTGTGAATGAGTTAGTTTCTTTGTGCTTTGAGAGTCAAGACTAGAAAGACGCTCTCTGTGTCTCAAGTACTCAAGGAGTGTACAAAATGCATGTGGGATCCGTGTATGGATCTGAACTCACTCCACCTTAGCACTAATGTACATTTTTACATTGATTATTATTTTCGCACATTGCACATATTCTTCATACTGTGAACATTTGCACATTCTTTAGTCAATATTTTGCACACTCCATCCTCTTCGTTTGTATATTTTCATATTTGATATATATATATATACAGATTATAAAGACTTTTTTCTTTTCTCTTTTCGTTTATTGTGACCGTTACGCACCAAGGCAAAGTCCTTGTATGTGAAAACCAATAAATGGCAATAAACCTGATTTCGGATTCTTCTGATCTGACTCTGGTGTGTGTGTGTGTGTGTGTGTGTGTGTGTGTGTGTGTGTGTTTCCACACCAGGCAGCAGTTTCCTGGCAGCGTCCTCGGCCATCCTCAGCAGTGGGCCTGAACAGGGCCAACCGGGCTCCAGCTCCATCCCCGCCCTCCCTGCCAACAGGTGAGCCGACAGCAGACCACCCACCACTAAACACACACACACACACACACACACACACACAGGGCAGTTTGACTATCAAAGAGAAATTTCCACTGAGACACAGAAAACAAACTTCTGATTCATTCATCCGCCTCCTCCTGCACCTCTGATGTTGGTTTCGAACACGGAGGCGTTGACGTCGATGTCAAAGTCCACGGAGTCTTGGAGGAGCGACGCCACGCGCTGAAACTCCGTGCGGTTTCCCAAAACCTTCAGAGACACATTTTCAAAATGTCACGTTATCGCAACAACAGCTTCTGTCGTTCTTCATTACACCTGAACGCAGCCTGACTCTTTAACATACACACACAGGGGAACACAAGACGGGAACCTGACGTTCTTCTCTGCTAACGACCAGATGTGATCACAGATGTTTACACTACTAAAGGTTCTGTAAAATAGTTCTGAAATCGTAATTTGTATTCATGTTTCTCTGTCTTCTCCAGATCTTACCAGCAGAGTGTCGAGAGCATCGATCAGAGTGAGCGAGAAACTGTTAAGAAAAGACGGAGAATGTTTTATTTATTTATTATCGGCTTACTTGTTTGACTGAATATTGATAATGCACAAAAGATCATTTCACAAAACAGCAAAAGGAACGCACAGTCGAAGAAACAAGTTCAATGAAAATGAAGTTTAAAAGGCAAAATAAAAAATAAATATATATTTTTTAGAAACAATATAAAAAGAGCGGAGGAGAAAGAAGATATATTGCGTTAATTCTGTGTATCAAGACACTAATAAGGAACTTTTGTGGTTCTTCGTTTGGCTTTAAGTGTACAAGAGACATCGGATTTCTGAAAGAAAAGGCAGCAAACTAGGCGGGAATTTACAAAAAAATGTACATTTGTGAATATGAAATTTAGTCATCGAAATACAGAAATTGACTGAAAAGAAGAGTTCTTGTGTCAGAAGAAGTCATTTAAAGTAAAAGTTTAAAAAAAAGAAACTCATTCAAGAAACTAAAAATACGGGTTGGCCTGCAGTGTCCAGAAATGTCACAAAGATCAACACAGCACATTTTTAAATGTACTTCTTTAGCTTTATTGGTTATGGGGTGTTTCACCTTACCTGCCCCAGGTGTCTTGTCCGTCACAGGTGAGTGGGCGGAGCTCGTCGTAGGGGAAAGCGTTGTCAAGGTAACTGTTGTAGGCGTGGTAGAACATGGATTTGATGCGCTGTCTGAAAAAACGGGTTACAGAGAGAATCTGTTTAATGTTTTTCAAGTCTGACATTTATAATGAGATAATTCTTTTGTTCGTTCAGTGAAAACTTTATTCCACGATGACAGAGAGGCCAGTGACAGCAGAATAAACCTCTTCGACTCAAACTGTTTCCCTTTTGCCTCTGTGTTGTTGTCAGTGTGTCGTGCTGCTGCTGTACTGACTGGGGCCATTTTGTTGCTTCCAGTGACACATTTTATTTTATTTTATTTTGAAAGGGACTTTTTCGCGAGACAAAACCTGTAAATTATCAAAAGTCTTGTATCTACAAAACAGCGACTTCTCAGGAACTATGGAAAACAGCTTGAAGACAACAGCACGTTTTCGACAATATCTTGATAAAATGCCAAACGTTTAAATGATTCACTGATTATCTAAACAATTGCTGACTAATTGCCAAAATGTTTCAGCTCCGGAAGAGTATATTTAGTTCTATCTATCTTCTTCCTCCACTGAAATCGGCTTCAATAAAGTTCACCTTGAGTATTAAATTAAAAACTAACTTAATTCCTTTTTCATGCCCATTTTACAGAGAAGTAGGTATGAGCAGAGGAGCTGTGCTCGACAGACAATTGTACTTTTTACTGCACTACATTTGTCTGACAGCTTCAGTTACTTTTCAGGTCTTCATCCCCTTCCTGTCCAGCGAAAACCTCGTATCTCCAGGTGTTTGTGATGAGCTGAAGGATGAAGAGTTTTCCCTTCATGTGCTGAGGAAACTCTCCTCCTCCTGAAGCTGAATAAACTCTTTAACCCCCCCTCGGATCAGCTGGGAAACGCGTCGTCGCAGAGCTGAAAACAGGCTGTTTCTCTGAGACTTTTCAGAGATACGTGGTTCTCGCAGGACGGCGAAGCTGCAAACACGTGATGATCTTATAGACCATGATGCATTGCTGCAGATTCAGAATCAGAAATACTTTATTGATCCCCGAGGGGGAAACTCTTTTGTTGCAGCTGCTCGCTGTCACGTCAGTGCACACAGGGACAGAAGTACTAAGCAAAAAATATATAATACAGGCAAGATAAATTAAGTACAAAGTGGATATAAGTATAAAATTAAAATAGGTGTAAAGTACAACTACCCTATTAAACTACCTGAAACATCTGCAGTAAAATGCAACACACACATGAACGCAGCAGGAATATGAATCCAGAAACATCAGATATAATAAAACACTGACAGGAAGCGTTTTACTGCACAGGGGCGACTTTAAGTAACTTTAGCTGATAATGCTAACATACTTTTACCTAAGTAAGGGTTTGAATGCAGGGCTTTTACTTGTAGTGGAGTGTTTTCACACGTGTGTGTTAGTACTTTTCCTGCAGTAGAGGATCTGAACACTTCTTCCACCTCTGGAGCTTACTGAGTCCAGTTCCTCCTGCTCCTCTCACTGTACCTCTCTCTGAGTGTGTTTCAGTGCTCCTCTGTGTTACCTGACGCCAGCCATCTCCTCCTCGGTGAACTGATGAGCCGCCGCATCGTTCAGCAGCCAAACCAACAGCGCCACGCCCACGGAAGCCCGCATGGAGAGACGCGAGGAGACCCGGGACAGAGACACGGGTGGACACGGACACAGAAAATACAATAAAACATAAACAACCGAGGGGAAATACAGGAGCACAGATGGGTTTCTGGTGGTGTTGTGTCAGCTGTCAGGAAGTGAACGGCGTGCGCATGCGTCGCCCGGTGCGCTGACGAGTGACGAGTGACGCTGACCTGAGCTGCGTTCAAGAACAAACCGTTTTGAGCAACGTTAGCGAATGTAAACTAATGAACCACGGAACAAACGGAGGGAACCGTAAAAAACTATCATGGATGTCTTATTATACATCCATGGAAAATATTAGCTAACTGATAACATCGTTAGCTCGCTGCTGTTTTCGCGGAGAAGAACTAATTTACATTTTTTCGCTTGTATGACCGTTTTCAATTAGTAGTCAGAGCTGCGTTCAACAACCGTTACATATAATAGGTTTGATAACACTTTATTTTAACTCCCTTTGTAGCATTTAGAAGCACTATATAAATTTTATTGAATTTAATGGGTTATAACACACTCTAGTGTAGTTGTAGGCAGATTTAAGGTCTTTCAAGTGTTTACTGATGAGAAAGTTGTCAACAACATTAACTCCTGTGTAGCATCTATAACTGGATGCTGGTGTATAAACAGATAATTAATGATAATTTAATTTAACACAGTTGTAATAATATAAAATGTGTCTTCATAGCAGAAGTTATAATTGTTGAAAATATGCACATTAGTAAACACTTTAAAATGTCCTTATAGCTGCTTATAACTGCATTATAATGTGTTGTAGACAATTTATTATAGATGTGTACACTGCTTATAGATGATAAATTGGGGGGGTAAAGTGTTGCCTGTGTTTTTTATTTTGTTTTTGTGCGCATACTTTATTGTATATAGAGTAATGGAATAATTAGAGAACATAGAGCTGATGAGATATTTTAATAGAAACAGTGTCTAACAATAGGCTACAATATTGTAGAAATATGTGAAGAAGGTTTAGAAATAGAAAATAATAGTAGTAGAAAGAAGAGAATTGTAATTTGAATGTAAACCTTTTTTTAAAAAAAATACGTTTAATGTTATAAAATTAAAATGCAACATTCATGGCTTGTGTTTGGCCTTGTTTCTACATCTGTGGTAGTCTGCCACCTTTTCCTCTCCAGCCCTGTGTTCTCTGTTGTGTTCCCCTTCCTGGTGTGTCTTGTGGGTCCCCTACTTGTCTTTGGATATGTGTGTGTGTATGTGTGTGTATGTTACCTGCCTGGCTCTAGGAACCTCCCACCTGCGGCTGATCACCAGCACACCTGTCTCCTATCTACTCATCAGTCTTCACAGCTTATATACCAGGCTTGTCCACTACTCCGACGCCAGATTGTCCCCGTACATTGTACGACAACTACGTCTAGGCTCTCGCTAAAGCTAAGTACTTTTTGCAAGTGTGTTTTTCCCTTCGTGTTTTTGATCCTGTCTGTTTTTGCTCTGCCTAAGGCATTACCCGGTGCTGGTGATCGCCGCTCCTGTGGTTTACTGGATTCCTGTCTGCCTGCTTCTCCAGCCAGCTTCACCTTGCCTGTCATCTGTCTACACTGCTCGTTCACCATTCAACTTTATTACGAATAAAATGTGTTTTGGATTACAGAGACTTCTCGGTATTCTGCATTTTTTGGGGTTCGAAGATCGTGCATACGACAACATCAGTTGACACCACCGTTTGAGGAACAATTTGACGTCCGTTCATAGAAACAATATGTAAATGTAGAATGAGCCAGTTAACATTACCATTATAACAAACTGTACAGTGTATTTAACAGTCTGTTAATATTTTTACAGTGTAATGTTGAGCGGTGCTGAACGTGCTCAACTGAACCAATGACCCAAACATGTGTCTTACATTTAAAATGTCAGGAGGATCCAGATTTTTAGACAGAAAGTAACATCAGACTCTGACTTTGGTCATTTTTACGTGTTTTTGAGCAACAAAAAAGTTCACCTCCGTGAAGCACAGTGATGTCCCAAAACACAATAATTTGCTATATTTGCTGGATTTCAGTGGTAACTAAGTACATTTACTTAAGTAGGTTACTGTCCTTAAGTGCAAATTTATGATATGATGATCTCAAAGCAGCACTTTGCCTAAATGCAACCTCACAGAGCTGCTATAGCATGGTGGTAGACTTCAATTTTGTTATTCTACAATGATTGAATATGATGATCTTATAGACCATGATGCATTGCTGTAGATGAAACTACCCAACAGTATATAAAGTAAGACGGTGTCGTCCCTCATTCGTCCAGCAGTGTTCCAGCGTAGAAAAGGTTTCAGTCGTAGTCGTCTGGACACTGTTTTCAAATTCAAGACGTTTCGGCTCCCATCCGGAAGTCATTCTCAATTGTGAAAATGGTCTGATAACTCAAAAATTTAAGCTACTCTGTGTTGTTTAGGCCCTGCCCTCAGGGAGGAGTCTTCCTGAGTGTCTGCTGTTTACCCTGCCTAGTTTCACCTGAAACTGACCTTCTTTTGTTTCCATGATGGCCCAGTAATCAGGCATATGATTGGCTTGACCATGGTGTTAATACACTGTGGTAAACGGTTGGCAAGTTGAATCTCAGACCACCATTTCTGTTTAAAGAGGGGTAAACTACATTGCTCTGTTTTTGTGTGGGCATCAGAGCAATGCAGTTCATTCAATTCAACGCAGTGAGGAAAACTGCAAAGAACGGTACATAGGTGAGACTAAACAGCCACTTCACAAAAGACTTTATCAGCACAGACGACACGCTAACTCGGGATCGCAGAGCGCCGTGTCATTTGCATCTAAAAGCTACAAACCACACATTTGAAGACAGCGAGGTGAAGATCCTAAGTAGAGAGAAGAGTTGGTTTGAAAGAGGAGTCAAAGAAGCCATTTTTGTGAAAAAAAACCCCTCTTTAAACAGAAATGGTGGTCTGAGATTCAACTTGCCAACCGTTTACCACAGTGTATTAACACCGTGGTCAAGCCAATCATATGCCTGATTACTGGGCCATCATGGAAACAAAAGGTCAGTTTACGTAAGTAGCTTAGTAACACAGAGTATCTTAAATTTCTGAGTTCTCAGACCATTTTCACAAGATCATCATATCATATCTGAATACTTCTTCCACCACTGCTAAAGTTTGGACTTTTTCTTGGCTGCTTTATTTCAAATAATTTCATTGGATATAATATTATTATATTCTTATATAACACTTAATGTTAAAGTTAACGGTGCTGTGCCTCGGGCGTAAAAATGTGCACATCTTCTCTTTAAATTTGGAGACACACATCTTGATCCTGCTGCTGTTTGATGGCTACAGGTATTGAATAAACAGCTGTGGGCAACAAACAGACGTCTCTGTGAAACCTATAGCTGTTAAAGCCACATGGCTTTGTGGCTTTCTATTGTTTGGCGTAACATTTGTTTGGGATTTGTTTACACAGTGTGAGAGGTGGAAACCCTGCGGTCAGCCATTGATGGATAACCAAATTTAAGAGTCTAACATCATGCTACAAGTACAATACATCAAATAAAAATAGTGGAGTAAAAAGTACAATATTTGCCTCTGACATGTAGTGGAGTAGATGTATAAAATAGCAGAAAAAGGAAATACAGTAACGCATAAATACCTCAAAATTGTCCTTGAGTACAGTATTTCAGTAAATGTACTTAGTAACTTTCCACCACTGGTATTGGGCAAATTAAAATGTTGAGCTGATGATTTTGTGTTACGGACAGAACAACCGGAGACACGGTGAGGAGACTGAGAGAGTTTATTTTTAACACAGGAAATATGAATGGATGAAGGAGTTAATGATACCGTCCCTTTTCACTGGTAACAGAAGAGTACTGGAGTAGAGTAGATGTACACGGGACCGGGAACAGGAGCGACACACTCGGGGGACTGGAGATGACTGGAGTCGGGATTGAGGTTCGGAGTACCGGTAGTCGTACCGGTAGTCGTATCAAGGAGTCGTGGGTGAGTCCGTGAAGTAATGGAGGGAGGAGTAAGAGTTCTGTCCTTCATTCCAACGAGACCGGACACTGACTGTGGTGAGGAGTTGGGATTTATAGAGGAGTAGAGTGACTGATTAAGTGCAGGTGTCTGATAGGTGACAGGTGATGGGAATTAGTATTCGGGTGAGGGAGTGCGGTGTGTGTGTGGTGTGGTGGAGCCTGGCGTGTCTGACATTTTGGTTTGTTTTCATTTGGTTAATTTTCTCTAAGTCAAATTAAACTATTCAGTTCCACCTCCTGCTCTCTGACCAACTTTGAGACGGGTTGTAACAGAAGATTTGGTAGCTGATTGTTTACATCACTGCCTAAAAATGAATAATAATCATCATTTCTTATTTTCTTGGCTTTATGTGGCTGTGGTCAGTAAGGAACAAAAATGTTTTTAAAAAGGGTAATTCTTCACCTAATAGCCTATTCAGTAAAGTATCAGCACACAGTATGACACTGGTAGGAGCCTGACAGGCAAATTATTGTTCCCATAATGACTTTGCATGAAGTCAACAGTGCAGCTAAAAGGTTCCTATGTAACTAAGAAGTCATTTCAACTGCTGCATTTCTGCAGTCACAGACTAAAAGAGGGAAACGAGGAACAGACAAGGATGGAAAAAGTTCTTCTGTTAACCATCGCTGCATCAGGCAAGTGTTTTATATTTTTTAATTAGTTATTAATTTATTGTGGTATCCTTGTGACAGCATTGTGAGAGCTTCAAACACTGTTACTTTATTTGCTCAGTAACCTTCCATTAATTGACATACAGTCCAACTAAATGCAAAATGATCATTTTCTTTAGTATTTGTTTTTGTTATTATATATTGTATATTATATTATCCTTTTATTATATTTTATTTTCATGACATCTATATTGGAAGTGCTTTTACTGCCAAAACAATGAAATGTTACAATTCAAGTCAAGATATATTATTTAAGTAACTTTTAGCCCAAATCTAATCAGCATGCCTGTGTGTCTCTACAGGGCTGTGTGCCGTCTCATCACATGTTAAACGTCAGTATCATTTTGTTTATGAGCTGAAGAACATGACTGAAGCGCAGAGCTACTGCAGAGAAAAATACACAGACCTGGCCACTATAGAAAACATGGAGGATGTGAAGATCCTGAACAACATGGCAGATTTAAGCAAAATGGTCTACTCGACATTAAGTTATGTGAGTTCACTTTTCTCTTTTTCATTTCAAAGACGTTTTTGACAATTATGTAAGTGGCAGGTGACAGGCGGTTTGAAAGTTTTACACTTACAAAGTGGTGGATGAACTGTACTTAAATAAAATGTTGTGTCTGGTTGGGGCCCTTTTTTGCGTTTCAGATGTCTATGAGTTCAGACGGTTTAATTTGCAGTTTGAGGCCCAAAGAGGTCAAATTATCTAGCATTTCAAAAAAAAGGAAAGATTACAAAAAATGTATACAAATTAAAACAAATTTGTTTATCAGAAAATAGTTCATTCTTCTTTCCTCTCCCATTAATCATCTCACCACCCCTCAGATTTATCTGGTGACCCTTTGGAGGGGCCTGACCCCTAGGTTGGGAACCACTGGGCGAAGCTAGCTGACTGTATATAAAGTAGTTAAAACTAGCTAACTGTATATAAAGCAGTTAAAACTAGCTAACTATAAATAAAGTAGTTAAAACTAGCTAAATGTAAATAAAGTAATTAAAACTAGCTAACTATAAATAAAGTAGTTAAAACTAGCTAAACGTATATAAAGTAGTTAAAACTAGCTAATGGTATATGAAGTAGTTAAAACTAGCTATGTTATAGTTGGAGGTTTTGTCATTTCCTGTTTTAGTTTGTAGTGATTGTTGGTCCCTCCTTTATTGTTTGCACCTTTTTTCGTTGTCTCACCTCCCTTAGAGTATTTAGTCTTTGCATGCATGGACTTTACACTTTGCATGCTCCCTGTCAGATTTGTTTAGCCTTGTTGGACTCTTTGCTTGGTTTCTACCACTGCCAGCTGGTAACCCATTTCCTATTCCTGGACCTGTATCTGCCTACCTGCCTGTTACCTGTTTGTTGCCTGTCTGCCTACCGGTGTGTCTGCCTGCACCTACCTGTAAGCTACTTCACCCCAATAAACACTGTAGCCATCCGAATACTTCATCCTCATACCGCTTCCTGGTCATCTGCATTTGGGTCCACATACTGCACCCTATACGACAGAATGATCCGACCATAAATATGGACCCAGCAGAGACCATGTCCGACGAGCTGAATGAACTGGTTTTGGAAATTTGGAGCTTGCAGGAGTGTAGGAGGATAGCCAGCAGCAAACAGTCCAGGCAGACAGTCATAGCTGCCGCGTTTTTCCCTGCAAGCCCTGGCTGTGGGACTCCATTCCTGAGTGGGCCAAGGACTTTTTGACTGCTCCCGGTTCCAAGCTTGCCTCCAGAAGGGCTCTGCCTTCGCTGCCGGCCTCCAAAGGGGTTTTGGCTTCGCCGCCGTCCTCCAGAGGGGTTTTGTCTGCGCCACCGGCCTCCAGAAGGGTTTCGTCTTCGCCGCCGGTCTCCAGAAGGTCTCAGTGTTCTAATCTAAACTGCCTCGTTTCTCAATGTTTAGATCTGAAGTTTTCAGCTCTAGTCAGAGGATCAAAGTATCAACAAACAGCAATGTTTTTATCAACATTGTAAAGCGGAAGCAGACAACTTTTGGTCATATCAGAATATAGTAACTTTCACACGTCGTAAGTTTGTTAGAGCAGCATGTGTTGGAAAGCTAGACGCTGGCGGCTAATGAGCTACCACAGGCTGTAAGTAGTAAACTGTATGCTAATGTTAGCTAACTTGCTAACCTCTATGGGAAATTATAGTAGTAAGCTAACAGGCAAGAAAAGCAGTGGAAACCGGAAGTGCAGTAGTGCCCTTGCCTTACGAAGGTCGGAACACACTTTTAAATCAGGCCTTGTAGATCTTACATGAGTGAAGATTCAGAAACTGGATTGCTTATTTCTCATCTCAAATTTTTTGACTTTGGTGAACTGCTAAGGTGAAATAAGTGAAAGCCTACTTCTGTCATAGTTTAAGATTCTGTCACTTCCTGTTTTATTTTGTAGTGTGTTCCTTCCCTTGTGTGTTTTGTGGTTTTACTTCCTGTCTGTTTTCCCTCCAGTTTTGATTGTTGGCCCTTCCTTGATTGTTTGCACCTGTGTCTCGTTGTTTCACCTCCCCTAGGGTATTTGGTCCGTGTCTCTGTCTTTGTTCAGTGTTGGGTCATTGTTGTTATGTCTGGTGTGATTCCTGCCTTGAGTTTTGTTCCTGTCTTGTGAGTGTTTCTGACCTTTGTGTGTGTCACCGTTTGGTGCACCTTTTGTGGTACCTCGTTCCTGTGCCCAGGTCCCCAGCATTCTTACTGTGAGTTTGTATTGGATTCTTTGTCTCCCTTGGACCTTGGCTGGATTGTGGATTTTTGTAATTTGCCTGCTCCCTTGTGAACTGTTGGCCATTTTGGACTCACTCCCCTGCTTCCACCACTGCCAGCCGGTAACCTATCTGCCTTTTTGTCTTTTCATTACCTGTCTGCCTACCGGTCTGCCTGTACTTACCTGTAAACCACATCACCCCCATTAAATACGATAACCATCCAGCTACTTTACCTCATACTGCTTCCTGGTCATCTGCCTTTGGGTCCACATACCACTACTGAGCACAGCATACGACAACTAAAGATTTAAAATGCATCCAAAATAGGAAAACAAGCGATTTACGAGTGCCTTCAATGGGAAATAAAAGAATGAGAGAACAGATAACATTAAATATTACACAACATTTATTTACAGATTTTGATAGTGACATAGGAGGTGCCAGATCCAATTAAATATATAGGTGCCGGTCCCAATCTGGGAGGTCCCAGATCATGTTCCAGCTGGATCTGGCACAAATAAGCCCTGCAGTTACCCCTCCCATTCCAAGTCTCCAGTATGCAGAGATACCCTCCTCAAAAGGTACACCTCTTATAACAGAACGGCGGGTGGTGGTTTTCAGGTTCCATCATCTAAAGATGAGACAGAGAAAGAGACTGTCTCCATCCCAAATTATCAGGATAAGAAGAACTTCTGGGACACTTCTGTCTTATGATAGGAACATCTAGTGCCCCATAACCCAAAATAACATAATCACTCCTTTGTGAAACCATACTTTAGTCAAAGTGTCTATTACACCCATAAACCCCCAAATTTCTCCCACACTAGCTAACTGTATATAATGTAGTTAAAACTAGCTAACTGTATATAAAGATAAGACTTTCTTCAGGACAAGAACATCTGAAAAGGTAGGAAACAGATAAAGAGCTATTTGATATAATGAATACAGCAAAATAAGAAAATAAAGTAAATGATATTCAAGTTGTATAGTCATGTACATCAAAATACTTTGGCCATATTCACGACATGACTATGGAAGCTATGCAAATACATATGTGCAGAAGTAAAGAGTTGAGTAGATAAACTAGCTCTACTCGAGCAGCTACAACAGTAAAATACTGCTCTAACTCTGATGCATCAGTATTAATAATGTCATATGCAACTCCATCACTGTGCTCCAGTCCCTTTTTTCCTCTCGGATGTTTGCTGTCCTCGAACTGAGGAGGTACCTGATTCAGCTGCATATTGCTGGAAGATGCGTGGAGAATGCTTTTTCAGCTTTATATTACAATTGAGGCTAAAGAAACACAAATCCAATATTGCTTTCAGCGAGCCTGGATAGGGCTGTACAATGACCTGGACAGCTGGAGGTGGTCACTGTCAGACAGAAGTTTCTACAAAGATGGGAGATGGACTTCAGAAACTGGATTGCTTATTTCTCATCTCAAATTTTTGACTTTGGTGAACTGCTAAGGTGAAATAAGTGAAAGCCTACTTCTGTCATAGTTTAAGATTCTGTCACTTCCTGTTTTATTTTGTAGTGTGTTCCTTCCCTTGTGTGTTTTGTGGTTTTACTTCCTGTCTGTTTTCCCTCCAGTTTTGATTGTTGGCCCTTCCTTGATTGTTTGCACCTGTGTCTCGTTGTTTCACCTCCCCTAGGGTATTTGGTCCGTGTCTCTGTCTTTGTTCAGTGTTGGGTCATTGTTGTTATGTCTGGTGTGATTCCTGCCTTGAGTTTTGTTCCTGTCTTGTGAGTGTTTCTGACCTTTGTGTGTGTCACCGTTTGGTGCACCTTTTGTGGTACCTCGTTCCTGTGCCCAGGTCCCCAGCATTCTTACTGTGAGTTTGTATTGGATTCTTTGTCTCCCTTGGACCTTGGCTGGATTGTGGATTTTTGTAATTTGCCTGCTCCCTTGTGAACTGTTGGCCATTTTGGACTCACTCCCCTGCTTCCACCACTGCCAGCCGGTAACCTATCTGCCTTTTTGTCTTTTCATTACCTGTCTGCCTACCGGTCTGCCTGTACTTACCTGTAAACCACATCACCCCCATTAAATACGATAACCATCCAGCTACTTTACCTCATACTGCTTCCTGGTCATCTGCCTTTGGGTCCACATACCACTACTGAGCACAGCATACGACAACTAAAGATTTAAAATGCATCCAAAATAGGAAAACAAGCGATTTACGAGTGCCTTCAATGGGAAATAAAAGAATGAGAGAACAGATAACATTAAATATTACACAACATTTATTGACAGATTTTGATAGTGACAAAGGAGGTGCCAGATCCAATTAAATATATAGGTGCCGGTCCCAATCTGGGAGGTCCCAGATCATGTTCCAGCTGGATCTGGCACAAATAAGCCCTGCAGTTACCCCTCCCATTCCAAGTCTCCAGTATGCAGAGATACCCTCCTCAAAAGGTACACCTCTTATAACAGAACGGCGGGTGGTGGTTTTCAGGTTCCATCATCTAAAGATGAGACAGAGAAAGAGACTGTCTCCATCCCAAATTATCAGGATAAGAAGAACTTCTGGGACACTTCTGTCTTATGATAGGAACATCTAGTGCCCCATAACCCAAAATAACATAATCACTCCTTTGTGAAACCATACTTTAGTCAAAGTGTCTATTACACCCATAAACCCCCAAATTTCTCCCACACTAGCTAACTGTATATAATGTAGTTAAAACTAGCTAACTGTATATAAAGATAAGACTTTCTTCAGGACAAGAACATCTGAAAAGGTAGGAAACAGATAAAGAGCTATTTGATATAATGAATACAGCAAAATAAGAAAATAAAGTAAATGATATTCAAGTTGTATAGTCATGTACATCAAAATACTTTGGCCATATTCACGACATGACTATGGAAGCTATGCAAATACATATGTGCAGAAGTAAAGAGTTGAGTAGATAAACTAGCTCTACTCGAGCAGCTACAACAGTAAAATACTGCTCTAACTCTGATGCATCAGTATTAATAATGTCATATGCAACTCCATCACTGTGCTCCAGTCCCTTTTTTCCTCTCGGATGTTTGCTGTCCTCGAACTGAGGAGGTACCTGATTCAGCTGCATATTGCTGGAAGATGCGTGGAGAATGCTTTTTCAGCTTTATATTACAATTGAGGCTAAAGAAACACAAATCCAATATTGCTTTCAGCGAGCCTGGATAGGGCTGTACAATGACCTGGACAGCTGGAGGTGGTCACTGTCAGACAGAAGTTTCTACAAAGATGGGGAGATGGACTTCAGACACTGGTACAGTGGAGAACCAGACAATTTCAACAGTGGAGAATACTGCGCACGGATGGATAGTACTGGACTATGGAGCGATGTCAATTGTGAAGATCCCTACAAGGCAGTCTGCTTTGATGTCAGAGGTGAGAATATTAAATACTGAAGGTAAAAACATACCAGTTTAGTTTCTTGACGTCTCTGCTTCTCTTTGCCTCTTTGTTTTCCTTATTCAGGCCTATGTAGTATCAGTCAATCAATCAATGAAACTTTATTGGTACAGCACCTTTCATACAGGTTAGTGCAATCCAAAATGCTTTACAGGTGACTGACAAGTCGATAATAAGACAGCACAAATGTAAACAGTAAAACTATTTGAGAGTTATGCACACAAGAAATACAAATGATATATAGGTAATAATAAACCAATAAAATTGTTTAAAAAAAAATAAAATAAAAAACAATAACAGATAAAATAGATAAGAGGAAGTAAAACATTTTAAAACACGAATACAATAAAAAAAAAAGACTAAATAAAATGAATAATATAAAAATATTCAACAGCCGGCTAAAGAGGAGAAAGATATCAGTACGGAGCATAAAAACTAAAAGCTGCCTCACCAAAAGTTTTTGTCCTGCTCTTTGGGACAACTGAAAGTTCATACATTTCAAACATGTCAGACAAGTAGGCTGGTGAATTTAAAATCAATACCAAAACTGACCACTGTAAGGCCTTTAAAGAAGGTGTATTGTGTTCTCGTCAGTACTCAGCAGATTTATTAAGTAGACCAGATAGGACAGCTTTACAATAGTCTATCCTGCTGGATATCAATTAGTCTCTCTGTGTGTGATAAGAAGCAGATTTGGTTACATACCCCTCAAGTTTAGTTCTGACTCAAAGACGATACAGAGGTTTTTTGCCTGTTGGCACCTCGAGATTTAAATTTTGCTGCCAGTTTCTCTGTCTGAGCCTTTGAATCTTTAACTAAAATTTCAGTTTCACTCTGGTTGAGCTGTAAAAAGGTTTGTGACATCCAGACACCGATAGCTGAAATACATCTAATAAGAGCAGCGATTGGTCCTGTGTCATCAGGAGACAAGCTAAGAAAAACCCTTATTGATCCCAGAGGGGAAATTCAGGTGTTGCAGCTGCACGAGGATAGAAATAAGTACAGATTTAAAAAAAGAAAAGTAAAAATGTATAGTAAGAAACTAAAAATAGAAACTATACAGGAGCAATTAAAGATAAAATTAGAAGGCAAGAGTGACAGTGGTATGATTATTAGCAGAAAAGTCAGCAAGTCTAATTTATGTAAACAGCGCACACCAGAATACCATATAGTACGATTAAGTAATGATACTTAGTGTTTTTTCTGTATTAATTTTTATAGTAAATAAATAAAATTTTGTATATAATGTAATAAACAGATGGCAGAGCCTTCAGTTATCAAGTTCCTCTCCTGTGGAATCAGGTCCCAGTTTGGGTTCGGGAGGCAGACACCATCTCCACATTTAAGAGTAGGCTAAAGGCTTTCCTCTTTGATAAAGCTTATAGTTAGGGCTGGCTCAGGTGAGTCCTGAACCATCCCTTAGTTATGCTGCTATAGGCCTAGACTGCCGGGAGACTTCCCATAATGCACCTCTTTCCTCTCTCCCTCTCCGTCTGTATGCATTTTTATCCCATTACTGCATGTTACTAACTCGACATCTTCTCTCTCCCATAGTTCTGTGCTTTCTCGTCTCTCTCCTCTCTCCTGTCGCTTTCAGCAGGTATTTCTACCTCCAGAGCTGCAGAGTCTGGATCTGTGGTTGTGGGCCACCTGCTGCTGCAGTTGTTGTTATTGGCTCTGTTACTGACGCTGATATTATTCCTATAGCTGTCATTCCTATTATTATCATTATTAATGTATTAATATTCACACTACAATTACATTTCTATAATTTTAAAATTTTTAGGTGTTATTTGCATTGTTCCTCCCTCTCCCCCACCTCCCCAAAACCTCTCTCTCTAAACCTAACACGGCAGCGGCGGATGGCCGCCCACCATTGAGTCTGGTTCTGTCTGAGGTTTCTGCCTCTTAAAGGAAGTTTTTCCTTGCCACTGTCGCCAAGTGCTTGCTCATGGTGGGATCTGTTGGGTCTCTGTAAATAATATTATAAAGAGTACGGTCAAGACCTGCTCTATAGGAAAAGTTTAATAAGATAACTTCTGTTATGAACCGGCATCATATAAATAAAATTGAATTGAAATAATAATAATAAACAGACACAGCCACATATTGCAGTGTGTCATCAGCATCACTGTGGAAACAGATGATGATCAGATGTCTCCTGATGACACCACCAAGGGGTGATAGTTTGGACACCTGCATGTTCATATGCACACAGCTCCATGGTGATTTCACCTTCGTGCTGAGACTGATTAACACAAAACAAGAGTATGTGTTTAATTGTTACGGAACAGACCAACCCGGAGACACAGGTAAGGTGATTTCGAGGGTTTATTGATTACAGAGATAATAAGAGAGCTGATAAGTGCAGAGAAGATACCGTCCCTTGGATCACTGATGGGAGTGAAGTGCAGGAGCTGGATAGCTGCACACGAGGCGACGGGAACTGGATTCACACACACTGGTGACGGAAGACACTCCGGAGCAGGGTGAACACTGTTATCCACAGGAGACTGGAGTCGAGTGAAGGTTTAGCAGCTCTTGAAAGACTGAGAACTATGACTAGCGTCGTAGTAGAGTCCGTGGTAAACTGAAGGTAGGCGGCGTAGCTCTGTCCTTCTAGCGAACGAGACCGGACACTGACTGAGGTGAAGAGTGGAGTTTTATAATGGAGAGGAGTGGCTAATTGCCACCAGGTGTGTGTTGAGTCACAGGTGCAGGTGATTAGTACTCTGGTGAGGAGGAACGGTGTGGCTGAGATGAGGTGGAGCCTGGCGTGTCTGTGACAGTACCCCCCCCCTTCACGGTCCGCTCCTGAGGACCGAGGACCCCGACGTCGCGGTGGTCTTCCCCTTCCTCGGGGGGCCGGTCGGTCTGGATGGTTAGCGTGGAATTCAGTCAACAAGGAGGGATCGAGGATGTCATGTCGGGGAATCCATGATCTTTCCTCCGGACCGTAGCCTTCCCAGTCCACCAGATACTCCAGAAGACCACCACGGCATCGGGAGTCCAAGATCTCACTGACCTGGTAAGCGGCTCCATCCTCTACGATTAGCGGTAAGGGGGGATCTGCCGAATCGCCAGGCTCTGTAGAGACGGAGACAGAGGGATAGAAAGGTTTAAGCAGAGATACGTGGAAGGTTGGGTGAATCTTGTATTGTGGTGGTAACTGAAGCTTAAATGTCACTGGATTGATTTGTTCTGTTATGGTAAAGGGACCAATGAATCTGGGACTGAGCTTCTTGCAGGGCAGGCACATCCTGATATCGCGGGTGGATAGCCAGACCTTCTGGCCAGGTTGGTACGTTGGAGTGGTGGATCTCCTACGGTCGGCCGTCAGCCTGCGCCTGCAGAGTGCTCTTCTGAGTTGCCGATGAGCTGTGTCCCAGACCCTCTCGCTCTCTCGGAACCAGTAGTCCACGGAAGGGACCTCCGACGGCTCCCCAGACCATGGGAAGAGAGGAGGCTGGTAACCGAGCACGCACTGGAAGGGAGTGAGTCCAGTAGATTGTTGACGTAGCGAGTTTTGTGCTTACTCGGCCCAGCCCAGGAACTGGTTCCAAGAGTTCTGATGGCCATGGCAGAAGGTACGTAGAAAACGCCCAATATCCTGAATCTTCCTCTCTGTCTGGCCGTTGCTTTGGGGATGATAACCAGAGGAGAGGCTGATGGTCACACCCAGGAGCGAGAAGAAGGCCTTCCAAATCCGGGAGATGAATTGTGGACCTCTATCTGAAACGATGTCTTCCGGTATCCCAAAGTACCTTAAGACCTGGTTGAAGAGACATTCTGCCGTCTCCATGGCCGTAGGTAGACCTCGAAGAGGGATGAGACGGCAAGACTTCGAAAAACGGTCCACGATTACCAGGACACAGGTCTTGTTGTTTGATGGAGGTAGGTCGGTGATGAAGTCCACTCCCAGGTGTGACCAGGGTCTATTGGGCGTCGGTAGGGGGCATAGTTTTCCTGCAGGAAGATGACGCGGAGATTTAGACATAGCACACTCAGTACACCCCTGCACGTACCTTCTCACGTCCCTTGCCATGCTTGGCCACCAGAAGCGTTCTCGTAGCAGCGAGAGGGTTTCATTGGCCCTTGGGTGACCAGTGCCTAGTGAGGTGTGAGAAGTATGGATGAGTTGAGTTCTCTGGGTTCTCGGAACATACTGAAGATTGGGGGGACAGCCCGGCGGAGTGTTAGTGGAGACATTGGTTGAGGGAACAGAATTTTCTGACCATTGTATGGGATTAAGGAATACTTGTCGGGGTATGATGGGTTCTGGATCTTCCGTGTTGCTTTCTGGAGCGTGTAGGCGGGAAAGTGCATCAGCTCGCAGGTTCTTGGATCCAGGGCGATATGTGATGTTGAAATGGAATCTAGTAAAGAACAAGGCCCAGCGTGCCTGGCGCGGGTTGAGACGTTTGGCTCTCTTGAGATACTCTAGGTTCTTGTGATCTGTTAACACGGTGAATGGATGTTGAGCACCCTCCAACCAATGTCTCCACTCCTCTAGTGCCAACTTCACGGCTAGTAGTTCACGGTCACCGATGTCGTAGTTTCTCTCCGCCGGGTTGAGTTTCCGAGAGAAGAACGCACATGGGTGGAGTTTGGCTGGATCTCCCTGTAGTTGCGAGAGTACCGCTCCTACCCCTGTAGTTGAGGCGTCCACCTCGACTGTGAAGGGTTTCTCGGGGTCTGGATGGGTGAGGAGCGGTGCACAGGTGAATGCTCTCTTGAGGAGGTCGAAAGCTTCTTGTGCTGCTTGTGGCCAGGACAGAGACTTGGGCTTGTTGTGAAGGAGACTGGTCAAAGGGTGGACTATCTTGCTGTAGTCCAGAATGAAGCGGCGGTAGAAGTTAGCGAACCCCAGGAATCGTTGTAGTTCCTTTATCGTTGTTGGAGTGGGCCAATTCCTGATGGCCTCCACTTTCCCTTCGTCCATCTGGATGCCACTGCTCCTGATGACGTAACCAAGGAACTGTACGGAGGATCGATGGAACTCGCACTTCTCAGCCTTGAGGAAGAGCTGATGGCTTCGTAGGCGCTCGAGGACCTCCGCAACGTGATGGCGATGGTCCTCCTCGTCACGGGAGTAGATCAGGATGTCGTCGATGTATACTATGATGAATTTGTGAAGGAAATCCCGGAGCACCTCATGGATGAAGTCCTGGAAGACGGAAGGGGCGTTAGCCAGACCGTAGGGCATGACGAGATACTCATAATGGCCGGTGGGTGTTACGAAGGCTGTTTTCCATTCGTCTCCCTCCCGTATCCGTATCAGGTTATAGGCGCTGCGGAGGTCTAACTTGGTTTAGATGGTGGCACCACGAAGTTGTTCCAGTGCAGCAGGGACGAGCGGAAGTGGGTAACGGAACTTGACTGTAATCCGATTGAGTGCTCTATAATCTATGCAGGGCCGCAAGCCTCCGTCCTTCTTGGCCACAAAGAAGAAACTTGAGGCTGCTGGAGAAGTGGATGGTCTGATATACCCCTGGGCTAGGGCCTCCTCAATATACTCACCCATGGCTTGTTGTTCAGGTATGGACAATGGATAGATTCTACCCTTGGGCACTGGTTCACCCGGTAGGAGATCAATTGCACAGTCCCATGGCCGATGCGGGGGTAACTGGGAGGCTCTCTTTGGACAGAAAACATCTTGATATGCGGCGTAGCAAGCCGGAATGTCCACTGACTGTTTCTCCTTAGGACTTTCGATGGATGTAGCACACATGGGAAGACTCTGGGAGCTATATGAGGATGGTCGTGGTAGCCGCGGGAAACAGCCAGGAAAACAGGACTTGCCCCATTTCAGCACTTCTCCTGTAGTCCAGGAAATGATGGGGTCATGTTGCTCCAACCAGGGCCGTCCCAAGATAACCTCAGCAGTCGATCCCTCCAGAACCATTAAATGCAGTTGTTCTTCATGTAGTACTCCTACCTGAAGGGTGATGGGAACCGTGGCCTTCTGAACACCACGACGGCTGATTGATTTCCCGGTTATGGCAGTGATTCGGTAACTGGTAGACGTGAAGGAAGTCTTGATCCTTAGTTGCCGGCAGAGGGCGCCAGAGATGAAATTGCCGGCTGACCCGGAGTCGATGAGGGCTTGTACTGGAAGGGATAGAGTAGGTGTAACCAGGATGATTCTTGTAGACAAAGGCTTACTACATGGGAGACTCTGAATAATTGCACTCACCATCGGTTTAGGTGGTCTCACGGGACAGTTGGCCCTGTTATGTCCTGAGGCTCCACAGTACAGACACAACCTGTGGGTCAGCCGTCTCTGCCGCTCCGCTTGGGTTAAATGGTTGGAGTCTAACTGCATGGGTTCGGGTTCAGGTTCTGGACAGCGATGTTTCTCTAGCTGACGGGGATGGTGAGTGTGTGGTGGATGATCCTGGTGTTCCACCAAACATGTCCGCATACGAGTAGCCACCCTAATGGCTAACTGGATAAACCTTTCGAGGCCGATGGTGTCTTCGTATGCTACCAGATGCAATCGTACGCGGGGCTCCAGAGCGAGGGTTCGGAATTCCAGGGCGTAGTCCTGGATAGACCGCTGACCTTGCTTTAGCTGATATAACTTCTCACCAGCTGAGGAGTCACCGGCGGGTCGACCGAATACCTCGCGGAAGTGACCTAGGAAACTCGTCAGAAACTGGGTGACGGATCCATCTTGTGACCAGATGGACTCTGCCCACTGCAACGCTCTCCCTTGCAGCTGGGATATAACGAAGGCAATCTTGGAGCGTTCAGTGGGATATAAGGGCGATTGCATTTCCAGGACCAGGGTACACTGCAAAATGAATCCATTGCAGTCCTCCGCCAAGCCAGAGAAGGGCGCTGGTTTGGCCATGGGGCTGGAACAATGCGGAACTGCTGGAGTGACGGGAGCGGAAGCGGAAGCAGTGGAGGAGGACGTGGAAGATGGTGGAGCGTTGAGGCCACGGCGTAGGATCTCCACCAGCTCCTGGAAGGGGTCCGTGGCACTCATGTTGCAATCCTGTTGTTTTAGGTCCGGTCTTCTGTTACGGAACAGACCAACCCGGAGACACAGGTAAGGTGATTGAGGGTTTATTGATTACAGAGATAATAAGAGAGCTGATAAGAGCAGAGAAGATACCGTCCCTTGGATCACTGATGGGAGTGAAGTGCAGGAGCTGGATAGCTGCACACGAGGCGACGGGAACTGGATTCACACACACTGGTGACGGAAGACACTCCGGAGCAGGGTGAACACTGTTATCCACAGGAGACTGGAGTCGAGTGAAGGTTTAGCAGCTCTTGAAAGACTGAGAACTATGACTAGCGTCGTAGTAGAGTCCGTGGTAAACTGAAGGTAGGCGGCGTAGCTCTGTCCTTCTAGCGAACGAGACCGGACACTGACTGAGGTGAAGAGTGGAGTTTTATAATGGAGAGGAGTGGCTAATTGCCACCAGGTGTGTGTTGAGTCACAGGTGCAGGTGATTAGTACTCTGGTGAGGAGGAACGGTGTGGCTGAGATGAGGTGGAGCCTGGCGTGTCTGTGACATTAATAGATCTGTCAAAAATTTTCTTACGAGAAAAACTAAAAGATGATGCACCTATTTTTTTTTTGTCGATTTTGACGACCTTTTTATTCATGTGGAGGGACTGTTGAGAAATACTCAGTAAGTTATTAAGATGATAATGTCTTAAATTTTTATTTTTACAAATTCATTAGTTTGTTCATGTGGTTCCTTATATCTCAGTGGATTTATAATGGCATGAATATGGATGGCAAACAAACTGGATGTTGTGGTACTTCACTGTGGTCTATTTTCAGGGCCGAATGTGACATTTGTCCTCACCAACAACTCCATGACATGGACTGAGGCCCAGAGCTACTGCAGCGAACACTACACAGACCTGGCCAGTGTGAGAAACATGGCAGAGAACCAGAAGGAAATGGAGCTGGTACCTACCGGACAAACAGTCTGGATCGGCCTCTTCAGAGACTCCTGGAAGTGGTTGGATAGAAGTAATTCCTCATTTAGGTACTGGAACCAGGAAACAAAGGAACCCAATAACAAAATGAATACGGAGGCTTGTGTGGCAGCAGCCTTTAGCTACTCTGGAAAGTGGGAGGACTTGAACTGTGACGGGAAGAGAGCATTCATCTGCTACAGTCCAGGTGAGTGGTAACCCATGATTCAAATAGTATTTATATTTAGATGTGGGTTTACTTTAGCATCAAATGTCCCAAATGAGAATGTAACAAAAACAATACAAAGCATCAAGTTATAGAGAGACAATACATTTCAACACTCAGATGGAGGATGTAACTACCACATTTTCTCTGTAAATGTTTAAACTGATGAAATCCCGAGGGATGCCAGTATGCCAATATAAACAGAAATGTTGTCATTTTTTTTCACAGTTACGACAAAGCAAGTGATAAAACTGCCTCTGCTGAAAAAGAACTCCTCTCTGGATCTGGATGACCCTGCTGTGATGGAAGAAATGTTGAAGCAGGTAAATCGTGTTTGACCTTTCTGATTTTATGCAAAAACAGAACAACCAAATGAGTCTCGAAAGGAAATTAAAATGAGACTTTATTTATTCCTAGAGGAGATTTACGTTACAGCAGTACAAGAAACAGTCTGAGGAGGTAGGAAACAGATACAGAGCTATTTAAAATAATAAATACGGCAAAATAAGAACATTAAGTAAATGACATTCAAAAGCTTTAAACATTACACTACTTTGGCCATATACATGACTTGGCTTGGGCACTGTGTAGGAAGCTGTGCAAATACGTACGTGCAGAATTAAGGAGTCTAGTAGTGCCACTCTGCAGGCCTTCCTGAGGTAGAATTGTGACTAGTTAAGAGTCAACACTCAGCAGAAACTTAGCTCTCTGCTGCCAAACGCACCAGGAAAATGTACAAATACAATCTAGCAGTCCGAAAAAAGCCAGAACATTTACACAACAGGAGAAAGAGGGCGGAAAAGGCAAGCAGGCAGAGTGCTCCTACAATAGAGCCTCCAGATGAGGAAAATATAAATAACATTGCAGAATGTCATTTAACAAGAGTGCATTTAGCAAAACATTTTCTCCATGTGAGTGATAATGTTGAGGAGTTTTGTATCTCAGCTCAAACAGAGGCTGAAGGACCAGGGGGTGAATGGAGACATCAGACTGAGCTGGAAGAAGCAGTCAGATGGAAAGGTCTTCCACAAGGACGAGGAGGAGACAAAGAAGAGGAAGACCAGAATAAAAAAGGAGGCGCTTTAATGTTTAACTGCTGTGTCTGTTTTCATGAGGGAAAATGCATTTTCTTTCCTCAAAGTCCTCCTGTAATGGGTCAGAATAGAGCTGCAACAACTAGTCGATTAATCGATTAGTCACAACTGTTTTGATATTAAATTGATCCTTTTAGTCATTTTCCAAGCCATAATGCTTTTCTTTGTCATGTATGGTCAGAAACTTACTATCTTTGGGTTTAGGACTGTTGGTCAGTTAAAACAAGGCATTTGAATTGATCTCGTTTGTGTGTGCTGTGGGAAATTATAACAGCCATTTTTCACTATTTTCTGACATTTGATAGATAAGACGCTTTAAGATTAGTTAAGATAAGACTCTTTAAGATAAGATAAGATAAGACACTTTACGATAGGATAAGATCTGACTGGAGGCAACTCATGAGCTTTAATGTGAAGAATCTTTAAAAATCTGTTTTCAGGAGGAAACATTTTTTTTGTCTTAATTTAAGAGTCAGATTCAGCAGCTCGCCTTTCAGCCAGTTTAACCAGTCTGTCTGTATTTACAGCAGCAGCCTCTAGTTGGTTGATTCAGATTTACTCTGTTGTCGCTCTAGCTAACAGGAGCTAACTGGCTAAATTAGCAGCTTGCTAGCTTAATAGAGGCAGGGCACATGTGATTGGCTGAAAGGTGAGGAGGCGGTGACATCACGACAGCACTGTCATGAAAAGTGACCGAATGAAATAAAAAGTGTGAGGTAAAACGTGAAATTATATAAAAGCGTCATTGGGATAAATGCCATTATGAAATAAAAACAGACTTTTGAAAAAGGACATATATAAATATAAATGTATGTTTGAAAATACTACCCAATAAAGTTATGTTATGAAAATTCATGATGAAATAACATTTTATAATGATGAGTTGATTTTTTAATTTGTTCTATTATTAAATTGGGTTCATTGACTGACCTGTTAGCCTTCTATAACGGCCTCCGTACATTTACTCAAGTACTGCACTTAAGTACAAATTTAAGGTACTTGTACTTTACTAGAGTATTTCCATTTTATCCAACTTTATACTTCTATTCCATCTAGGCTACATCTGAGAGCAAATATTGTACTTTTTACTCCACTACATTTGTCTGACAGCTTTAGTAACTTTTCAGTTTACAGTTTTTCATCCCCTTCCTGTGACGGGCAGGTGACGGCAACGTAGTATTATGTCATCACGTCCTGCTGTTACCATGGACACGGATTAATCGCAACGCTCCCCGTTAATGTTTTTTGTTTTTTAACTTAACCGTTTCTTATTCCAACATTAGCTAACGTTAGCTAGCTTAAGTCAACTTCCACAATTTCCGCAGTTATTAACGCTACCGGTCATTTTTACCGATAGGTAGCTAGTATTTTTAAAGATATTTCTCCAGCCTGTGTCTGGCCAAACTCATTCCCGTGGCCACACCTTAGACCTAGTCTTTACTTTGGGCCTGAAAACCTCATCTGTGGAAACCAGGGACATGTTTGTATCTGATCACCTATGCATTGTTTTTAACTGTGAATTAGAGGCTGCTAGTACTGTCTTATCCCGCTCTAAGTACACACCCTGCTGAGTGTGTTGCTGATTGTGAAAAGTTTCTTTTGCACTTTGCTGGAAAGGTGGAGTTAATAAGATCTGATATCACCCCCAATCCTGCCTTTTTAGATGTGGATCACCCGCTCAGGGATTCTTTGAGCAATTTTTCTGCTGTTACTCTGCCCGAACTCGCAGACATCATGTCTCTTATGAGAGTATCCTCCAACCCTCTGGACAAAATCCCAACTAGGTTTCTATTGGAAGTTATGGATTGTATTGCGCCCCTTTTACAAATTATTTTTAACAGCTCGCTGTCTACTGGCTGCGTCCCTTATTTCTTTAAAACAGCTTGTGTCCAGCCAGTCCTAAAAAAACCTGGGCTTGATCCCACCCTCCTGGATAACTACCGCCCAATATCCAAATTGCCTTTTATTTCGAAGATTCTCGAAAAACTAGTATCTAAGCAGCTTCTTGCTGCTGTGGAAAACAATAATACCTTTGAAAAGTTCCAATCTGGCTTTCATCAACACCACAGCACTGAGACAGCGCTTCTCAAAGTCACTAATAACCTTTTAATGAATGCAGACGCAGGCATGTGTTCAATTCTTGTGCTGTTGGACATAAGTGCTGCCTTTGATACAATTGATCATGGCATTCTTTTAGATAGACTGAGGCACTGGGTGGGCATAGCTGGCACTGCACTAGACTGGTTCGCATCTTATCTGTCCAATAGGAAATTCTGTGTTAGCATTAATAACTTCATGTCATCCTTTTCCCAAATCAAGTATGGTGTGCCTCAAGGTTCAATTCTGGGACCAATATTGTTCTCCTTATACATGCTTCCCTTGGGTGATGTAATCCGCAGACATGGTATTTCTTTTCATTGTTATGCAGATGACACACAGTTGTACCTCCTTGTCAAGCCCACTGACCTCAGTACACTGAGTTCTCTGCAGGACTGCCTGTCTGACATAAAAAATTGGATGTCGATACATTTTCTTCAGCTCAACTCAAATAAAACTGAAATCCTTGTTATTGGGCCCCAACACATCACTAAACAAATACTGCCATCCACTGGTAACCTGTCACAACATCTCAAGCCTGTTGCAAGAAATCTTGGTGTCCTGTTTGATAGCAATTTATGTTTTGAGCAACATATCACTCAGCTTGTCCAATCATGCTTCTATCACCTCAGAAATATTGCAAAAATACGATCTATTTTAAATCTTAGTGATGCAGAAACTGTTGTGCATGCTTTTATCTCCTCACGCCTCGATTACTGTAACAGTCTGTTCACTTGTCTTAATCAAAAAACTCGACACGACTACAGACTGTACAAAACTCAGCTGCTCGGCTGTAAACCAGGACCCAGAGGTGCGACACTGGCTCCCTGTTGGTTTTAGGATTGATTTTAAGATCTTGTTGATTACTTTTAAGGCTCTTCATGGCCTGGCCCCAGATTATATTTTAGACCTTGTAATCCCTTATGAACCTTCATGTAGTCTGAGATCTTCGGGCAGGGGTCTCCTGTCTGTTCCTGAGTCCAGGATGGAAACTAAGGGGGACAGAGCTTTGGCCATCAGGGCCCCGAGGCTCTGGAACAACCTGCCTGAAGAAATTAGGTTGTCTGAGTCAGTGTCTTTGTTTAAGTCTCGTCTCAAAACACATTTTTATCTGAAAGCATATCCTGATTTTACCTGAACTGGCTGTTTATTTTACTGTTTATTTTATTGCTTTTGTGTATTTTATGTGTTGTATTTCTTTATATTTCGTCATTCAATGTGGTATTTTATTTCTCTTGTTGTGAAGCACTTTGTACTTTGTTTTGATAAGTGCTCTATAAATAAAGTTTTATTATTATTATTATTATTATTATCATGAGCTGCTAGTCGGGTTAACTATGTCCACATCTGCGGAAATGATCTGTGTTTGTTGTTCTGTGTGCATGTGTAAACTGTAGATGCATATAAACACATTTAATACTTTTTTATAAAAGATGGAGACTGTACTGGAGTCAGACAGTGAGGAGCAAGTCAGAGGTGGAGAGACAAGGAAGGAGGAAGAGGAGGATGGCCGAGAGCTGACGAAGCTTCTGTGAGCATCCACGACTTATAAACACACCACACGCACTGAAGGAGGCCAGGAGTTGTCATTCTTAAAATTACCAATTGGTGCGTCATTTAAGATAAGATAATCCTTTATTGATCCCCAGCGGGGAAATTCAGGTGTTGCAGCCGCACATGGACATAAATATATCAAATAAAGATAAGAATAGACATAAAAGTAGAAACTATACAAGAGAAAACACAGCTTGTGTTCATTTCATCATCCAGGAGTACAAAGCCTACGTGAACACATCATGTAGGAAGAAACGGAGAAATGTCCCAATCAGACTGCTGTGAGTCAGCAGCGCTAACAAAGTGTCTCCAAAACACAACCTGCTGCTGAATCCTGGGTTCAAACCAGGGACCTTTAGATCTTCAGTCTATCGCTCTCCAACTCTGTGATTTCGGTTTGATTGGTTGAATTAAATTGGCAACAATTTTGACAATCAATTAATCATTTAAGTAATTTTTTTAAGGAAAAATGACAAAAATTCACAGGTTCCAACTTCTCAAACGTGAACTATTTGAAGTCTTTTATGATTGTAAAGTGACTATCTTCAGGTTTTGGACCTTTTGGCAAACAAAACAAGCTATTTAAATACATCAACTTGTACTCTGGGAGGATGTGATTGGGCATTTTTCACAATTTTTTGACCAATTTTAGACCAAACAATTGATTAATTGAGAAAATGATAATGAAAAGAATTGTTAATCGCAGTCCTAAATACAGTGGTGTGCAAAAGTGTTCGCCCCCTTCCTGATTTCTTATTTTTTTGCATGTTTGTCACACTTAAATGTTTCAGATCATCAAACAAATTGAAATATTAGTCAAAGATAACACAAGTAAACACAAAATGCAGTTTTTTTAATGAAGGTTGTTATTATTAAACAAAACATAAAACAAAATCCAAACCTGTGTGAAAAAGTGATTGCCCCCGTAAACCTAATAACTGGTTGGGCCACCCTTAGCAGCAACAACTGCAATCAAGCGTTTGGTATAACTTGCAATGAGTCTTTTACAGCGCTGGGGAGGAATTTTGGCCCACTCATCTTTGCAGAATTATTGTAATTCAGCCACATTGGAGGGTTTTCGAGCATGAACTGCCTTTTTAAGGTCATGCCACAGCATCTCAATAGGATTCAGGTCAGGACTGAGACTATATATTATATATTATTATATAATATGTAATAATAATAATAATAATAATATAATACACTATAATACAGGTCAGATAAATTAAGTACAAAGTGGATATAAGTATAAAATTAAAATAAGTGTAAAGTACAACTACCCTATTAAACTACCCAACAGTATATAAAGTAGTTAAAATGAGCTCAACCTTAAACATCTGCAGCAGTAAAATGCAACACAAACATTAATGCAGCAGGAATATGAATCCAGAAACATCAGATATTATAGGAAACACTGACAGGAGCGTTTTACTGCACAGGGACGACTTTTACTGTCAACAACATTAACTCCTGTGAAGCATCTATAACTGGATGCTGGTGTATAAACAGATAATTAATGATAATTTAATTTAACACAGTTGTAATAATATAAAATGTGTCTTCATAGGAGAAGTTATAATTGTTGAAAATATGCACATTAGTAAACACTTTAAAATGTCCTTATAGCTGCTTATAACTGCATTATAATGTGTTGTAGACAATTTATTATAGGTGTGTACACTGCTTATAGATGATAAATTGGGGGGGTAAAGTGTTACCTGTGTTTTTTATTTTGTTTTTGTGCGCATACTTTATTGTATATAGAGTAATGGAATAATTAGAGAACATAGAGCTGATGAGATATTTTAATAGAAACAGTGTCTAACAATAGGCTACAATATTGTAGAAATATGTGAAGAAGGTTTAGAAATAGAAAATAATAGTAGTAGAAAGAAGAGAATTGTAATTTGAATGTAAACCTTTTTTTTTTTTAAACGTATAATGTTACAAAATTAAAATGCAACATTCATGGCGTGTGTTTGGCCTTGTTTCTACATCAGTTGACACCACCGTTCGAAAAAAATTTGACGTCCGTTCATAGAAACAAAATGTAAGTGTAGAATGAGCCAGTTAACATTACCATTATAACAAACTGTACAGTGTGTTTAACAGTCTGTTAATATTTTTACAGTGTAATGCTGAGCGTTGTCCCAGCGGTGCTGAACGTGCTCAACTGAACCAATGACCCAAACGTGTGTCTTACATTTAAAATGCCAGGAGGATCCAGATTTCTAGACAGATAGAAAGTAACATCAGACTCTGACTTTGGTCATTTTTACGTGTTTTTGAGCAACAAAAAAGTTCACCTCCGTGAAGCACAGTGATGTCCCAAAACACAATAATTTGCTATATTTGCTGGATTTCAGTGGTAACTAAGTACATTTACTTAAGTAGGTTACTGTCCTTAAGTGCAAATTTATGATATGATGATCTCAAAGCAGCACTTTGCCTAAATACAACCTCACAGAGCTGCTATAGCATGGTGGTAGACTTCAATTTTGTTATTCTACAATGATTGAATATGATGATCTTATAGACCATGATGCATTGCTGTAGTGTCGTCCCTCAAAAAACAAAAGAAGGTTAGTTTCAGGTGAAACTAGGCAGGGTAAACAGCAGACACTCAGGAAGACTCTTCCCTGAGGGCAGGGCCTAAGCAACACAGAGTAGATTAAATTTCTAAGACCATTTCCACAATTGAGAATGACTTGAATGAAGCCGAAACGTCTTGATTCTGAAAACAGTGTCCAGATGACTACGAGTGTATAAAGTAGTTAAAATGAGCTCAACCTTAAACATCTGCAGCAGTAAAATGCAACACACACATTAATGCAGCAGGAATATTAATCCAGAAACATCAGATATAACAGGAAAACACTGACAGGAGCGTTTTACTGCACTGTGAGGACTTTAACACTTATATACTTTTACTTGTAGTGGAGAATTTTCACAGTGTGGTATTAGTACTTTTACTGCAGTAAAGGATCTGAATACTTCCACCACTGCTAAATTTATGATTTAGCTTAAGAAACGCGGAAATTCCTGTCCGTGCATAGACCAATGATCAGCAGTAACAGCAACAACAGTAACTTATTGTAAAATGTTTGCATTATTACTATTGGTTGCCATATCTTTTGCTACTTTAATGATTAGAGTCGGTGCGTTCGGTTTATGGATAAGCTTCCATGCGCGTAGTGATGCCATAACTGTGAGATGATGCATTTTAAGCAGCCACATTGAAAACTGTAATAATATACAGGAAAAAATATTCTGACTCTGGTGAGAAAACAATGTTTGGCCTTTTTCTTGGCTGCTTTATTTCAAATAATTTCACTGGATATAATATTATTATTATTATATTATTATATAACACTTAATGTTAAAGTTAACGGTGCTGTGCCTCGGGCGTAAAAATGTGCACAGCTTCTCTTTAAATTTGGAGACACACATCTTGATCCTGCTGCTGTTTGATGGCTACAGGTATTGAATAAACTTCATACAAACAGCTGTCGGCAACAAACAGACGTCTCTGTGAAACCTATAGCTGTTAAAGCCACATGGCTTTGTGGCTTTCTATTGTTTGGCGTAACATTTGTTTGGGATTTGTTTACGCAGTGTGAGAGGTGGAAACCCTGCGGTCAGCCATTGATGGATAACCAAATTTAAGAGTCTAACATCATGCTACAAGTACAATACATCAAATAAAAATAGTGGAGTAAAAAGTACAATATTTGCCTCTGACATGTAGTAGAGTAGATGTATAAAATAGCAGAAAAAGGAAATACAGTAAAGTACCTCAAAACATGACATGACAAGACATGCAGACTCCACCCAGAGAGATTGTGTGATGTTGGTCTGGTCCGGGAATCGATCCCACGAACCCACGATCTCCTTATTGGGAGGCAGGAGCTCTAGCCGCTCTGCCACCGTGCACCCCTGGTTTGTTTTCATTTGGTTAATTTTCTCTAAGTCAAATAAAACTATTCAGTTCCACCTCCTGAGTGGTCTCCCTGCTCTCTGACCAACTTTGAGACGGGTTGTAACAGAAGATTTGGTAGCTGATTGTTTACATCATTACCTAAAAATGAATAATAATCATCATTTCTTATTTTTTTGGCTTTATGTGGCTGTGGTCAGTAAGGAACAAAAATGTTTTTAAAAAGGGTAATTCTTCACCTAATAACCTATTCAGTACAGTATCAGCACACAGTATGACACTGGTAGGAGCCTGATAGGCAAATTATTGTTCCCATAATGACTTTGCATGAAGTCAACAGTGCAGCTAAAAGGTTCCTATGTAACTAAGAAGTCATTTCAACTGCTGCATTTCTGCAGTCACAGACTAAAAGAGGGAAACGAGGAACAGACAAGGATGGAAAAGTTCTTCTGTTCACCATCGCTGCATCAGGCAAGTGTTTTATATTTTTTTAAATTAGTTATTAATTTATTGTGGTATCCTTGTGACAGCATTGTGAGAGCTTCAAACACTGTTACTTTATTTGCTCAGTAACCTTCCATTAATTGACATACAGTCCAACTAAATGCAAAAGATTTTTATTAATATTTGTTTTATTATTATATATTGTATATTATATTATCTTTTTATTATATTTTCATGACATCTATATTGGAAGTGCTTTTACTGCCAAAACAATGAAATGTTACAATTCAAGTCTATTATATAAGTAATTTTTAGCCCAAATCTAATCAGCATGCCTGTGTGTCTCTACAGGGCTGTGTGCCGTCTCATCACATGTTAAACGTCAGTATCATTTTGTTTATGAGCTGAAGAACATGACTGAAGCGCAGAGCTACTGCAGAGAAAAATACACAGACCTGGCCACTATAGAAAACATGGAGGATGTGAAGATCCTGAACAACATGGCAGATTTAAGCAAAATGGTCTACTCGAATTACAATTATGTGAGTTCACTTTTCTCTTTTTCATTTCAAAGACGTTTTTGACAATTATGTAAGTGGCAGGTTTGAAAGTTTTACACTTACACAGTGGTGGATGAACTGCACTTAAATAAAATGTTGTGTCTGGTTGGGGCCTTTTTTTTGCGTTTCAGATGTCTATGAGTTCAGACGGTTTAATTTGCAGTTTGAGGCCCAAAGAGGTCAAATTATCTAGCATTTCACAAAAAAGGAAAGATTACAAAAAATGTATACAAATTAAAACAAATGTGTTTATCAGAAAATAGTTCATTCTTCTTTCCTCTCCCATTAATCATCTCACAACCCCTCAGATTTATCTGGTGACCCTTTGGAGGGGCCCGACCCCTAGGTTGGGAACCACTGGGCTAAGCTAGCTGACTGTAATATAAAGTAATTAAAACTAGCTAACTGTATATAAAGCAGTTAAAACTAGCTAAATGTAAATAAAGTAGGTAAAACTAGCTACCTGTAAATAAAGCAGTTAAAACTAGCTGTTGAAGAAAAACGTGTACTGAAGAGATGTCCTCAGTTGAATAAAAGAATAACTCGATGAGCCCCCATGGATTTATTACAAAGAGATCTGTCGACAGAGAAGCATTGAGGCAGCATGGACACATGGGCACAGCCAACACAACACTTAGTTTACATCCATAAGGTACAAGTTTGTATCTCTGCAGACTGGAGACACAAAGAAACATGTAGTGCTGCTATATTGTTTTTGTACCACATGTTCATTTGCACTCCAGTACAATACTGAATACTGCAATAACTCATCTACTGCACTGTTAACTATTTCCATAATTTGCATTACTTATTATTCATTGCACTACTGTTCTGCCCAGTCCAAGTCATTATTGTACATATCCATCAGTACACTTCGGTTTATAGTAATGCCATCTGTATTTAATGTCCATAGTACCACAATATTTTCATAATACTGCTCTATCCTGCATTTATGCACACACTTTATATCCTGCACTTGCTTATTGCACTTCTGGTTAGACCTAAACTGCATTTCGTTGCCTTGTACTTGTACATGTGTAATGACAATAAAGCTGAATCTAATCTAATCAAAGCTGCCTCGTTTCTCAACGTTTAGATCAGAAGTTTTCAGCTCTAGTCAAAGGATCAAAGTATCAACAAACAGCAACGTTTTAATCAACATTTTAAAGCGGAAGTAGACAACTTTTGGTCATATCAGAATATAGTAACTTTCACCGCTGCTCATTTTAGAAAACATATGTCGTAAATTTGTTAGAACAGCATGTGTTGGAAAGCTAGACGCTGGCAGCTAATGAGCTACCACAGGCTGTAGCAGTAAACTGCATGCTAATGTTAGCTAACTTGCTAACCTCTATGGGAAATTATAGTAGTAAGCTAACAGGCAAGAAAAGCAGTGGAAACCGGAAGTGCAGTAGTGCCCTTGCCTTACGAAGGTCGGAACAAACTTTTAAATCAGGCCTTGTAGATCTTACATGAGTGAAGATTCAGAAACTGGATTGCTTATTTCTCATCTCAAATTTTTGACTTTGGTGGACTGCTAAGGTGAAATAAGTGAAAGCCTACTTCTGTCATAGTTTAAGATTCTGTCACTTCCTGTTATATTTTGTAGTGTGTTCCTTCCTTGTGTGTTTTGTGGTTTTACTTCCTGTCTTTTTCCTCCAGTTTTGATTGTTGGCCGTTCCTTGATTGTTTGCACCTGTGTCTCGTTGTTTCACCTCCCCTAGGGTATTTGGTCCGTGTCTCTGTCTTTGTTCAGTGTTGGGTCATTGTTGTTATGTCTGGTGTGATTCCTGCCTTGTGAGTGTTCCTGACCTTTGTGTGTGTCACTGTTTGGTGCACCTTTTGTGGTACCTGGTTCCTGTGCCCAGGTCCCCAGCATTCTTACCGTGAGTTTGTATTGGATTCTTTGTCTCCCTTGGACCTTGGCTGGATCCTGGATTTTTGTAATTTGCCTGCTCCCTAGTGAACTGTTGGCCACCTTAGACTCACTCCCCTGCTTCCACCACTGCCAGCCGGTAACCTATCTGCCTTTTGTCTGTTCATTACCTGTCTGCCTTTACTTACCTGTAAACCATATCACCCCCATTAAATACGATAGTCATCCAGCTACTTCACCTCATCCTGCTTCCTGGTCATCTGCCTTTGGGTCCACATACCACTACTCAGCACAGCATACGACAACTAAAGATTTAAAATGCATCCAAAATGGGCAAACAAGCGATTTACGAGTGCCTTCAATGGGAAATAAAAGAATGAGAGAACAGATAACATTAAATATAACACAACATTTATTTACACATTTTGATAGTGACAAAGGAGGTGCCAGATCCAATCAAATATTTAAGTGCCGGTCCCAATCTGGGAGGTCCCAGATCCTGTTCCAGCAGGATCTGGCACAAATAAGCCCTGTAGTTACCCCTCCTATTCCAAGTCTCCAGTATGCAGAGATGCCCTCCTCAAAAGGTTCACCTCTTATAACAGAACGGTGGGTGGTGGTGTTCAGGTTCCATCATCTAAAGATGAGACAGAGAAACAACCCGACCCAAATTATCAGGATAAGAAGAACTTCTGGGACACTTCTGTCTTATGATAGGAACATCTAGTGCCCCATAACCCAAAACAACATAATCACTCCTTTGTGAAACCATACTTGAGTCAAAGTGTCATAAATTCTATTACACCCATAAACCCCCAAATTTCTCCCACACTAGCTAACTGTATATAATGTAGTTAAAACTAGCTAACTGTATATAAAGATAAGACTTTCTTCACGACAAGAACATCTGAAAAGGTAGGAAACAGATAAAGAGCTATTTGATATAATGAATACAGCAAAATAAGAAAATAAAGTAAATGATATTCAAGTTGTATAGTCATGTACATCAAAATACTTTGGCCATATTCACGACATGACTATGGAAGCTGTGCAAATACATATGTGCAGAAGTAAAGAGTTGAGTAGATAAACTAGCTCCACTCGAGCAGCTACAACAATAAAATGTTGCTCTAACTCTGATGCATCAGTATTAATAATGTCATATGCAACTCCATCACTGTGCTCCAGTCCCTTTTTTCCTCTCGGATGTTTCCTGTCCTCGAACTGAGAGGCACCTGATTCAGCTGCATATTGCTGGAAGATGCGCGGAGAAAGCTTTTTAAGCTTTATATTACATTTGAGGCTAAAGAAACACAAATCCAATATTGCTTTCAGCGAGCCTGGATAGGGCTGTACGATGACCTGGAAAGCTGGAGGTGGTCACTGTCAGACAGAAGTTTCTACAAAGACGGGGAGATGGACTTCAGACACTGGTACAGTGATGTACCAGACAATTTCAACAGTGGAGAATACTGCGCACGGATGGATAGTACTGGACGATGGAACGACGACAGATGTGAAAATCCCTACAAGGCAGTCTGCTTTGATGTCAGAGGTGAGAATATTAAATACTGAAGGTAAAAACATGCCAGTTTAGTTTCTTGACGTCTCTGCTTCTCTTTGCCTCTTTGTTTTCCTTTTTCAGGCCTATGTAGTATCAGTCAATCAATCAATGAAACTTTATTTGTATAGCACCTTTCATACAGGTTAGTGCAATTCAAAGTGCTTTACAGGTGACTGACAAGTCGATAATAAGACAGCACAAATGTAAACAGTAAAACTATTTGAGAGTTATGCACACAAGAAATACAAATGATATATAGGTAATAATAAAACCAATAAAATTGTTGTAAAAAACAATAAAATAAAAGACAATAACAGAAAAAATAGATGAAGTAAAATATTTTAAAACACGAATACAATAAAAAAAAGATTAAATAAAATGAATAATATAAAAATATTCAACAACTAAAGAGGAGAAAGATATCAGTACAGAGCATAAAACTAAAAGCTGCCTCACCAAAAGTTTTTGTCCTGCTCTTTGGGACAACTGAAAGTTCATACATTGCAATCGTGTCAGACAAGTAGGCTGATGAATTTAAAATCAATACCCAAACTGACCACTGTAAGGCCTTTAAAGAAGGTGTATTGTGTTCTCGCAGCACTCAGCAGATTTATTAGATAGACCAGATAGGACAGCTTTACAATAGTCTATCCTGCTGGATATCAATTAGTCTCTCTGTGTGTGATAAGAAGCAGATTTGGTTACATACCCCTCAAGTTTAGTTCGGAGGCAGACACCATCTCCACATTTAAGAGTAGGCCAAAGACTTTCCTCTTTGATAAAGCTTATAGTTAGGGCTGGCTTGGGTGAGTCCTGAACCATCCCTTAGTTATGCTGCTATAGGCCTAAACTGCTGGGAGACTTCCCATGTTGCACCTCTCTCCTCTCTCCTCTCCCTCTCCGTCTGTCTGCATTTTTATCCCATTACTGCATGTTACTAACTTAACATCTTCTCTCTCCGTAGTTCTGTGCTTTCTCGTCTCTCTCCTCTCTCCTTCTGTCGCTTTCAGCAGGTATTTCTGCCTCCAGAGCTGCAGAGTCTGGATCTGTGGTTGTGGGCCACCTGCTGCCCCGTGTTCCTGCTCGACAACTGCTGCTGCAGTTGTTGTTATTGACTCTGTTACTGATGCTGACATTATTATTATTCCTATAGCTGTCATTCCTATTATTATTATTAATTTATTAATATTAACACTACAATTACATTTCTACAATTTAAAATTTTTAGGTGTTATTTGCATTGTGCCTCCCTCTCCCCACCTCCCCAAAACCTCTCTCTAAAGACGGTGTAGTCCCTCATTCATCCAGGAGTGTTCTATCGAGAAAAGGTTTCAGTCGTAGTCATCTGGACGCTGTTTTCAGAATCCGGATCCCATCCTTAAGTCATTCTCAATTGTGAATATCCCTACAAGGCAGTCTGCTTTGATGTCAGAGGTGAGAATATTAAATACTGAAGGTAAAAACATGCCAGTTTAGTTTCTTGACGTCTCTGCTTCTCTTTGCCTCTTTGTTTTCCTTATTCAGGCCTATGTAGTATCAGTCAATCAATCAATGAAACTTTATTTGTATAGCACCTTTCATACAGGTTAGTGCAATTCAAAGTGCTTTACAGGTGACTGACAAGTCTATAATAAGACAGCACAAATGTAAACAGTAAAACTATTTGAGAGTTATGCACACAAGAAATACAAATGATATATAGGTAATAATAAAACCAATAAAATTGTTGTAAAAAACAATAAAATAAAAGACAATAACAGAAAAATAGATGAAGTAAAATATTTTAAAACACGAATACAATAAAAAAAAGATTAAATAAAATGAATAATATAAAAATATTCAACAGCCGCTAAAGAGGAGAAAGATATCAGTACAGAGCATAAAACTAAAAGCTGCCTCACCAAAAGTTTTTGTCCTGCTCTTTGGGACAACTGAAAGTTCATACATTGCAATCGTGTCAGACAAGTAGGCTGATGAATTTAAAATCAATACCCAAACTGACCACTGTAAGGCCTTTAAAGAAGGTGTATTGTGTTCTCGTCAGCACTCAGCAGATTTATTAGATAGACCAGATAGGACAGCTTTACAATAGTCTATCCTGCTGGATATCAATTAGTCTCTCTGTGTGTGATAAGAAGCAGATTTGGTTACATACCCCTCAAGTTTAGTTCCGGAGGCAGACACCATCTCCACATTTAAGAGTAGGCCAAAGACTTTCCTCTTTGATAAAGCTTATAGTTAGGGCTGGCTTGGGTGAGTCCTGAACCATCCCTTAGTTATGCTGCTATAGGCCTAAACTGCTGGGAGACTTCCCATGTTGCACCTCTCTCCTCCTCTCCCTCTCCGTCTGTCTGCATTTTTATCCCATTACTGCATGTTACTAACTTAACATCTTCTCTCTCCCGTAGTTCTGTGCTTTCTCGTCTCTCTCCTCTCTCCTTCTGTCGCTTTCAGCAGGTATTTCTGCCTCCAGAGCTGCAGAGTCTGGATCTGTGGTTGTGGGCCACCTGCTGCCCCGTGTTCCTGCTCCACAACTGCTGCTGCAGTTGTTGTTATTGACTCTGTTACTGATGCTGGCATTATTACTCATATAGCTGTCATTCCTATTATTATTATGAATTTATTAATATTAACACTACAATTACATTTCTATAATTTTAAAATTTTTAGGTGTTATTTGCATTGTGCCTCCCTCTCCCCCACCTCCCCAAAACCTCTCTCTCAAAACCTAACACGGCAGCGGCGGATGGCCGCCCACCATTGAGTCTGGTTCTGTCTGAGGTTTCTTGCCTGTTGGCTCCTCGAGAATTACATTTTGTTGCCAGTTTCTCTGTCTGAGCCTTTGAATCTTTAACTAAAATTTCAGTTTCACTGTGGTTGAGCTGTAAAAAGGTTTGTGACATCCAGACACCGATAGCTGAAATGGTTTCCTCTTAAAGGAAGTTTTTCCTTGCCACTGTCGCCAAATGCTTGCTCATGGTGGGATCTGTTGGGTCTCTGTAAATAATATTATAAAGAGTACGGTCTAGACCTGCTCTATAGGAAAAGTGCAATGAGATAACTTCTGTTATGAACCGCATCATATAAATAAAATTGAATTGAAATAATAATAAACAGACACAGCCACATAAAGCAGTGTGTCATCAGCATCGCTGTAGAAACAGATGATGTGTCTCCTGATGACACCACCAAGGGGTGATAGTTTGGACACCTGCATGTTCATATGCACACAGCTCCATGGTGATTTCACCTTCATGCTGAGACTGATTAAGAAACACAAAACAGGAGTATGTGTTTAATAGATCTGACAAAAATATTCATATGTAGAAAAACTAAAAGATGATGCATCTATTTTATTTATTCATGTGGAGGGACTGTTGAGAAATACTCAGTAAGTTATTAAGATGACAGTCTTAAATTTTAATTTTACAAATTCATTAGTTTGTTGATGTGGTTCCTTATATCTCAGTGGATTTATAATGGCATGAATATGGATGGCAAACAAACTGGATGTTGTGGTACTTCACTGTGGTCTATTTTCAGGGCCGAATGTGACATTTGTCCTCACCAGCAACATGACATGGACTGAGGCCCAGAGCTACTGCAGCGAACACTACACAGACCTGGCCAGTGTGAGAAACATGGCAGAGAACCAGAAGGTAATGGAGCTGGTACCTACCGGACAAAAAGTCTGGATCGGCCTTTTCAGAGACTCCTGGAAGTGGTTGGATGGAAGTAACTCCTCATTTAGGTACTGGAACCAGGAAAGAAATGATCCCAATAACTACATGAAGAAGGAGGCTTGTGTGGCAGCAGCCTTTAGCTACTCTGGAAAGTGGGAGGACTGGAACTGTGACTGGAAGAGAGCATTCATCTGCTACAGTCCTGGTGAGTGGTAACCCATGATTCAAATAGTATTTATATTTAGATGTGGGTTTACTTTAGCATCAAATGTCCCAAATGAGAATGTAACAAAAACAATACAAAACATCAAGTTATGGAGAGACAATACATTTCAACACTCAGATGGAGGATGTAACTACCACATTTTCCCTGTAAATGTTTAAACTGATGAAATCCCGAGGGATGCCAGTATGCCAATATAAACAGAAATGTTGTAAAAAAATTTTCACAGTTACGACAAAGCAAGTGATAAAACTGCGTCTGCTGAAAAAGAACTCCTCTCTGGATCTGAATGACCCTGCTGTGATGGAAGAAACGTTGAAGCAGGTAAATCGTGTTTGATTTTATGCAAAATTTATTTATTGATTCCCAGAGGAGAAATTCACGTTACAGCAGTACCAGAAACAGTCTGAGGAGGTAGGAAACAGATACAGAGCTATTTAAAATAATAAATACGGCAAAATAAGAACATTAAGTAAATGACATTCAAAAGCTATAAACATTACACTACTTTGGCCATATACATGACTTGGCTTGGGCACTGTGTAGGAAGCTGTGCAAATACGTACGTGCAGAATTAAGGAGTCTAGTAGTGCCACTCTGCAAGCCTTCCTGAGGTAGAACTGTGACTAGTTAAGAGTCAACACTCAGCAGAAACTTAGCTCTCTGCCGCCAAACGCACCAGGAAAATGTACAAATACAATCTAGCAGTCCGAAAAAAGCCAGAACATTTACACAACAGGAGAAAGAGGGCGGAAAAGGCAAGCAGGCAGACAATAGAGCCTCCAGATGAGGAAAATATAAATAACATTGCAGAATGTCATTTAACAAGAGTGCATTTAGCAAAACATTTTCTCCATGTGAGTGATAATGTTGAGGAGTTTTGTATCTCAGCTCAAACAGAGGCTGAAGGACCAGGGGGTGAATGGAGACATCAGACTGAGCTGGAAGAAGCAGTCAGATGGAAAGGTCTTCCACAAGGATGTGGAGGAGACAAAGAAGAGGAAGACCAGAACAAAAAAGGAGGAGCTTTAATGTTGAACTGCTGTGTCTGTTTTCATGAGGGAAAATGCATTTTCTTTCCTCAAAGTCCTCCTGTAATGGGTCAGAATAGAGCTGCAACAACTAGTCAATTAATCGATTATTTTTAGTCATTTTCCAAGCAAAAATGCTTTTCTTTGTCATGTATGGTCAGAAACTTACTATCTATGGGTTTTGGACTGTTGGTCAGTTAAAACAAGGCATTTGAATTGATCTCCTTTGTGTGTGCTGTGGGAAATTATAACAAACATTTTTAACTATTTAACTATTTTCTGACATTTGATAGATAAGATACTTTAAGATTAGTTAAGTTAAGATAAGACGCTTTAAGATAAGATAAGTTAAGATAAGACTCTTTAAGATAAGTTAAGATGCGTGAGGAGATAAAAGCATGCACAACAGTTTCTGCATCATTAAGATTTAAAATAGATCGTATTTTTGCAATATTTCTGAGGTGATAGAAACAAGATTGGACAAGCTGAGTGATATGTTGCTCAAAACATAAATTGCTATCAAACAGGACACCAAGATTTCTTGCAACAGGCTTGAGATGTTGTGACAGGTTACCAGTGGATGGCAGTATTTGTTTAGTGATGTGTTGGGGCCCAATAACAAGGATTTCAGTTTTATTTGAGTTGAGCTGAAGAAAATTTATCGACATCCAATTTTTTATGTCAGACAGACAATCAATTAATCATTTAAGTCATTTTTTTAAGGAAAAATGACAAAAATTCACAGGTTCCAACTTCTCAAACGTGAACTATTTGCTGGCGATCTAAAGTCTTTTATGATTGTAAAGTGACTATCTTCAGGTTTTGGACCTTTTGGCAAACAAAACAAGCTATTTAAATACATCAACTTGTACTCTGGGAGGATGTGATTGGGCATTTTTCACAATTTTTTGACCAATTTTAGACCAAACAATTGATTAATTGAGAAAATGATAATGAAAAAAATTGTTAATCGCAGCCCTAAATACAGTGGTGTGCAAAAGTGATTGCCCCCTTCCTGATTTCTTATTTTTTTGCATGTTTGTCACACTTAAATGTTTCAGATCATCAAACAAATTGAAATATTAGTCAAAGATGACACAAGTAAACACAAAATGCAGTTTTTTTAATGAAGGTTGTTATTATTAAACAAAACATAAAACAAAATCCAAACCTGTGTGAAAAAGTGATTGCCCCCGTAAACCTAATAACTGGTTGGGCCACCCTTAGCAGCAACAACTGCAATCAAGCGTTTGGTATAACTTGCAATGAGTCTTTTACAGCGCTGGGGAGGAATTTTGGCCCACTCATCTTTGCAGAATTATTGTAATTCAGCCACATTGGAGGGTTTTCGAGCATGAACTGCCTTTTAAGGTCATGCCACAGCATCTCAATAGGATTCAGGTCAGGACTGAGACTATATATTATATATTATTATATAATATGTAATAATAATAATAATAATAATAATAATATAATACACTATAATACAGGTCAGATAAATTAAGTACAAAGTGGATATAAGTATAAAATTAAAATAAGTGTAAAGTACAACTACCCTATTAAACTACCCAACAGTATATAAAGCAGTTAAAATGAGCTCAACCTGAAACATCTGCAGCAGTAAAATGCAACACAAACATTAATACAGCATGTGAAGAAGGTTTAGAAATAGAAAATAATAGTAGTAGAAAGAAGAGAATTGTAATTTGAATGTAAACCTTTTTTTTTTTAAAACGTATAATGTTGCAAAATTAAAATGCCACATTCATGGCTTGTGTTTGTTTCTACATCAGTTGACACCACCGTTCGAAAAAAATTTGACAGATAGAAAGTAACATCAGACTCTGACTTTGGTCATTTTTACGTGTTTTTGAGCAACAAAAAAGTTCACCTCCGTGAAGCACAGTGATGTCCCAAAACACAATAATTTGCTATATTTGCTCGATTTTAGTGGTAACTAAGTACATTTACTAAGTACTTTAAGTACTGTAACAAAGAGTTTCCCTACGGGGATCAATAAAGTATTTCAGATTCTGATTCTGATTTACTTAAGTAGGTTACTGTCCTTAAGTGCAAATTTATGATATGATGATCTCAAAGCAGCACTTTGCCTAAATACAACCTCACAGAGCTGCTATAGCATGGTGGTAGACTTAAATTTTGTTATTCTACAATGATTGAATATGATGATCTTATAGACCATGATGCATTGCTGTAGATGAAACTACCCAACAGTATATAAAGTAAGACGGTGTAGTCCCTCATTCGTCCAGCAGTGTTCCAGCGTAGAAAAGGTTTCAGTCGTAGTCATCTGGACACTGTTTTCAAATTCAAGACGTTTCGGCTCCCATCCGGAAGTCATTCTCAATTGTGAAAATGGTCTGAGAACTAAAAAATTTAAGCTACTCTGTGTTGCTTAGGCCCTGCCCTCAGGGAGGAGTCTTCCTGAGTGTCTGCTGTTTACCCTGCCTAGTTTTACCTGAATCTAACCTTCTTTTGTTTCCATGATGGCCCAGTAATCAGGCATATGATTGGCTTGACTATGGTGTTAATACACTGTGGTAAACGGTTGGCAAGTTGAATCTCAGACCACCATTTCTGTTTAAAGAGGGGTAAACTACATTGCTCTGTTTTTGTGTGGGCATCAGAGCAAACTACATTGCTCTGATGCCCACACAAAAACAGAGCAATGTAGTTTGTTCAATTCAACGCAGTGAGGAAAACTGCAAAGAACAGTACATAGGTGAGACTAAACAGCCACTTCACAAAAGACTTTATCAGCACAGACGACATGCTAACTCGGGATTGCAGAGCGCCGTGTCATTTGCATCTAAAAGCTACAAACCACACGTTTGAAGACAGCGAGGTGAAGATCCTAAGTAGAGAGAAGAGTTGGTTTGAAAGAGGAGTCAAAGACCACCATTTCTTTAAACAGAAATGGTGGTCTGAGATTCAACTTGCCAACCGTTTACCACAGTGTATTAACACCGTGGTCAAGCCAATCATATGCTAATCAGGTACTTAACAGTGATGAGGCAGGTGCAGCCAGAAAACAATAGGCCTGATTACTGGGCCATTATGGAAACAAAAGAAGGTCAGTTTCAGGTGAAACTAGGCAGGGTAAACAGCAGACACTCAGGAAGACTCCTCCCTGAGGGCAGGGCCTAAGCAACACAGAGTAGCTTAAATTTCTGAGTTCTCAGACCATTTCCACAATTGAGAATGACTTGAATCTTGATTCTGAAAACAGTGTCCAGATGACTACGAGTGTATAAAGTAGTTAAAATGAGCTCAACCTTAAACATCTGCAGCAGTAAAATGCAACACACACATTAATGCAGCAGGAATATTAATCCAGAAACATCAGATATAACAGGAAAACACTGACAGGAGCGTTTTACTGCACTGTGAGGACTTTAACACTTATATACTTTTACTTGTAGTGGAGAATTTTCACAGTGTGGTATTAGTACTTTTACTGCAGTAAAGGATCTGAATACTTCCACCACTGCTGAATTTATGATTTAGCTTAAGAAACACGGAAATTCCTGTCCGTGCATAGACCAATGATCAGCAGTAACAGCAACAACAGTAACTTATTGTAAAATTTTGCATTATTACTATTGGTTGCCATATCTTTTGCTACTTTAATGATTAGAGTCGGTGCGTTCGGTTTATGGATACGCTTCCATGCGCGTAGTGATGCCATAACTGTGAGATGATGCGTTTTAAGCAGCAACATTGAAAACTGTAATAATATACAGGAAACAATATTCTGACTCTGGTGAGAAAACAATGTTTGGCCTTTTTCTTGGCTGCTTTATTTCAAATAATTTCACTGGATATAATATTATTATTATTATATTATTATATAACACTTAATGTTAAAGTTAACGGTGCTGTGCCTCGGGCGTAAAAATGTGCACAGCTTCTCTTTAAATTTGGAGACACACATCTTGATCCTGCTGCTGTTTGATGGCTACAGGTATTGAATAAACTTCATACAAACAGCTGTGGGCAACAAACAGACGTCTCTGTGAAACCTATAGCTGTTAAAGCCACATGGCTTTGTGGCTTTCTATTGTTTGGCGTAACATTTGTTTGGGATTTGTTTACGCAGTGTGAGAGGTGGAAACCCTGCGGTCAGCCATTGATGGATAACCAAATTTAAGAGTCTAACATCATGCTACAAGTACAATACATCAAATAAAAATAGTGGAGTAAAAAGTACAGTATTTGCCTCTGACATGTAGTGGAGTAGATGTATAAAATAGCAGAAAAAGGAAATACAGTAAAGTACAAATACCTCAAAATTGTACTTGAGTACAGTATTTCAGTAAATGTACTTAGTAACTTTCCACCACTGGTATTGGGCAAATTAAAATGTTGAGCTGACGATTTTGGTTTGTTTTCATTTGGTTAATTTTCTCTAAGTCAAATAAAACTATTCAGTTCCACCTCCTGAGTGGTCTCCCTGCTCTCTGACCAACTTTGAGATGGGTTGTAACAGAAGATTTGGTAGCTGATTGTTTACATCACTGCCTAAAAATGAATAATAATCATCATTTCTTATTTTTTTGGCTTTATGTGGCTGTGGTCAGTAAGGAACAAAAATGTTTTTAAAAAGGGTAATTCTTCACCTAATAGCCTATTCAGTACAGTATCAGCACACAGTATGACACTGGTAGGAGCCTGACAGGCAAATTATTGTTCCCATAATGACTTTGCATGAAGTCAACAGTACAACTAAAAGGTTCCTATGTAACTAAGAAGTCATTTCAACTGCTGCATTTCTGCAGTCACAGACTAAAAGAGGGAAACGAGGAACAGACAAGGATGGAAAAAGTTCTTCTGTTCACCATCGCTGCATCAGGCAAGTGTTTTATATTTTTTTAATTAGTTATTAATTTATTGTGGTATCCTTGTGACAGCATTGTGAGAGCTTCAAACACTGTTACTTTATTTGCTCAGTAACCTTCCATTAATTGACATACAGTCCAACTAAATGCAAAATGATCATTTTCTTTAGTATTTGTTTTTGTTATTATATATTGTATATTATATTATCTTTTTATTAAATTTTATTTTCATGACATCTATATTGGAAGTGCTTTTACTGCCAAAACAATGAAATGTTACAATTCAAGTCAAGATCTATTATTTAAGTAATTTTTAGCCCAAATCTAATCAGCATGCCTGTCTGTCTCTACAGGGCTGTGTGCCGTCTCATCACATGTTAAACGTCAGTATCATTTTGTTTATGAGCTGAAGAACATGACTGAAGCGCAGAGCTACTGCAGAGAAAAATACACAGACCTGGCCACTATAGAAAACATGGAGGATGTGAAGATCCTGAACAACATGGCAGATTTAAGCAAAATGGTCTACTCTACATTAAGTTATGTGAGTTCACTTTTCTCTTTTTCATTTCAAAGACGTTTTTGACAATTATGTAAGTGGCAGGTGACAGGCGGTTTGAAAGTTTTACACTTACAAAGTGGTGGATGAACTGTACTTAAATAAAATTTTGTGTCTGGTTGGGGCCCTTTTTTGCGTTTCCGATGTCTATGAGTTCAGACGGTTTAATTTGCAGTTTGAGGCCCAAAGAGGTCAAATTATCTAGCATTTCACAAAAAAGGAAAGATTAAAAACAATTTATACAAATTAAAACAAATTTGTTTATCAGAAAATAGTTCTTTCTTCTATCCTCTCCCATTAATCATCTCACCACCCCTCAGATTTATCTGGTGACCCTTTGGAGGGGCCCGACCCCTAGGTTGGGAACCACTGGGCTAAGCTAGCTGACTGTATATAAAGTAGTTAAAACTAGCTAACTGTACATAAAGTAGCTAAAACTAGCTAAATATATATAAAGCAGTTAAAACTAGCTAAATATATATAAAGCAGTTAAAACTAGCTAAATGTAAATAAAGTAGTTAAAACTAGCTTACTGTATATAAAGTATTTAAAACTAGCTAACCATATATAAAGTAGACTACCTTGGACTCACTCCCCTGCTTCCACCACTGCCAGCCGGTAACCTATCTGCCTTTTGTCTGTTCATTACCTGTCTGCCTACCGGTCTGCCTGTACTTACCTGTAAACCACATCACCCCCATTAAATACGATAGCCATCCAGCTACTTCACCTCATACCGCTTCCTGGTCATCTGCCTTTGGGTCCACATACCACTACTCAGCACAGCATACGACAACTAAAGATTTAAAATGCATCCAAAATAGGCAAACAAGCGATTTACGAGTGCCTTCAATGGGAAATAAAAGAATGACAGAACAGATAACATTAAATATTACACAACATTTATTTACAGATTTTGATAGTGACAAAGGAGGTGCCGGATCCAATCAAATATATAGGTGTCGGTCCCAATCTGGGAGGTCCCAGATCCTGTCCCAGCAGGATCCGTGACAAACTAAGCCCTGCAGTTACCCCTCCCATTCAAAGTCTCCAGTATGCAGAGATGCCCTCCTCAAAAGAGACTGTCTCCATCCCAAATTATCAGGATAAGAAGAACTTCTGGGACACTTCTGTCTTATGATAGGAACATCTAGGGCCCCATAACCCAAAACAACATAATCACTCCTTTGTGAAACCATACTTTAGTCAAAGTGTCATAAATTCTATTACACCCATAAACCCCCAAATTTCTCCCACACTAGCTAACTGTATGTAATGTAGTTAAAACTTGCTAACTGTATATAATATAGTTAAAACTAGCTAATCATATATAAAGTCGTTAAAACTAGCTAAACGTATATAAAGTAGTTAAATCTAGCTAATGGTATATGAAGTAGTTAAAACTAGCTATGTTATAGTTTGAGGTTTTGTCATTTCCTGTTTTAGTTTGTAGTGTGTTCCTCTCCTTGTGTGTCTTGTGGGTTTACTTCCTGTCTGTCTTTGCTTTCCCTCCAGTTTTGATTGTTGGTCCCTCCTTGATTGTTTGCACCTGTTTCTCGTTGTCTCACCTCCCTTAGGGTATTTAGTCTTTGCATGCATGGACTTTACACTTTGCATGCTCCCTGTCAGATTTGTTTAGCCTTGTTAGACTCTTTGCTTGGTTTCACACTGCCAGACGGTAACCCATTTCCTATTCCTGGACCTGTATCTGCCTACCTGCCTGTTACCTGTTTGTTGCCTGTCTGCCTACCGGTCTGTCTGCCTGTACTTACCTGTAAGCTACTTCACCCCAATAAACACTGTAGCCATCCGGCTACTTCATCCTCATACCGCTTCCTGATCGTCTGCATTTGGGTCCACATACTGCACCCCATACGACAGAATGATCCGACCATAAATATGGACCCAGCAGAGACCATGTCCGACGAGCTCAATGAACTGGTTTTGGAGCTTCCAGGAGTGTTGGAGGACAGCCAGCAGCGAACAGTCCAGGCAGACAGTCATAGCTGCCGCGTTTTTTGCTGTGGCCTGCAAGCCCTGGCTGTGGGACTCCATTCCTGAGTGGGCCAAGGACTTTTTGACTGCTCCCGGTTCTAAGCTAAACTCCCGGCCCGCTAGCAACCAGCCAGACTCCCTGCCTGCTAGAAACCAGCCTGACTCCCTGCCTATTAGTGCTTTATCAGTCAGGCTTGGTCACGTGAGCCTGCAATCTGCCTGTCCCGAACCGGTCCCAGTTCCGAACCCTTACTTGGGCACCCACCTGGATCTCGGTGGTCCTCGCAGCCATCAAACTGCACCCCGGCCTGCCAGCCCTTGTTGCCGCTGGATCACAGTCGTCTCCTTTCCCAGCTGGATCACAGCAGCACCAATCCCTCGTCGCTGCTGGATGGCAACCACCTCCTGCCCCGGTTGGACCACAGCATGCCGCTGAACCGGCTGCTGGACCGTCTGCTGGGTCGCAGCAGTACCCTCCTTTTCTGCCAGAGTGGCAGGCTCCGGTTTCCCAGACATCACTGGTTCTGCCAGCTCCTCTACCAGTCTCTCCGTCGCCAGCTCCCTGTCCTGCTGTCCTGTTGCCAGGCCCCCGATCTGGTTCTCCAGCCTCCAGAAGGGCTCCGCCTTCACCGCCGGCCTCCAGAGGGGTTTCGTCTTTGCGTCCTGCCTCCAGAAGGGTTTTGTCTTCGCCGCCCGCCTCCTGTGACCTTCCTCCTGTTCCACCAGCATTCCACCAGGCCTCCAGATGGTGTCAATCTTCGTCACAGACCTCAGGAGATCAGCTCGGCACATGTCCAGCCCCCGGGCCGTCCACCCGAGGTCCCTAGCTCCCTCTGCACATGTCCAGCCCCCGGGCCGTCCGCCGGAGGTCCTCAGCTCTGCACATGTCCAGACCCCAAGCCATCCGCCCAAAGTCTCCCACCTTGCCCTTGAATCCCTTCACCGGACCCCCTCTGCCCACCCTGAATACCAATAAGCAGCCTGAACCAGCTGTTAATCACTTTTTAATTCGACGAATCATCTTTCTCATAAGCAGAAGCGGGAGGTTCGACATAAAGAAACATGTAGTACTGCTAAATTGTTTTTTCTACATGTAGCCTACCACATGTTCATTTGCACTACCGCACATATACATATGTATATGTACATATGTATATGTATTATACATATACTGTATCATTTGCACTCCAGTACTATGTACTGAATACTGCAATAACTCATCTACTGCACTATAATTGTTGTTTCTGTCCATAATTTGCACTACTTATTATTCATTGCACTACTGTTCTGCCCAGTCCAATTCATTATTGTACATAACCATCAGTATACTTCTGTTTATAGTAATGCCATCTGTATATAATGTCCATAGTACCACTTGTAAAATATTTTCATAATACTGCTCTATCCTGCATTTATGCACACACTTTATATCCTGCACTTGGTTATTGCACATCTGGTTCGACCTAAACTGCATTTCGTTGCCTTGTACTTGTACATGTGTAAGGACAATAAAGCTGAATCTAATCTAATCAAAGCTGCCTCGTTTCTCAACGTTTAGATCAGAAGTTTTCAGCTCTAGTCAAAGGATCAAAGTATCACCAAACAGCAACGTTTTAATCAACATTTTAAAGCGGAAGTAGACAACTTTTGATCATATCAGTATATAGTAACTTTCACCGCTGCTCATTTTAGAAAACACACATCGTAAGTTTGTTAGAACAGCATGTGTTGGAAAGCTAGACGCTGGCAGCTAATGAGTTACCACAGGCTGTATGCAGTAAACTGTATGCTAATGTTAGCTAACTTGCTAACCTCTATGGGAAATTATAGTAGTAAGCTAACAGGCAAGAAAAGCAGTGGAAACCGGAAGTGCAGTAGTGCCCTTGCCTTACGAAGGTCGGAACAAACTTTTAAATCAGGCCTTGTAGATCTTACATGAGTGAAGATTCAGAAACTGGATTGCTTATTTCTCATCTCAAATTTTTTGACTTTGGTGAACTGCTAAGGTGAAATAAGTGAAAGCCTACTTCTGTCATAGTTTAAGATTCTGTCACTTCCTGTTTTATTTTGTAGTGTGTTCCTTCCCTTGTGTGTGTTGTGGTTTTACTTGCTGTCTTTGTTTTCCCTCCAGTTTTGATTGTTGGCCCTTCCTTGATTGTTTGCACCTGTGTCTCGTTGTTTCACCACCCCTAGGGTATTTGGTCCGTGTCTCTGTCTTTGTTCAGTGTTGGGTCATTGTTGTTATGTCTGGTGTGATTCCTGACCTTTGTGTGTGTCACCGTTTGGTGCACCTTTTGTGGTACCTGGTTCCTGTGCCCAGGTCCCCAGCATTCTTACTGTGAGTTTGTATTGGATTCTTTGTCTCCCTTGGACCTTGGCTGGATTGTGGATTTTTGTAATTTGCCTGCTCCCTAGTGAACTGTTGGCCACTTTGGATTCACTCCCCTGCTTCCACCACTGCCAGCCAGTAACCTATCTGCCTTTTTGTCTGTTCATTACCTGTCTGCCTACCGGTCTGCCTGTACTTACCTGTAAACCACATCACCCCCATTAAATACGATAGCCATCTAGCTACTTCACCTCATACCGCTTCCTGGTCATCTGCCTTTGGGTCATCTGCCTTTGGGTCCACATACCACTACACAGCACAGCATACGACAACTAAAGATTTAAAATGCATCCAAAATAGGCAACAAACAGAACAAATAACATTAAATATTACACAACATTTATTTACAGATTTTGATAGTGACAAAGGAGGTGCCGGATCCAATCAAATATATAGGTGCCGGTCCCAATCTGGGAGGTCCCAGATCCTGTTCCAGCAGGATCCGTGACAAACTAAGCCCTGCAGTTACCCCTCCTATTCCAAGTTTCCAGTATGCAGAGATACCCTCCTCAAAAGAGACTGTCTCCATCCCAAATTATCAGGATAAGAAGAACTTCTGGGACACTTCTGTCTTATGATAGGAACATCTAGGGCCCCATAATCCAAAACAACATAATCACTCCTTTGTGAAACCATACTTTAGTCAAAGTGTCATAAATTCTATTACACCCATAAACCCCCAAATTTCTCCCACACTAGCTAACTGTATATAATGTAGTTAAAACCAGCTAACTGTATATAAAGATAAGACTTTCTTCAGGACAAGAACATCTGAAAAGGTAGGAAACAGATAAAAAGCTATTTGATATAATGAATACAGCAAAATAAGAAAATAAAGTAAATGATATTCAAGTTGTATAGTTATATACATCAAAATACTTTGGCCATATTCACGACATGACTATGGAAGCTGTGCAAATACACATGTGCAGAAGTAAAGAGTTGAGTAGATAAACTAGCTCCACTCGAGCAGCTACAACAGTAAAATGCTGCTCTAACTCTGATGCATCAGTATTAATAATGTCATATGCAACTCCATCACTGTGCTCCAGTCCCTTTTTTCCTCTCGGATGTTTGCTGTCCTCGAACTGAGAGGCACCTGATTCAGCTGCATACTGCTGGAAGATGCACGGAGAATGCTTTTTCAGCTTTATATTACAATTGAGGCTAAAGAAACACAAATCCAATATTGCTTTCAGCGAGCCTGGATAGGGCTGTACGATGACCTGGACAGCTGGAGGTGGTCACTGTCAGACAGAAGTTTCTACAAAGACGGGGAGATGGACTTCAGACACTGGCACAGTGGAGAACCAAACAATTTCAACAGTGGAGAATGCTGCGCACAGATGCATAGTACTAGACGATGGAACGACGACAATTGTGAAAATCCCTCCAAGGCAGTCTGCTTTGATGTCAGAGGTGAGAATATTAAATACTGAAGGTAAAAACCTACCAGTTTAGTTTCTTGACGTCTCTGCTTCTCTTTGCCTCTTTGTTTTCCTTATTCAGGCCTATGTAGTATCAGTCAATCAATCAATCAAACGTTATTTGTATAGCACCTTTCATACAGGTTAGTGCAATTCAAAGTGCTTTACAGGTGACTGACAAGTCGATAATAAGACAGCATAAATGTAAACAGTAAAACTATTTGAGAGTTATGCGCACAAAAAATACAAATGATATATAGGTAATAATAAAACCAATAAAATTGTTGTAAAAAAACTAAATAAAATAAAAGACAATAATAGATAAAATAGATAAGAGGAAGTAAAACATTTTAAAACACGAATACAATAAAAAAAAAATTAAATAAAATGAATAATATAAAAATATTCAACAGCCGGCTAAAGAGGAGAAAGATATCAGTACGGAGCATAAAAACTAAAAGCTGCCTCACCAAAAGTTTTTGTCCTGCTCTTTGGGACAACTGAAAGTTCATACATTTCAAACATGTCAGACAAGTAGGCTGGTGAATTTAAAATCAATACCAAAACTGACCACTGTAAGGCCTTTAAAGAAGGTGTATTGTGTTCTCGTCAGCACTCAGGAGATTTATTAAGTAGACCAGATAGGACAGCTTTACAATAGTCTATCCCGCTGGATATCAATTAGTCTCTCTGTGTGTGATAAGAAGCAGATTTGGTTACATACCCCTCAAGTTTAGTTCTGACTCAAAGACGACACAGAGGTTTCTTGCCTGTTGGCTCCTCGAGAATTAAATTTTGCTGCCAGTTTCTCTGTCTGAGCCTTTGAATCTTTAACTAAAATTTCAGTTTCACTCTGGTTGAGCTGTAAAAAGGTTTGTGACATCCAGACACCGATAGCTGAAATACATCTAATAAGAGCAACGATTGGTCCTGTGTCATAATAAATAAGTACAGATTTAAAAAAAAAAAGAAAAGTAAAAATGTATAGTAAGAAACTAAAATAAGAATAGAAGTAAAAATAGAAACTATACAGGAGCAATTAAAGATAAAATTTGAAGGCAAGAGTGACAGTGGTGTGATTATTAGCAGAAAAGTCAGCAAGTCTAATTTATGTAAACAGCGCACACCAGAATACTAAATAGTACGATTAAGTAATGATACTTAGTGTTTTTTTCTGTATTAATATTTATAGTAAATAAATAATAAAATATGGTATAATAAACAGATGGCAGAGCCTTCAGTTATCAAGCTCCTCTCCTGTGGAATCAGGTCCCAGTTTGGGTTCGGGAGGCAGACACCATCTCCACATTTAAGAGCAGGCTTAAGACGTTCCTCTTTGATAAAGCTTATAGTTAGTGCTGGCTCAGGTGAGTCCTGAACCATCCCTTAGTTATGCTGCTATAGACCTAGACTGCCGGGAGACTTCCCATGATGCACCTCTTTCCTCTCTCCTTCTCTCCCTCTCCGTCTGTATGCATTTTTATCCCATTACTGCATGTTACTATCTGTGCTTTCTCGTCTCTCTCCTCTCTCCTTCTGTCGCTTTCAGCAGGTATTTCTGCCTCCAGAGCTGCAGAGTCTGGATCTGTGGTTGTGGGCCACCTGCTGCCCCCGTGTTCCTGCTCGACAACTGCTGTTGCAGTTGTTGTTATTGGCTCTGTTACTAATACTGGCATTATTATTCCTATAGCTGTCATTCCTATTATTATTATTATTATTATTATTATTATTAATTTATTAATAACACTACAATACTGGCTTGTGTGAGTCCTGAACCATCCCTTAGTTATGCTGCTATAGAACTAGACTGCCGGAGACAGGAATTTCTGCCTCCGGAGCTGCAGAGTCTGGATCTGAGGTTGTGGGCCACCTGCTGCCCCGTGTTCCTGCTCGACAACTGCTGTTGCAGTTGTTGTTATTGGCTCTGTTACTGATGCTGACATTATTATTCCTAGAGCTGTCATTCCTATTGTTATTATTATTATTATTAATTTATTAATATTAACAATACAATTAAATTTCTACTATTTAAAAAATGTTAGGTGTTATTTGCATTGTGCCTCCCTCTCCCCCACCTCCCCAAAACCTCTCTCTCTAAACCTAACACGTCAGCGGCGGATGGCCGCCCACCATTGAGTCTGGTTCTGCACGAGGTTTCTGCCTCTTAAAGGAAGTCTTTCCTTGCCACTGTCGCCAAGTGCTTGCTCATGGTGGGATCTGTTGGGTCTCTGTAAATAATATTATAAAGAGTACGGTCAAGACCTGCTCTGTAGGAAACGTGCAATGAGATAACTTCTGAACTGGCATCATATAAATAAAATTTAATTGAAATAATAATAATAATAATAATAAACAGACACAGCCACATAAAGCAGTGTGTCATCAGCATCACTGTGGAAACAGATGATGTGTCTCCTGATGACACCACCAAGGGGTGATAGATTGGACACCTGCATGTTCATATGCACACACCTCCATGGTGATTTCACCTTCATGCTGAGACTGATTAAGAAACATAAAACAGGAGTATGTGTTTAATAGAGCTGACAAAAATATTCATACGTAGAAAAACTAAAAGATGATGCATCTCTTTTTTTATTCATGTGGAGGGACTGTTGAGAAATACTCAGTAAGTTATTAAGATGATAATGTCTTAAATTTTTCTTTTTACAAATTCATTAGTTTGTTCATGTGGTTCCTTATATCTCAGTGGATTTATAATGGCATGAATATGGATGGCAAACAAACTGGATGTTGTGGTACTTCACTGTGGTCTATTTTCAGGGCCGAATGTGACATTTGTCCTCACCAGCAACATGACATGGACTGAGGCCCAGAGCTACTGCAGAGAACACTACACAGACCTGGCCAGTGTGAGAAACATGGCAGAGAACCAGAAGGTAATGGAGCTGGTACCTACCGGAGAAGCAGTCTGGATCGGCCTTTTCAGAGACTCCTGGAAGTGGTTGGATGGAAGTAATTCCTCATTTAGGTACTGGAACCAGGAAACAAAGGAACCCAATAACAAAATGAAGAAAGAGGCTTGTGTGGCAGCAGCCTTTAGCTACTCTGGAAAGTGGGAGGACTTGAACTGTGACGGGAAGAGAGCATTCATCTGCTACAGTCCTGGTGAGTGGTAACCCATGATTCAAATAGTATTTATATTTAGATGTGGGTTTACTTTAGCATCAAATGTCCCAAATGAGAATGTAACAAAAACAATACAAAGCATCAAGTTATGGAGAGACAATACATTTCAACACTCAGATGGAGGATGTTACTACCACATTTTCCCTGTAAATGTTTAAACTGATGAAATCCCGAGGGATGCCAGTATGCCAATATAAACAGAAATGTTGTAATTTTTTTTCACAGTTACGACAAAGCAAGTGATAAAACTGCGTCTGCTGAAAAAGAACTCCTCTCTGGATCTGAATGACCCTGCTGTGATGGAAGAAATGTTGAAGCAGGTAAATCGTGTTTGACCTTTCTGATTTTATGCAAAATGTATTTATTTATTTATTGATTCCCAGAGGAGAAATTCACGTTACAGCAGTACCAGAAACAGTCTGAGGAGGTAGGAAACAGATACAGAGCTATTTAAAATAATAAATACGGCAAAATAAGAACATTAAGTAAATGACATTCAAAAGCTATAAACATTACACTACTTTGGCCATATACATGACTTGGCTTGGGCACTGTGTAGGAAGCTGTGCAAATACGTACGTGCAGAATTAAGGAGTCTAGTAGTGCCACTCTGCAGGCCTTCCTGAGGTAGACTTGTGACTAGTTAAGAGTCAACACTCAGCAGAAACCTAGCTCTCTGCCGCCAAACGCACCAGGAAAATGTACAAATACAATCTAGCAGTCCGAAAAAAAGCCAGAACATTTACACAACAGGAGAAAGAGGGCGGAAAAGGCAAGCAGGCAGACAATAGAGCCTCCAGATGAGGAAAATATAAATAACATTGCAGAATGTCATTTAACAAGAGTGCATTTAACAAAACATTTTCTCCATGTGAGTGATAATGTTGAGGAGTTTTGTATCTCAGCTCAAACAGAGGCTGAAGGACCAGGGGGTGAATGGAGACATCAGACTGAGCTGGAAGAAGCAGTCAGATGGAAAGGTCTTCCACAAGGACGAGGAGGAGACAAAGAAGAGGAAGACCAGAACAAAAAAGGAGGAGCTTTAATGTTGAACTGCTGTGTCTGTTTTCATGAGGGAAAATGCATTTTCTTTCCTCAAAGTCCTCCTGTAATGGGTCAGAATAGAGCTGCAACAACTAGTCGATTAATCGATTATTTTTAGTCATTTTCCAAGCAAAAATGCTTTTCTTTGTCATGTATGGTCAGAAACTTACTATCTTTGGGTTTTGGACTGTTGGTCAGTTAAAACAAGGCATTTGAATTGATCTCCTTTGTGTGTGCTGTGGGAAATTATAACAGCCATTTTTCGCTATTTTCTGACATTTGATAGATAAGATACTTTAAGATTAGTTAAGTTAAGACACTTTAAGATAAGATACTTATCTTATTTTAAAGTAACTTAAAGTTAAGATAAGATACTTTAAGTTAAGATAAGACTCTTTAAAATTAGTTAAGATAAGATACTTTAAGATTAGTTAAGATAAGACGCTTTAAAATTAGTTACGATAAGATACTTTAAGATAAGTTAAGACACTTTAAGATAAGATACTTATCTTATTTTAAAGTATCTTAAGTTATCTTAAAGCATCTAAACTTAAAGTTAAGATAAGATACTTTAAGATAAGTTAAGATGCTTTAAGATAAGATGAGTTAAGATAAGACACTTTAAGGTAAGTTAAGATAAGACACTTTAAGATAAGTTGACACTTTAAGATTAGTAAAGATAAGATGCTTTAAGATAAGATAAGTTAAGACACTTCATGATAAGATACTTATCATATTTTAAAGTATCTTAACTTAAAGTTAAGATAAGATACTTTAAGTTAAGATAAGACTCTTTAAGGTAAGTTAAGATAAGACACTTTAAGATAAGACACTTTAAGATAAGTTAAGTTAAGATATAATTAGTTAAGATAAGACGCTTTAAGAAGTTAAGATAAGACACTTTAAGATAAGTTAAGATAAGATACTTTAAGATAAGTTAAGACACTTTAAGATAAGTTAAGTTAAGATATAATAAGTTAAGATAAGACACTTTAAGGTAAGTTAAGACACTTTAAGATTAGTTAAGATAAGACACTTTAAGATAAGATACTTTAAGATAAGATAAGATAAGACACTTTAAGTTAAGACACTTAGAGTCAGATTCAGCAGCTCGCCTTTCAGCCAGTTTAACCAGTCTGTCTGTATTTACAGCAGCAGCCTCTAGTTGGTTGATTCAGATTTACTCTGTTGTCGCTCTAGCTAACAGGAGCTAACTGGCTAAATTAGCAGCTTGCTAGCTTAATAGAGGCAGGGCACATGTGATTGGCTGAAAGGTGAGGAGGCGGTGACATCACGACAGCACTGTCATGAAAAGTGACCGAATGAAATAAAATGTGTCATTATAAAAAGTGTGAAGTAAAACGTGAAATTACATAAAAGCGTCATTGGGATAAATGCCATTATGAAATAAAAACAGACTTTTGAAAAAGGGCATATATAAATATAAATGTATGTTTGAAAATACTACCCAATAAAGTTATGTTATGAAAATGAATGATGAAATAACATTTTATAATGCTGAGTTGATTTTTTAATTTGTTCTATTATTAAATTGGGTTCATTGACTGACCTGTTAGCCTTCTATAACGGCCTCCGTACATTTACTCAAGTGCTGCACTTAAGTACAAATTTAAGGTACTTGTACTTTACTAGAGTATTTCCATTTTATCCAACTTTATACTTCTATTCCATCTAGGCTACATCTGAGAGCAAATATTGTACTTTTTACTCCACTACATTTGTCTGACAGCTTTAGTAACTTTTCAGTTTGCAGTTTTTCATCCCCTTCCTGTGACGGGCAGGTGACGGCAACGTAGTATTACGTCATCACGTCCTGCTGTTACCATGGACACGGAGTAATCGCAACGCTCCAAGTTTGAATCGTTTTAACAGGAATAGACGTTAGTTAGCTAAACAGAACAGATTCTCCAAACAAACCCCGTTAATGTTCGTAGCGCTGGGTGAGTAAAACTGTGTGTTGTATAAGGGAATATTTGAATAGTTTTAGTAGCGGTCCAGTCTCTCATTTATATCTTTTTTTTTTTTTTTTAACTTAACCGTTTGTTATTCCAACGTTAGCTAACGTTAGCTAGCTTAAGTCAACTTCCACAATTTCCGCAGTTATTAACGCTACCGGTCATTTTTACCGATAGGTAGCAAGTATTTTTAAAGATATTTCTCCAGCCTAATTTGTGTGCTAATGCCCCAGTTTTATTCAATTTAACAGCCCATAAATTACAGTGGCATTATTTTGTACACACGTTGTATTTATCGTTAAGTATGAAGGCTATATATGCTATTTGGCTAGCTGCTGGGTACACGGGAGGAAGTGTAGGAAATGAGAGGGTAACACATTTGCGTTTTTGGAAATACTTTTTGTTTTATAAATCACCCTTTACATATTAAACAGTTAACTGGGTAACGTTACGGCCATGAAAAGAAGTCAAATTACACGTGGCGCTGTGTTCCTAACATCAGTTTTAATTAACAAATGGGTTTTACATGGGACCCTAAAACTACATTAGTGTTCCCCTTTATTTTATCATAATTTTAAAAATATACATCACTACTATACGGGTACAGCCTTCTTCCCAGGCTTGTTTTTCCACAGCAACAATGATATACACACATATTAATAATAATGACTATAATAATAAGTCATATTTTTAGTAAATCACAGTTTTAAAATAGAGAACAACCTCACTAATTTCATTGCAATATTGGCAGTCTTACCCCATTTTCTCTGTCATGTTACCCTAAAAATTACTGTACCATGTAATCATTAAATAGGTACTCAGTTGTGCCGTTTTCTTCCCTTGTACTTACATATTGGTCCCAGTATAGGACCTGCTATATATAACAGCAGGGGTCGCCACAGTACCCAGTAAGGATTTTATTCATACCCCATATGTACTAAATAATTACGCTGTAATATGCAGCCTATAATCTAAAGTGTTACTGAATTTTCTATAACTGCTCTTAGGACCAGTGATATCTACACCACCTATAAATGGTTTGAATTTTTTATATCTTTATACCCATTGTGGCTTTTCTTTCAATGAGAGAGACTACCTGGAATAGTTTTCAAAACAGATGCAAATTCTGTGTTGGTGACAGGACAGTAATAATTCATCATGAGCTGCTAGTCGGGTTAACTATGTCCACATCTGCGGAAATGATCTGTGTTTGTTGTTCTGTGTGCATGTGTAAACTGTAGATGCATATATACACATTTAATACTTTTTTATAAAAGATGGAGACTGTACTGGAGTCAGACAGTGAGGAGCAAGTCGGAGGTGGAGAGACAAGGAAGGAGGAAGAGGAGGATGGCCGAGAGCTGACGAAGCTTCTGTGAGCATCCACGACTTATAAACACACCACACACACTGAAGGAGGCCAGGAGTTGTCATTCTTAAAATTACTAATTGGTGCGCTAAAAATACACCTATTAATAAATTTAGGACTGAAACAATTAGTCATTTAAGATAAGATAAGATAATCCTTTATTGATCCCCAGCGGGGAAATTCAGGTGTTGCAGCCGCACATGGACATAAATATATCAAATAAAGATAAGAATAGACATAAAAGTAGAAACTATACAAGAGAAAACACAGCTTGTGTTCATTTCATCATCCAGGAGTACAAAGCCTACGTGAACACATCATGTAGGAAGAAACGGAGAAATGTCCCAATCAGACTGCTGTGAGTCAGCAGCGCTAACAAAGTGTCTCCAAAACACAACCTGCTGCTGAATCCTGGGTTCAAACCAGGGACCTTTAGATCTTCAGTCTATCGCTCTCCAACTCTGTGATTTTGGTGTCACATTTTTTTTTAAGGAAAAATGACAAAAATTCACAGGCTCCAACTTCTCAAATGTGAACTATTTATAGTCTTTTATGATTGTAAAGTGAATATGTTCAGGTTTTGGACCTTTTGGCAAACAAAACCAGCTATTTAAATACATCAACTTGTACTCTGGGAGGATGTGATTGGGCATTTTTCACAATTTTCTGACCAATTTTAGACCAAACAATCAATTAATTGAGAAAATGATAATGAAAAGAAATATATTTGCTTTAGATTAGTCATTTGTGCCCTCAACATACGATCTCATGCACTCATGACTTCATTCCTTTCATTAATTCCCTCATATTATTAGTGTTATCAGCTTTAATCGATTTGTCTTTGACCTCCAACACTCTCGCTGGTGACCACATGGACTTAATACAGTTTTATTTAGATTTTTGACTGAGAGACGTTGATAAATGTAAAAAACAACACTGTGTTGTCTTTGACACCCCTTAAATGCACTTTACAGACCGGAACAGGTTGTTTTACCTTCGAAACTTTGATGGTAATGCCAATTAGGGCTGCGACTAATGATTATTTTCATTATCAATTAATCAAAATATTATTTTGTGATTAATCGTTTAGTCTATAAATTCGATGATAATGATTGATGGTAGATTTGATCATTACGATGATAACAAAGAGAAAAACAGCAATACTTCACATTTAATAAGCTGGAAACAGAGAATTTGGGGAATTTTTGCTTGAAAATGATTTACGTAATCAACTGATTGTTGCATTTTAATTGACTAATTGATGAATCGACTAGTTAGTCGATTCATCAATTACATTCATAACAAGTCTGTTTTCAAGGTTCTTCTGTGTTTCATGTATACTGATGGATGCCAAAAAAGAGGGGAGGGTCGGATTAGATAATATGAGAGCATGATTTAGTCATTTTTGGACAAAAAAACATTTTTTCAAGGAAAAAAATAAAGTAATTTGAACTTACGATCGGGTATATTGACCTCACTAAGTAATAGTTTGAGAAAATGGTTTGTAATTCGAAGGAACAACTTACTAATTGTTCCAGAACAATTCTTCCAAAGTCTGACCACCTGACACCCGCTGGGCTCCTTAAGGTACAGATATTACTAATATCAGAATCAGAAATACTTTATTGATCCCCGAGGGGAAACTCTTTTGTTACAGCAGCTCACTGTCACGTCAGTGCACACAGGAAGAGAAGTACTGAGCAAATCAAAATATAATACACTATAATACAAGTAAGATAATGAGATAAATTAAGTACAAAGTGGATATAAGTATAAAATTAAGCCCTCCCAGGGTTTAATACTATAATACACATTTTACGGTCCAATTATAAATGGCTGGTGTATAAGGTCAAAACATCAAAGTGTGTGATGACCTTGTGACCGTAATAATTCGCTGTCTTCACCTGCTGTCCTTCACCAGCCTGAAGTTGGACAAGGCAGACGAGCTGTGTCCTGAGTCCTACAGGATTAACTCCCCCGATGAGATTCGACTGTTGGCCATTGCCGACAACTTCCAGCGTCAGTATTCACACTTGTATCCCGACCGCAAACCACTTCTGCTCTGCCCTGTCAACGAGTGCGGCGTTAAGGTAACACTAACAATCCAACTCAACTAACTAGACACGGGGGGGTTTTTTCTCTCTCAAGAGAAATGCCACCAAGTCCTTACATCTTCAAACCACCCAAATACTATAAGTATCTCTGTCTAATACCTGTGTTTTTTCTGCTATTCAGAAGTTTGTATCTATGACTCTTCGGAACACAACGACAGTCTACCCTCAACTTTTCACCTGGGAGGGCTGTGCCTCCTTTGTGGCTAACTTCCTGTCTCTGGACCCTTTGGAGCCACCTGTGGACCTGGTCAGAGAGACAACACTAGTGCAGAGATAATAGTTTGATCCACTTATTTCAGTAGAATGCCATTTAACATCCTACTGGCCAGATAGTGTTTTGTTTGGAATAGAATAAGACCTCTGCTCACTAGTTGATGCCAATGTTGGCTAATGGATGTGTCAGAGAGGGTTTCTTTACACATTCATGTCATGTTGTTACCATAACTACCAGTTTCTGATTGTAAATACTGTTCATGTCAACATCCAAGTCATTACGACTGGAAAACTCAGATTTTTCTGAAAGCTGATGATAGCAATCATCAGTCATCAATTTTCTGAGACTCGACAAAGCTCCTCCAGAGCGGCAGAAGACAATATACAACTGTTTTCACAGGCTGATTAGGACTATTCATGATGAGTAAACTGAACTCTGTGTGAAATTATTTGAGTGCCCCTTTAAAATGACAGTGCAGTGCAGTAGTAGATTCTTTTAGGAACACGTTTCAGCTTTTCGGAAAGTGGATGAAATAAACCTCCTATAAGAAAACAGATGTGCAGTGGAGACTTGTAGAATACAAGGTAGCTTGGAAACGCAGCCAAGCCCATAATTCTTATGTTCACATGCACATCCATAAATACACACATGCACCTTGTCTTCAGTGTGTATGAGTGATAGTGAAGGTGTGTGTGTTGCTGTCCTAGCCCAGGTACCTGTTCTCCCCCACCTCGGTGCTGCAGAGTCAGAGAGCCACATGTTTTGAAGCTGCCACCCTGCTGTGCAGCCTGCTGCTCGGCGCCCACTATGACGCCTACTGTGTCAGCGGCTACGCTGTCAAAGAGATGTGTCTGCTCGACCAGAGCCTGCAGGAGTGCCCCCTGCTGGACACTGAGGTCAAGGTAAGTGCTGCTCTGGGTTCAGTGTACGTTACTGCACACCTACTGTTCATATAAATGGCTTGTACACATGGGTTTCCTCCCACAGTCAGACAGATCGTTGACTCACAGATATGAATGTGTCTGCTTGGTTATGCTTTGTGTTCGTATGTGCAGAGTATGACCTCAGAGCAGGAGCCACAGACGAATAAATACACCGTGAAACCTCTGAGGGAGCTGAAGAGTCACTTTTTGATGCAGCAAGAGAAAAAGAAACAGGATGCCGAAGCTGCGTTGCTTCAGAAACAAAATCTACAGGAGGTAACCTGATCTTTTTACTGTAAAACCAACACAGTGCGACAGCTACAGCTGTAGTTTAACTGTAGGACTTGTTGCATGTGAGAGTCCGGGGTCAAATTCACAGTACTTGTGTAAGAGTCATTGCGTTAGCTATCTACCATTAATAGACCTTGCTCTCAGAGGAAGAGTTGAAATTACTGTCAAATATTGGCAATCGCTCTAGTGCTATAGTAACTAAAACATTATAATTCATTAGACTGTAGACAGAATGTCATTCATATATTCATTATTCACACTGAAAAGATGGCATATTAAGAAGCTATTTGTGGTGTCATGTAACAAATAAGACCTTAAAATACACACATAGTAACTGAAGCTTTGTGATGGAAAATCATAATTTTTTGTGTTTCTCAGCTGATCATAATTCAAATTTTTTATATAATATTGTCCCTGTAATGAAAGCCCTGTCAATCAATTTGAGAGTGACAGCAGGTTCCAGGTCTGTTCTGACAAATCATCACAACACACAACTTACATGAGAAAGGTCCCTTAAATAAAGCTTAAAGTTGGATATTAAACCCTGCCTCTACTCTCCCTCCTTTCACCTTTGACCTCTTCTGTGCCTTTATGGACAGGAGAGTGAGCAGCAACCTGCTGACCCCCTGCGAGGACTGCGGGTGCACTGTTGGGTGCTGGTGCTGTCGGGGAGTCGGAGCGTCCAGGATAACTTCTTCATCGACCCTCTGACCGGGAACAGCTACACCACTGACGATGACAACTTCCTGGGCATCGAGAGCGTGTGGAACAATCTCAACTACTATGTCAACATGCAGGACTGCAGGAACGGCTGTGTTGTGAGTCCACGACAACTCCTGACATAATATACTGTTAGAGTCAGAATCAATAGAGATATACATACACTAGACTAGTTTCAATGTATTCGATATATGCCTGTTTTCTGTATATCTGCTTGTGTGTGTGTGTGTGTAGGATATGGTGTATGATCTGGAAGATTTAAAGATGTGGGAGCCAGTCTTGTACGGTGCAACCAGCAAAAAGCAGATGATTCTCGACGTCTTGAAGAAAAAAGAGAGTAAGATCAAAAATGATGAGGAGGTGTGTATGTGTGTTTTTTCTCTGTGTGTATGTACTGTATGTATATGTTTACATTTGTGTATATGTGTGTTTGTACCCTCACCTTATGTAGCAGTTCTGGTAGTGGATATTTAGACTTAAAATGACAGGTAGGTAGGGCTAAAGTAGGTAGGTAGTAAAAGATAAAAAAAGAATGGATGAACTGCACCCAGAAAGTCTGGTCACTGGTGAGAAAAGGGTGGAAGCACCTGTAACAATATCAAGAGCAATGAAGCGTGCAAAGAATGTGGATTTTCTGCCAGGTAAACTAGACGCTTAGTTTAGGGAGTGAGCGGAGAAAAGACCTTTTACAATACACCAAATGTTTGCGATGACACTGAAACATGATTTTACCATGAATTAAGTTAATTTAAAACTCAACAATGTGTTGTTGTTTGTTTTGAAGGAGGAGGAGGAGGAGGAGCCCCGAGTGTTTGAGATGCCGAGATCCTGGGTCAGTTACATCACTATCTCAAAAAAAGGTACAGTAACTCCACATGAGCACTATTTATCTGATGGTACAGTGTACTGATACTGTACATTGCCCTGTGCACTCTTTACCTATTTGTCTTCAAGGTCAAGTTCGTGTTTATTTGTCATTCCATCTATAAAGATGGAGATGTCAAGAAGAGATGTCATTTTTAAAGGTGGGGTCTGCGATTCTGGAGAAATCCAACACCATGACAAATACCATGATATAGAGCGAACAACGACACAGCAAGTAATGTAACTAACGTTAGCTAGGTTGCGGGTTAGCAAACTGTCGCTACAGCTGCTGCTGCGAAGCTAACAGTCAGAGAGGACGAGACGGTTTCCCAGAGCCAGCACAGCAGCTCCAGACAGCGACGCTCACAACTCTCCTGCTGCTGTAGCTAACATCACAACAGCAGCAGATCTTGGGAAACTAGAAAGTCAGCTGAATGTCCTTGAGCAAGTCATTTAACATCACCTGACACACAAATAATGACTGGAATAGTGTTGTGTGTCTCGGTCCGAGCCTCTTTGTTTCCCATTCACAGAGCTGGGCTGAGTACACACACCGGAGTTTTTTTCAGCGCTCACACTGAACGGACAGCTGGCGGACCGTCAGGAGATATTCGCTGAATCTGATATAAAGAGAGTGTACTGGATTAGAATCACATACCCCACAAGGATTGGAGCACAAAAACTGACAAAACATTAAAGCATCAAGACAAAAACATAAAACACCTTAATGCCATAGAACATCTAGCAGAATAAAAAGATATCCAGCACTAGTATTACACTAATGCCTTCTCAAACTCAAACACATGCCACCTGATCCTGTAAAACCTCCACAAACTGCTGCTTCCTTTCCTTTCTTATTCAGACCTGGAGACCCGCTGGCCGGGACAGCAGAAGGTGACCTACTACAGAAAAGCAAAGCTGGAGGAGTTTGCGCCGTACCTGAGGTCAGACGGCCTGGTCACACGACTGACTACGTACAAAGACCTGGACTGTGAGTGTTTAAAAAGAGAAACTTTTGACTTTTTTTTTTAAATAAATCAGCGTTTTTATATGGAGAAGAAATACAAGGAGGCAAGTGGCTTTTAGGGTATTTTGACCATAGTCCCTACAGGTCTGAAATTGTCTGGTACAAGTACAGTGTAACAACAGAGCACTAAACGTGTGTTGATTTAGGTTTATGTCATTTGAATGTGTTTGTGCATGACATGTAACATGCGTGTGTGCGTGCATGTGTGTGTGTGTGTGTGTGTGTGTGTGTGTGTTGAAGGCACTGAGGTCGTTGCGATGAAGAGTGGTATCAACACAGAATCGACCACCTGGAGGAGCGGGAGGTCAACGAGGTCGAAGGCTTCACCACAGAACGCTTCAAACGTGGAAGACGTTTCCACCTTTTATGTAAATCTGCTTTCTGCTGCGGTCCAGTTAAAACCTCTCATCACCAAAGACACAAGTGACCTATAGCACGACATAAAAAAAACACCTGATCCCCCAGACTACCTGTGCAGGAGGGCTGAGGTGAATTTGGTCACAGTCACAACAAAGTGTGAATGCAGCGCGTCTTCAAATCTTCATAACGGTTGTTTCAGTTAGGATAAAATTTTGATTCTTTCCTCCTATTGTTATTTCTTCATCCATCCTCCTTACGTGTCAGCACTTGGCACACATGACACACAAAGCAGCTGCTGTGCCCCAGTTCCACATACTAATCATTCGGAGCAGGTTTTGTAGTTGCTAAAACATTTTTAAAAATCACCGATAACAGCTAAGGAGGATCTTGGAAAACAAAATGTATTAGCACCAAAAGTAAATATAAATCTTTTGAAAAACATTTTGCTTACTCTTGAAGTTTAATTGGAAGTGGCATTCCAAGTTTGGAGTTTGATGTCCACCATGTACAGATTCATTTCCTGTGGGAACAAAACAGTAAAGTACACTAATGTCTTTGAAAAAAAAAGGCAAAACATTTGGCGCACATGTTCTGCCGAGCCGGACAGTATTATTGTGTGAATAGAGGTTTTTGGTAAAACAAAATCCTGAACATATTCAATAAAACAGGAGAATCTTAAATTAACTATCGCATTAACAAAGAACATTTAACTATTCATCATCATTATTATATAAAGCTCAGTGGAAATGTAAAGCCACTATGTGTAGAATTTGAAAATGTCTGACTTTGGCACCCCCCAGTGGTAATATTAAAAAAAGACACTAGCACACATTCATGTAGTCCGTTGAACACCTTCCTGTCACTTCATATGTTGTGGTATTTGTTGTTGTGATGATATGCAATGATACAAACTCATTCCCTGTTGCCCAGCTGCTACTACATAACGTTTTAAAGGGGAAATGCGCAGGAATCAATGGGCGTTAATCTCAAGGTATTGTTGGTGAAATTTCCTCAGTGTTGCGTCAGTCGCCTGGATGATGGTATATTTGTTTTGCTCAGTTCACAGGTACACATCCCCGAGCACAGACACTGAGCGCGAGATGGAGTTCAGCAGCGCTCGTGTTGATGATCTGGTGCGGCGGGTGGAGTCGTCAGGTGAGATGACGGAGATCTTCAAGGGCCGGAGTGACTTCCTCTACTACCGGCACGCCGTCTTCGATCAACACGTCCAGTTTTCAGAACCAGATGTGGACGCTGATCCGGATGACGAACCGCTACTGATAAAAGTATGTAAACCAAAAGCGAAACAGTTCGATCAAATAAACATTGATGTTTGACATTTTATAAATTATATCACTAGCTCAGGATAGTTGAGAGTAATTGTAGGTAAGTAGCCATACTTCTTTGACCATACAGTTTTTAATTGTTGTAACAAGTAAGTAAAGACAAAAACCAACAACGTGTTAGTCCGCCCCTCAACACTGTCTGACTTCCTGTCTGCGGCTCTCAGCTCCGAGCCCATTGGCTCCTACTGAAGACGTAAATCTTTAAAAACACCTCACAAATATATAGTTTGATGTTTAAAAAGGCTCAGTAATTTCCTAAAACAGCTGCTCGCTATAGTTTTATCAAACAAACAGGAGGAAATAGTGCATTTGTTGGGGACTATTTCCAGCGGCGGATGAATCCACATGTGGTGCTGTAGTGAGTGTTTGGGGCAGCAGGACGGTGTGTGTGGGACGGAGTCAGAATAAACTACAGTGTGTGTGTTCAGGGTGATGAAGGAACATGTCACCCAGTGCAGCAGAGCGGCTCACTGATGTGTTTTAATAGTTTCTGGACAACAGAGGAAGAAGATCCATCAGGCTGTGATTCACCTGTTAGCAGGTACATTTAGTGTAGTTTTAGTTTTGTTTTTTTGGGATTTGTTGACAAGAAGAAAAATATAGAGTATCACCAGGAGGAGGTTTTGTTGCTTAAGAGAGGATGATGTGGACTATCTGGGACACGTAGATGATTTTGTTGTCTGTTTCCTTCATTTTGTATTCAAGTTAAATTGTCTCACCTCGAATGACTTTTTAAACTAGACAGGCTGCTTATGTGCATATGTGTGTGTGTGTGCATATGTGTGTGTGTGTGTGTGTGTGCGCAAACAGAAAGTGGTGGAGCGTTTCCACAGGAACAGATCCAAACCGGCCAACAAAGATGTGGCCGAGCGAGTGTTCTTATTGGCTCAAAGACGAATCGAGTTGACCTATCACTTAGAGGATCATCAATTCATCCCTTCAAAGAGGAGCTTCATCAAACCACGGGGGTCCACGGAAACAAAGAGGGCTGAGGACTTCACACCCAACATGGTCTCCAGCTTCCAGGTACAGACAACAAACACACAGTAAGATATACAATAGATTTCACATTTCTCTGGGATTATACACTCCAATAACAACATTTGTGTCTGTGAGCATCTGTTTGTGTGTGGGGGTTCAGGTGGATCCATCTGAGAAGCCTCTTAAGACCCTGACTCTGTATGAGATGCTGGTGGCCCTGATGAAGGATGAGGAGAACGTGGCTCTCCAAATCAAAGAGTCTAGGAAAGAGGTAACTCCTCAGTGTCACCTGGAATAACAGTGTAGCTGTGTCCCAACTCAGACATCACATCCCATATTTATCAAACCTCTACGAATGACACTTCACATGATTGATCACATGTATGTTTAGAGCAGGAATAGCCAATCAGACACAAAGATTTACCCTATCCTACTCATGCTTTTAAGAACATCCTCACACTGTACTCAGTGACACGTTATTCTGCAAAACGTATGTGATTTAGATTTTTAAAAAGTTAACTTTATTTGTGTGAAATCTTTAATATCTCTAGTATTCATTACCATATTAACAAATTCAATATATTTGTATAGTATAAAAATATATAAATAAGGATGAAATAATAGGAAATTAGGTGAAATGGAAACAAAAAGAGGTGAAAAGGTACATCAGAGAAAGCATATAATAAATATAATAACAATAAAGATGCACAGAAAGTGATTAATGCTTTATTTGTGTTGTTTGCACTCCGGACAAATGCAAAAAAGATGTGTAACATCCTTTCAAATGTTCAGATCAAATGCAAACAGTAGGTTAAATCTACCCTATTCAGAATTATACATATTACTTCAGCTAGCATTATATGTATGTATATGAATAGTTTTATCATTCATAATGACCAATTGTACAATCAGAGCATGTCTCAGAAGTGTGTTCACCTCTGTCTCATCTGGGATCTACTTTGAACTAACTTAAGAGACCTCTGGAACTCTCTTGAATTTAAGACCATTTTTAAGTTGTGTTTTATTGTCATGTTTGCGAGTAGGAGTAAAAGTGAGTCCAAAATTATACTAAATACGAGCCCTGAAATACCAGTATAGCTGCGTCCCAATTCAGAGGTCAGATCCCTTAAAGGTGTGTCCTCTGGAGGACCTGAAGGCCGGGATGAACCTGCGCCTCGTCCACAAATGTCCAGCTTCACAGAGACTGAAGCTAATAGTGCATTTAGGCCGGTGATTCTCACCGACCGGGCCGCGACTGGGTACTGGTTCGCAGTGTTGGCTACCGGGCTGTGAAGATGTGATCTGTATGCATTCAGTTTAGCTTCCTCTCTTGGTTTTTGCTGAGCATCAAAGCATCAAAGTATCCACCCTCTGTCCGACAGCACTGCAGTGAAAACCTTTCTGCCCCTCCCAACCACAGACCTCCACGAAGCATTTCTCCGCTGTGAGATACAAAAAAACGAGACTGGACGAGACAAAAAAAGACAGACCCTCCGTCTGTCACTGATATCGCTCATGAATTAACTTATTTTTAACTTACTTTATCGATTTATATTTATTTTGACATGTTATCTTGACTAAGTCCCTCTTTTTCCTATTGTTACTTCACTTCACTGTGCAGAATGATGTAAGTACAGAGTTTGTTTTCACATTCATCTACTGAAGGGGGAAAGTTTCTCTGAGCTCAGCTTAAATCTCTGCAATTTATACACAAGTGTGATGTGGACACTTGAAGCCTCCAGGTCACAAATATTGAGAATGAACTTCAGTGAAGTAGGAGACATCTTGTGTCCAGCATATTTCCATATTTATAGAATCTGGATTTTTGAATGAGGGACAATAATGTGGAAAATGTTATTCTAAGAAGATTATTTTAATACGTCTTAAAACATGTCTGGAAAGGATCTTTCAAAGTAGACTCTAGGTCTAACCCTCACCCCACCCACCCCACTCTTTGCTAGCTTGCTGGTCCCCACATCCAAAAACCTCGAGAACCTCTAATTCAGGCCTTGCCAAGTCCTTCAGTCAAAACGTTTAGTCACCAGTAAGGTTCCCATGAACAGCTGACAAAGTGATGAACCTGGGAAAGTGCCATGATACTTTATTTTCTAAGTGAGTCTATTGTCCTGTTGCTGCTTAAGTTAAGGATGTGAATACTTCTTTTACCACCTGCGTGTGAGTAGGTGAGAGACATCGTGGCCTGCAGGGAGCAGGAGGAGGAGGACGTTCAGCTTCACTTCTCCCCGTGGACGACAACAGGAGCTTCCAGGGCCCGCAGCCAGAGACAGGAAATGGTGAGGCAAACACACACACACACTGAAACTATACATGTAAATTGGTTGTCAGATTCCCAATATGACAGCCATTATGTCAAGAACAGTTAGCCTACCTACCTATTTAGCCTACCCTACTTTACTATACTTACCTACCAGCCTACCCTGCCCTAACCTACCTTATCTTTCCTGTTACGCTATCTATTTACCCACCCACTGAATAATTCAGATATACAACATTCATTTCAAATTGCCACACAATTAATCTTTAACAGTATAATTCAGTTTAAACAGCCAAAAAACACTTTTGTCTGGCAAAAGTGTGAGTTCAGTACAATCAAGCAGACAAACACATCTGCAGGAAAGCCAAACACTCGTGTCGGTGACGTCTTGTGTCGGCCATTTCTCTGCCGTTGCAGGAGCGTCTGGCTGCGGAGGAGCAGAGGTGGCTGCAGGAGAAGGAGAAGGACATCCTGGCTCCCTTCCTGATCCGGCTGGACAACGCAGTGACTCTGAGCGCCGAGGACGCCAAGCGGCTCCACCAGGACTGTTTGGCCGAGTTTAAACAGAGACTGGTAGAGCACGCCAACCTCATTCAGGAACGCTACGAAAAGGTACAGCACAAGTTTACTCATGATGTATATTATATCACTGCAGCAACTCAACGAATTGTGATGTAACTCGTAGCCATTACCAGAGGTTCTGCTTTTGTTTGCACTAATCCCCGCCCGCTTTGTACACGAGTTCCTGGAACTAGATCTGCGCACTGCTCTGAGGGTGATACTAAAGCCAAACAGAACATATCAATGACATATTTATAGATATATGACATAGGATAGTGGGCCCTGCTGTTTCCTGTTTAATGACATCTGAAACATCCTGATTGTAAAATACAGTGGAAACCAAAGACTCACAAGCCTCAGGTTACAGGGTGTTACGCCTATCCAAGTCACATGGTCTTATATACAATGCTCAGGTGGTTTTATCTACTGCATTGTGTCTATCTGAAGGTTGAATATACTAGAGTTTATGGACATGCTTCTAAGGAGACATGTTATGTGTATATTATGTATGGTTGGAGTTTATACACCCACAGAAAGAGTCTCTGCATGAGAACCAACCAAATGGAGGACAAAAACGCCTCAAAGAGGTAGTTCTGTTTTATTACATGTGCACAAATGGATATGCCAAAGTGGTTCAGTAAATGAAAGAAGGAGTTTAGGACGAACGACAGGATTTAGAGACACTACAACTCTGCCATTGTTATCAAAGTTTTTGTTGGCACTCTAACATGTTCACAAATATCTGTGTCTAGGAGACGCAGGAGCTGCAGAGGAAACAGCAGTGGTACCAGAAGAACCAGCTCAACATGACGAAGAAGCAGGAGGAAGCATACCAGAACTACTGCTCTGAGAAAACACTACAAATACATGTCGCCAAGAAACGGCTCAGCATGTACTCGCTCACACACACACACACACACACACACACACACACACACACAGAGATCATCAGTATCAATCCACAAAATAAAATTAGACTTTATTATTTAGAATTTATTTTTAAAGGTTATATTGATAACATTTTTATGTAGACAAATTTTTTTTTTTTTTAAACAAACATCCACAGAGCTTTTAGAAAGGTGTTGAATAAAAGTATCACTTTTCCCAAAAAAAATAAAATTATGATTGAGAATTAATCATATTAAAAATTTTGACGGGTCCAAAATGAATGTTTTGTTTACCTCTGTGTGAGATGTCTGACGTTTGGTTCCTGCTTCTAACAAGGCCTGTGAGCCAATAGTATAACAGCGTTGGTATCATGTGGTATAGTTGCCAGTTAGTGTGGAAGAAACGGACACTGACGTTAGCACATATTAGCTATGTTAGCTAAATCATCCGAACAACAATAACCCATAAAATTACAGTTCTGCATATTCAAACAAAATAATCAACAACTACCGACAGTCATGGTCCTTAAAACCTTAACTAATGTGTTGTCACCGGTAATATGGTCAAAATTAGAAAAATAACAGCTTCAGTCCCTGTGGAGCTATTGAGCTTATTGAGGGTGTCATCCCATATAGCAGTCTAACGTTAGCCCTATTATGAGACGCTTCGCTGAGGTACTTGTGGCTAGCTAGCCATGTAGCCAGCTGCGTTGAGCAGCAGCTACGGTACTCACGTTAATATAAAGATCTGAAAATACTGACATGATCATACAGTCGTCCTTTCTCCCTGTAGCCATTGTTGCTGTGTGGCGCTCAGCTGTTTTATGTTTATATACACAACGCACTAGCTATCGTCAACCGTAGCTGTCTGTAATGTGGAGCGCTGTGGGTTTTAATAGCATCCCTACAATGTACTGTACGGCCCTCTGATTGGATTAAAATGTAAATATTTGCCTAATGTCTTTTAGTGTAAGGGTGATTGAAATGTCTTTTTATGGTAAGTGTTGCAGTATAGGGCCCCTATAATTATTAAATGATGAGGGGGAAAAGGGTTACCTAAAGCTAGCGAGCCATATCCTCAGATTACCATAGATAACGTTACATGACTGGGAGGGGGGAGGGGGAGTTCGCCATCTAGTGGCTGGACGCTGTCAGTGTTATCAATAGCACCTTTAACATTTGATATAACGATGCAGAACCATTGCTTGGCTAGCTGTTACTGCAGAAAATGAACAGAAAGTGTTTTGTCCTGTTATTGACACGTTTATTTATGTGTGTTTTTTCCAGGCACAAGGAAGCGGCTCCTCAGAAGTACCTTGTTCTTGATCAGAAGCTGAAACGAGACCCTCGACTGGCCCCTCACCTGCTCAGCTGAGCCTGACACCTGCCTTCTTTTTAAATTTATGTTTATTACGTTTGGGAATGTGGGAATTTTACATATTTTCCTGTAGAGGATGATTTAGAAATCTTTTTCCTCACAGCGTCAGTAGGGGGCAGGTGTGTGTTGTCTTTATTATACAGTACATCTGTGTTAGATGATTCTTTAATCAACCAATTGCTCATCTCCACCAAATGTGAAAATAAATGGTAAATAGACCGGACTCGTATGGCGCCTTTCTAGTCTTCCGACCGCTCAAAGCGCTTAATAACCTGCAAAACAGCAGCAGAATGCATCAACACCAGACTTCAGAGTCTGAATCAACTTGATCTGGTGCAAAACAGCCGAGCTACACAACACATTTAAGATATTTCTATTGGAGGACTGGTTTTAACACGTTATTATCTCTATTATCCGAACCCCAGGAACAGCCTCGTGTCTGGAGCAGCTAATGGGGATCTAGATACATTTCAAATAATAACGTTCAAAAACTGAGAGTATAACTCCAACAGTACTAATTACTAAATATATATTTGTAACAGTTTCTATTATTGTTTTTGACCTGCTGGACCTGCGAATGATAATGTGGGTCAGTCTGTTCTTCTATCTCCTGAGTCCATGTCAAGGCGCATTCAAAAGCAACAGCTGGATTTTACTTTAAATGTGCTTTGGATATATTCATAATCCTCCCGTGTCAAATTTGCACTGAAGATAGCTCATACACAAAGGCAATTCAAAGTGCTTTACATAATCATTGGCAACATTAAAATGCAAATTAAAAGAATAAAAACTTTTAAAAGTAAAATAAAAGATAAAAACAGAAATAAATACAACATGGGGAAATAATGAGTCAACGGTGGCGGAGAACGAAAACGTTTTTATCCTGGATTTAAAGGCAGGCAGGACACGTCCTCCATCGCTGTGGTGCGGAGCCGCTAAATGCTGCTTCTCCGTGTTTAGATTCTGGGAACAGTTTGCAGACCAGATGACCAGACGAGGTTCCCGTGGTAAAAGACAGTCAGAGGTGTATTTTGGACAAGTTTCTTTAAGTCACGCCTGGACATGAATCGGTGTTGTTGAGATAGTATTCAGACTTTGTTTCGACCTGGCTGTTAAAAGTTTAGTTATTTTAGTCCACAAAGATTTCTGACTCGGTTGTTGGTTTCCAGACGTAATCCAATACCATTTTTTTAATGACCCCGTGGGCTCTACCAGCACCCTCAGGACACATTTTACTCTGTAGCCCCACAGCTGCGAACAGTGAAGTGTAATGAACATTGCCGCCTCGAGGAGTCGCTAGTCGGGTCTCTCAGTTTGACATTAGTTTGCATTAGATATTTATTAGGTCAAGAGAACAACAAACACATTAAGTAGCATTTGACCAATATTAGTTTTTAATGATAACCCAATTATTTAATTGATGCTGCCAATATTTATATCCGGTATTTGGCAGCATATCTATCAATATTGTGTGCTTGTGTTTAGCATTTAGACCATCATTTGACTCCAAGTCTAAAAGTGCTTCCAGTAGCACCTTTATAAAGGGCTCATTAATTGTAACTGCGGACTTAATTAATGGTTAATAAATAGTTTACTTATGCTCTATAGATTAGCTATAAGCCATCAATAAGAGCAACGTTTCAGTTGCCAGGTTGTGAAAACCCCCATTGGTAGGTGTTTCTCCTTTCTATTTGGTAATAATGCAGTTATAAATGTAGGTAATCCGTTAATTAATGCTCATGTTCCTCACTTTATAATAAGGGCGAACCTTTATTTTAACCCTCCTATTCAGCATTTATAAGCACTACTGTATAAAAGTAACACTCATTTAATTGTAAGCAGATAAAGACATTTTAAGTGTTAATTAATGTACAGTATTTGTCACAGATTACAACTTCTCATATGAAGACATAATTTATAATTATTACAGCTGTGTTTTATTGTCATTCATTATCTGTTTATACAGCAGCCTGGTGGAGTTACAGTTCACAAATACATAAGTGACCACTTCAAAATAACTTATATCTGCTCACAACTATATTATAGTGTGTTATAATCCATTAAATGTTTTATACTGATTTTGATTAAATATTTTTAATTAAAAAAAAAAGCCCAATATCTGTATGTGAATTATGATGCAGTGACATATAAGCATAAACCCAGTTAGACAGTCTTCTTTTGACACCTGTGCTTTGTTGAGCAGAGAGACGGACGCGAGCACGCAGACCCAAAACACAATCCTGCAGACAGACAAACCAGCCGGAGCGCATGCGCCCTGCGACCATTCCAGTATGAAGAGTGCAGTGCACAAGTAGCGCGAGAGGTAAATAAGCTTTTGTGATACTCATTTACACATTTAACGCTGAGAATTACATTTGAACAGCGGAGTTCAGTTTTATATAGGTTTCCGCTTCCGTGACAGTTCATCTGCCGACATAAAGCTTTTTTTTTTTTATCCGCTTGTGGCTGTCACTGTGACTTTCCAGACTGAGCTAGTTAACCCCAGCAGAGGCTAACAGTTAGCCGTGTTAGCTTATCTAGTCACAGTCAATGGAGACAAGAACTACTCTATTTAACTGGACGAGCTTAATGAACAACTTCAGACATTTGGTCGTCACCTTTCCACTGCAGGTGTAGTTTACGAACATGTGATTTTGAAGCATTTTGCGCCTCGTCCTGTGTAATTTCATGGTTTTCTTTGGAGCTAACATTAACACAGATAGCATTAGCATTATATCCACTGTCAAATATCTGAGTGGATCCCGGGGGCGGGACTCTTTTTTTCAACTGACAGCGAAGACGCCCAATGACAATCCTGAATAGGCGTCCTCAGCGGCTTGTCGGCCAATCAGCTTCTTTCACAGAGGAAGATAACAGATCAGAAACAGAAATGTCAGAAAATATGAGTTTCTTTCATTGATTACGCACTGCTTGAGTTTTTACGTTTAAATGCGCACGGATAATCTCTCGTAACTCAGACTACATTTGTGGAAATGTCTGAAAAACTAAGCTAAACTAAAAAAAAAAAAAAGTTTGGCAGCAACCGTTATCTCGGAGACGTTAACGGCGTCCTGTATGTTGTCACCACGTAACGTAGGCTGACGTAGGCTCTAAACTTACCTGAAACAACTCTTAACATCGTCTTAATCTTGTTTTTAAAATGAACATATCTCTGCCCCTACTACTTGAAGCGCTGTTCTACGTTTATTTCCTCTATGTTTTAAAAACTTTTAACAGGAGGACGAAGATGGAAGCCGATGCGCGCGCTCGCGACGTCATCATGTAACAGCTGTCAGCAGTCGCGCGCTTACGGGGGAAATCAATCCAGGTCCGTGAAAGATGATTCTGATAAACAGCTATATCATTGATCTGTTTGATGGTGACATTCTGTGCATATCAATGACTGCCAATATTCAAAATAAATTATCGAATAAAATGGAAATTTCCTTTTCCGTTTGCTTACACGTGAAGTTTAAAAATGCACGATTATTGGCAAAATGAAAACTTGATTGACAAACTAATGTCAGTGTACTCCTAAGCATGCAGCGGATGATTGACAGGTTTAATAGACAATGTGCAACCTAAACTCGAAAATGAAATAGCAAAACTTGATTTTGGCATTTGAATTATGTCCAAATTTTAGTTAAATTCTAATGAAATTAAAAGGAACTGGCCTTTTCGTGATCATATTTCATAATGGTCAGCTCGGGAGACTCCTGCTATTATGAAAACTTTCATTAGAAAAAATGCTGAAATAATGGCACAATTCAAATGCAAAAGTCCATTTTACTACTTCATTTTCAGGCAGACTCTCCGGACTCTCTCTTTTGGCCCCTCTGTGGACTTGATGGATTGCGGATTTGGACGGGCCTTGACACTTGCAGACTTAAAAGGCATGTTCACGGGAATTTGTCAGCAAGACGGCGAGTCTGCAAGTGTGGGGAAGTTCATGCATTTGGATTCAGCCACAGTTTGCAGCAGTGGGAGCTCTGTCTGTAGTCATTAGAGAAATACAACAATGAGGCGACGTGTCGACAGTGGCTCTGGTCATGGATTGATTTGGACAAACAAAGAGGTGAAATGCTGCGTAGATACACGGACAGAGGACAGCGTTCTTGCAGTGCAGCGAATTTGGGTGTTTACGCCAACTAAAAAAAAGAAACATTGCAGAGATAACATTGTTCTGTATTTTGCTGACATAGCTAGCGTGTTGGACAGATTCACGTTGATGACAAAGGTCTTAGTTAAGTACACAAGCATTAGCATGACTGCTCACTTTTAAGGGCAGTGAAACCAGACACATGAGCTTTTGAACAATCAAACTCTGGTTCAGGCTCAAACAGACAAAGTTTGATAATTTAAACATTGCAAATGACTCTCCACTCACCGTAGCATAAACTCTGCAGCGTGTTAAATGTTACCTGGAGATTTCACTGAAAAATCCAAATAATTCATTATTAATAGTAAATTTACATTTTGTCTCTGTTTCTGCCAGATGAAGACTCCTCCGGACAGGTCAGGAATCACCTTTGAGGTCGGAGCTCAGCTAGAAGCCCGAGACCGCCACAAGAACTGGTCTGGACCACACACACACACACACACACACACACACCTCCAGAAGTATCATGCGATTTTAAAAGTATGTTTCTAGCTTAAGTTGTTGTTGTTAAAGAGTAACTAAACCCCCAAACCACTTGTTTCAGCTGAAAACCAGTGTGTATGCTTATTCAGTAGCGTTGTTGATGGATTCAGGTCCCAATCTTGACATTTTAGCGCAAAGTATTTGAATTCCACATATTGCGTTGTAGATATGCACAGCGACCGCCCTCTACCGGTTGAAACCCGGCTATTGCGCTTGAATTTTGCTATTTGCTGATCCGGTGGCAGGTGACGTATATACAAGATAGATGTACTGATCATTTTACAACACAGGGTCGTATAATGATATTTAGTTTTGTAGTTCCCTTTATGCTACTCAAAAAAAGTGTATACAGTAGATCAGTCTCACAGCCTGAGGGAAGAAGCTGCTCTGTAGTCTGGTGGTACGACAGCGAATACTTGCCATATCCCTGATGCTCGGTACGTTGGTACCAATGATGTTCTGGGTGGTTTTAATCACCTGTATGGTGGCAGGTGACACATAAAACCAACGTCTCCCGACTCTGCGGACTGTGGAGAGGAGTATTAGTGAAGAGTGGATTGAGTTGTACTGTTAGCATAGATTATTTACAGACGAACAGTAACGTTAACTGCGATTGCCACGGCTATGTACTGCCGCTCCTCCGACAGAAACGCGCAGCGGAGAGCCTCTCGTAGCGGAGCCACGAGCTCAGCTACAACACAGGCACCACACAGTAACTCTCTCAAAGGGCCAGTAGCTTCTCATGTCTGACTACCGCCTCTACGTCGCTACGTAGCCACGAGGCCACGCCTCCTACAGTCGTCGCTCCCTCACTCCTCGGTTGCATTTTTTAAATATGCTGGGAGGAAGGGTTCAAATTTGAGGGTGTAGTTACCCTTTAATTTAATTTACTTTGTGTGTTATTTAATCAAACTGTTCACTTTTTCTTTAGATAACATTTTTGCTAACTTTTTTAAATCTCATCCTGCATCGTGTCGCTATCCCGTCAGGTACGCAGCCACGATCGAGAAAATCGACTACGACACGGAGCAGGTCCTGATCCACTACCGTCAGTGGAGCCGTCGACATGATGAATGGTTTCAGTGGAGCTCGCCGTACCTGCGGCCGCTGGAGCGAGTCAGCCTGAGGAGGCAGGGCCTGAATCCACCATGTTCACAGCAGGTACGACACACAGACTGTGTGTGTGTGTGTGTGTGTGTGTGTGTGTGTGTGTGTAGGATGTACGTGTGTCCTGGTTACCATTTTAAACAGTCCTGATTTTGAAACCGTCAGTGCCAGCGTCCTGTCAGGGACACTTATTATTAGACTGAAAGTTTTGAGAGGTTTTCAGCGACACAAAATATAAGAATGGTGCGTTTGCATGTCGCAGTGTCAGTTTTACTCCTCTTCTTCTCTGTTTACTTTGCTGGACTTCAACTTTCTTTCCTTCTCTCTGTCTCAAGTTGTTTGTTTCAGGTACGAAGGTTCTGGCCTGTTGGACTGATTGTCGCTTCTACCCGGCCAAAATCCTCAGGGTCAACAGGGACGGTGAGGCTCGACTCCACCTTTTACACCTGACGTTATGTCGCTGTGCGTTTAGAGCTGAAATAATTAGTTGATTCGTCGATTAGTCGATCCACAGGAAACTGTTTTGATGATTGTTTTATCTTACGTTGTTCGGACAAAATGAGACACAATTTGAAGACGTAACTTAACGATTATGTTCATTATCGATTGATCTGTCGATCATTTTCTCGATTAATCGATTAGTTGTTTGGTCCATAAATGGTGAAAAATGTTGATCACTGTCTCCCAAAGCCCAATGTGACGTCCTCAGATTTCTTGTTTTGTCCACAACCCAAAGATATTCAGTTTACTGTCATAGAGGAGTAAAGAAACCAGATATTATTCAGAATTTGGACATTTTTCCTTGAAAAATGACTCAAAACTATTAATTAATTATAAAAATAGTTGGCGATTAACTTAATAGTTGACAGCTAATTGATTAATTGACTAATCGTTGCAGCTCTAGAAGGCGTCACCTTGGACGCCGGGAAATTATAGACAGAACGTTTAATCAGTTAATCAAAAAATTAATCGACATTAAGTGATGATGAGCCTTACTTTACATGGTCGTTGTTGGTGCAGCAGGATGTTTTTTTGAGGAGAAATTTAAGGGAAACTCCTAAAGTTCTGCACGAGACTCAAACTCCAAACTGCCAAGTTTATTTTTGCTTTATCTCGTGCATCACTGACCATTAGTTCACCATCGGTCACCTTGGTGTCTTTCCTTCTTCGCAGTGGCCGTTGCATATATACTTGACAACATGAGCGCAGATGATTGGCACAGTCAGAGGAAAAAAGAAAAACTTCTTAATAAATTACATCCAAACAAATTTATTAGCTTTACGCAACAAAAAGACCCGAAACTTGATACTTTCGTGTCGTGTAGGAGAACTCAAACAGCTGTCGGTGCTGAACTTTGCATCCTTTAAGTCCTGCCAATTTATGTTTCTATATCCTGATTTGGTGCGCAGGTCCGCTGTTTAACCTTCGGCTTCTTTACCTCTCCTGTCACATCTGTTTCACTGCTGTTATCTGCTTTCATGCTGCAAATAAAATAAAACTAAAACCAAAGTAGCTCTTTAGAGGGCCGCTGACAAATGGGACAAATGAAATAGAACAACTCCGTGCACCGGTGATTAAATGACTTGGACCTGGACTCGGGAACTGGAGACTCGAAAGCAGAGCGCACTGCTGTAATCATGTTGTTACTGAACTGGATCAAATGTTTAAGAAACTTGATCAAATGCTACCAACTGCTAAACCTGCTGTGTGTGTGTGTGTGTGTGTGTGTGTGTGTGTGTGTGTGTGTGTCAGACTCCTATACAGTGCGTTTCTTTGATGGTGTGGTTCGGACTGTGAAGCCCACCAAGGTCAAACCCTTCCAGGAAGTAAGAAATACTACACTCCCATTGGTTCTCAGCTGATTGGCTTCACCAATCACAGCTCCTTTTGATCTTAAGCGTTCTTGTTTTGTTTTGTATGTGCGTGGTGACACAGAAGTCCAGATCTGAGAAGAGTGCGGTGGGAAGCGAGGGATGGGAGGAAGGGGAGAGCGAGGAGGAGGAGGAGGAGGCGGAGGATGGTGGAGAGAGACAGGAGGAGGAGGAGGTGGAGGAGGAGAAGAAGAAGAAGGAGGAGGAGGAGGAAATGGAGGAGAAGGTGACATCAGAGGAGAAAGAAGGAGCTGAGGAGGAGGAGGAGGAGGAGAGGAAGAGGAAAGCAGAACCTTCATCCTCCCATCCACCAGCAAAGAAGAAAACAGATGACAGTGAGTTACATGATCTCTGACCCCCAGCTCTGTTCACACAGAGGATCTATACATACCTGTCACTTATATCGATCCTGAAGTGTTAAAATGCATCGTAGGTGACGTAATCGCCCTTAAAGCCGATTGGTGTACGTGACTTAGTATTGCTTTTCAGACAGACAGCTGTAAAGCTTTTATTGTTTATTGCAGTCCTGTTGCTAATGCTAATGACTTGCTCCTCTCCCAGGTAGAAGCAGTGGAGCTCAGAATGAGCCAATCACAGCTGACTCCACCCAGCCAGCTCCTGCTAACCCCGCCCACATCGACAGAGGTAAACGTTTCAGATACTGCTGCGTAATTACTGCATTGGCCCGAATACAAGACAGCTCTAATTATGAAGTGCTGTTCTATGAAGAGTCAACGTAAAGACGCGATTAGATACGAACGGATGCGTGTTTGGCATGACTTATGATGTGCGCTGATCCAAAGACTTAATGACTCCACTTTATTAACGTAAGGCGATAAGAAGAAAATTAGAGAGACTGAAGGAAAATAAGACTATAGCCATGTTCACATTACCGCGGGAAAACAGCCTCTGTGCACATCCTCCATTATTGTGAATGTAGGGCTGTCTTTTTTTTTTACGTTCGAAGCTTCTTTTGAGGTTTTCGCTTCGAATGTCTGTCGTCATTTTTCATGACGTCATCACCCTACAAAAAATGAAAAATCCTCAAAAAACATCTTCAATTTGAATAAAGTGATTCATCGTATTAAATTAGTTAGTCTTCTTTTTTTTTTTTTTATTAAATCAGCTTTCTTTAATGAATGTAACTGGTCAGTTTCGTCAGCATAAATACACGTAGGCAGCAGGCTAATCCAATAAGGGCAGAAAATAATGATGAAATAATAATCGCGCCCTTGGGCTTAAATGTTGTTTTTTGAAAGGCTAAACGGCAACAAATATGGACTGAAGCAGAATATTTCGTTAGATGAAAATCTCTGACTTGACTGTTGGACTTTACAACGCTCTGGAGTTATTGGAAATGTTTGGATCACACGAGTCAGAAACAGTCCTGAAATCTAATTCTACAAATAGTATAAAAACTAACTAGAAGGGCACTCGGAGAGAACAACTGCGGACGAAGCAGGTGGAAATATCGCTCTCCTCCTTTTTCCACTTTCTCCACTTTCTCCTCTGGTTTTCGTCATCTCGGGCCAGGAATTTTTTTCTGCCAGACAAACAAACAAACAAACAAACGGCACAGAAAACATAACCTCCTTGGCAGAGGTGATGATATTAGAGTGGCCTAATCTTTATCTGCAACTGCTCAGAAATACCGGGTTTAAACAGAATGAATAGACGTGCAAAAAATGTAAAAATTCGCAAAAAGCATTCGAATGTTTATTTAGAATTCAAATGTTATGATTGAAGCTTCGAACTGTGTGTATGTTTGTCAGATTTGTTTGAACTTTGACCCGAGCCGTGCTGACCTTTTTGTGAACGCAGTCAGTGACTGAAGGCAAGGCTGGTTGTGCTGCGTTTAAAAATGGAGATGAAATTAAGTTAAGTTGAGTTTATCTAAATGTAAATCATGATCATGTTGAGACATTTGCTGGATGAAATTATCAGCCATCAGATTCAACTGCAGGTTTGTTAGAAAAACACAGCTTGAGTCTGCAGATCTTTGCAAAAGTCAAAAATACAAAAATAATTCAGTTAAAATGAATTCACATTTTTATATTGAGTTTATTTAAAGAAATATATCAATTGTAACAAACATTACCCTACCTGTATTTCCAATACTATTTAACCCACATAAAGAGAGACAGCATAAACCTGAGGGTTTGTATTAACTGTCATCAACCTGAGACGGAGAGACGGATTCAGAGACGGTATTTAAAGAGAGATGGCTCAACTTTTTGAGTGTAATTTCTGAGAGAGAAAAAAACAAAAACTGGTCTTATGTTTGGGCCAGTACAATATTAAAATTGCTGTAACCGGTGTTTATTTTTTCGAAGCTAATAGCGCTCCTGTAACAGCGTGCTCTCTCTGTTGTTTCACCTCGATCTTTGTCCTTCTCCGTCTCTCTCAGACGTCCTGTTGGAGCGGCAGGCCCACCTGCCCACCACACACAAATTCAGCCGAGAACCACGTAAGAGCACTCGCACGTCACACAAACCCATACAAAACACAAACCCGTACACACACACCAGCTCTAATTTTAACTGAGACACATGCGTTTGTCCCTTTATAATTCATCAAAACTCCTTTAAAGCACACATTCCCAAACACACTCTCTGCTTACGACGGCTGGGTATCATTTGAAATGTTTCAATACTAGTGCTAATACAATACCTGAGGTTTTGGCAGTGGGTCCAAAGCAAGTATTTCTATGAAACCCTACTTAAAGTGTTACATAAACATGTTTTCCAGCAACATTTAACTAAAGAAGCCAAAGTTCTCAAATATGAAATGTCACTTGCAGCTGTAGAAGAATTTAATAGAATCTAAAATTGGCAAAATGTTGATTTAAAGCAGCTGATCAAAGAATGTATAAACGAAATTATGAATCTGACCGCACATATGAAGCCAGCTTTTGGTATTTTCAATACTCACGTCTACTGTACAGACTCATTTTGATCAGCACCAAAAAGTATTGAGGTTTAATATCCAGTACTACTCCTTACACCATTCAGAAACACGCTCCTTGTCATTTCCCCCTGCCTGTACCTCCCTCCCTACTTGCCTCTCTCAGTGTACAGGGTGATAAAGAACCAGCCGCCTCCCATTCTCTCCATTGAGTTGGACCACAACCCCTTCAAGTGTCCTGCAGCGGGCTGCACCAAGTCGTTCAGGAAGGCGAGTCTGCTGCACTACCACATCAAGTACTACCACTCCGACCAGCAGCTGGCCGAGCGAGGCAGCGAGCAGGAGGCTCCGAGGTTGGTTGACGGTTCAAATCCCAGAACAGGAGCTTTACAGAAAGTTAGTTAGAAAGTTGTGTTTAACATAACGCTGACTGCGGTTGTCGTAGGAGGAAGCGGTCATCTTCTAAGGGGGGCGGCGGTATGTCAGACGGGAAGAATGAGGACCAGAACAGCACCTGTCACCGTGACGACAGAGAGCACAGCGCCATGGGAACAGGTAGGATGTTTGCGCACACACAACCAGGAGACACGCACACACAAACATACTCGCTGTTTGTTTAACAGCATTAATGTCTGTTTTAATGCAAAGTTTGAAGTTAAAATGTGGTTTTAAAAGAAGAACAAATAAGTTTATTTAGGATGAGTTCAGCTTTCACAGTGCAGCCAGAAACGTTACTGTGTTTCTTACCCGTCTGACCTGCCTGTCTGAAAGCAGAAGTGAAGAAGGAAGGAGGGGGGGAGAAAACAGGAGGACAGGACAGAAAGGAGAGGAAGAACTTCTTGAGAGTCAAACTAAAGAAGAAGAAAAAGAAGAAGAAGAAGAAGAAAAGTCAGTCAGGTGAGAGTCAGTGTACAGTCCCAGCGAATAACTCAAATTCATTGGCCACATCCTTCAGAAGGATTCAGACCCAGAGTTGGGACACGACTACAGGCGTTCACGGTGCTTTAGACAGTTACTCTGCCTCTTAAAACCCCCGAACTTCACACTTTATTTACAGGAAATACAGCAATAAAAAAAGATGAGGCTGCGTGCTGCGTGCAGTCATTAAAACCAGTAAAGTATCTGTTACCACACTGATCATAAATGTGCTGCAGATGTGTTTTCAGTTTGCAAAAAAACAGCTGAATAACAGATGGTTGGTTTGACTAAATAAGCAAATTGAAGACATCACACAGATTTGACTGTGTACAAGTGTTGATGCAAATTGCAGCAATTGTGCGCTAAGGGTTTTAAAGTACCTTCAAAGTCCCCATGAGCTGTTGTTTGTTGTCCTGTTGTTTTCAAAACACCTGCATGCACCTGTCCCTTTCACCTCATGCCTCACGCCTCTCCCTCTGCCCCCCCCGGATTATTAATGATTAATAGTATTACGAGTATTAGAATAATGACCCTGTGTTTTTCTTTCTCCTCGCCAGGACTAGGCAGCAGTGATGATGAGAACTCAGACAGACCTCTGATCGCTCTGAAGCTGTCCACTGAGCATGACAACACACACACACAAGGTGGGAACTCACACACACACACACACGTATACACCTACGTCACAAAAACATGCATAGTCATTCTTATTCATGTGAAATTGCAGAAGTTTAGATTTTAGATCTCGAATGTAAAGAAATCAGCTCGTCTCCCTTTCAGCTGACGACGGCAGCGACTGGTCGACGCTGACAGCAGAGAGTGGAGAGGACACGCCCTCCTGGCCTGTTGCTATGGAGACAGAGGAGTGTGAGGTGGTGCGGTGTGTGTGCGAGGTGGACGAGGAGAACGACTTCATGATCCAGGTTAGACACACACACACACACACACACACACACACTGAACTCAGAAGCAGAAAGAAGCACAGGAATATATATTTTATAACTGCAGCTGTCACATTTTTTCAAGTCTGTCTTAAAACAATACTCACATGTCCAAATGCACATTGGATTAGTCATTGGTCGCTGCAGTCATTCCTCCTGTTCGTACTAGCTGTGAATCCCTAACACAGATTACAGCGATAGTTATTTTAATCCTTTCTGTCTGTGTGTGTTTCTCTGTAGTGTGAGTCGTGTCTGTGCTGGCAGCATGGCACCTGCATGGGTTTGTATGAAGACAACGTCCCACACAACTACATCTGCTACTACTGCAGACACACTGCAGGTAGGATCTCTTACTGTGTGTTTGTTATGTTTGTGTGTGATGATAGTTGCCGCTTTGATGATTGTATTTCACATAACTGGACTTAATACATCGTGTAATAATCATGAGTAGGTCTGAAGGATCTGAGTAAAATATCTAATTGCGATTTAAATTACAATTGTTTTCAATAAACTAAACTCCAGGCCTATATTTGTGGTCCACATACTGTAGTTTAAAACAATGTTTGTTCCAAGCATAATCACAAATTTAGCTTGTTTGTACATGAATACACTTAAAGGCCACTTCACTGGCTTATTAGACCTGTACAACATGTGCCAATCAGAATGATAAAGGTGTGGCACACCGATGGCAGATGCTAACTGCTCATCAGTCCAAAGTAGCTAACTAACCAGTCCTCTGGAGCAATTTGGGGTTCAGTGTTTTGCCCAAAGACGCTTCGACATGTGGGCTGGGGGAACCCGGGGTCGAATCGCCATTCCTTCTGATTGGTGGACGACCCGCTCTACCACTAAGCCACAGCCACCCATTGATTTAACCATGCACAACATAAGGCTACTGTTTCAAATTCAAAGAAAACATTTATATGAATCAGGGCACTCGCATAAGGACGTAATGCTACCAGAGCGCAAAATATTTTTTAAATTTGTGAACGATTCTCTGCAGATTGAACTCTGCACGAGACGAAATAGGTGGCTCAACTTGTGACCAGAGGCGAATGCGTTTCGCCCTGTTCCACATCTGACGATGAGGAAAAACACCTGTGTAGGTGTACCATTAGTGTGAAGGGCCTTTTTAAATATAATGTTTTTAAGTCCTCCGGAGTTCAAACCAGTCAGTCAAGAGAAAAGTCAACTAGTTTTCTATAGAAAACCTGACCAGTTTAGCTTATATTAATTAAGATATTGGTTGTACATATAAAAGCTACATAGCTGGTCAGTTGTGGTGATAATGACAAACTGTTTTCTGTGTGTGTGTGTGTGTGTGTGTGTGTGTGTGTGTTCAGGTTGGAGGCGGGCTCAGCGTATCCTGTCAGAACCTGATTTGCTGATATCTGGTCACATGTTTGGCCTGTCCTGCGTGAAGGAGAACTACTCTGAGATTAACGCCTCCAAGATCTCACACACCAGCCGTCTGCTGGCGCACACACACGGCCTCAGTCAGGTCCTCAGTGGGCTGCAGCTCAAAATCAGCCTGTTACAGTGAGTACGGTTACATCCGTTTATCTGTTTCAGTCCACAGAGACGTATATTTAGCCTGTCCGTCTGTCCACGCAGTTCTCCGCCTCACCCCGACCTGCAGCTGTGGAGGTTGCCGTGGAGACGGGAGGAGGGGTCGAGATTGCCATCCAGCCCGAGAGGAGAGACTCCCCTCTGTTACGTCAGCAGCGAGCACTGCTACCAGAAGCCCGGAGCATCATGGGAAAAAGCAGAGGAGAGAGAAAAGGAAAGGCAGACGGCTGCAGTGAAGCAGGAGCAGAACACAGAGCAGAAGGTAAAAACTCTGACAGGAAGTGGATCAGCTCCACGTCTGAGTCAATCACATGAAGTTTAATTACTTACACTACATTTACAGTGCCAGTGTCAAGAAAAATATACACGGGATTTAGTATCAAGGGCTCATTATGAATAAAACAAGTTATATATATATATATATATATATATATATATATATATATATATATATATATAATACAATGTCAATCAGTGATGTTGATAAGTCTCCATCGTAAGACTCTGACCTGTCGATAATTGCTGAACTTGTGCGCGTTTATAAAGAGCTGCACAACGGACTGACTAACACACGTGAAGGCACATTGCAGCAGAGCTCAAGCATTTTGACCATATGTTTAATGCAGTGAGAGGCCGCCTGAACGCTGTGGGGAGACGGACTCACCTTCCGGTCTGTTATTGTCTCTTTCCCCTAATCAACACATTCGGGCGATCCCGTCGTAAATGACGTGTTTTGAAGTGTTTCCACAGACGAATCGACTTCAGTTGAACAATGTCGGCGCACAGTTTGACGCTAATCTGTGTCCATGTTCACTGTAACTAGCCGGGATGCTCCCATACAGTTGAGCAGCGATACTACGTGAGCTTTTACTAGCCAGGCTAACGTTAGCTTGCTACAGCTGATGCACTTTGCACTGCCAAAAAGGTTTCTTCTGTTTATTGCTTTCAACACGGATTTTTTGTTCACAGTGTAGCAATATCAGGGGGGAAAATAGCGTGCGTCCCCTGGATGCGTTGATAGTGAGTTTACTGCGTCCTTTCGGATTTTAATGCGTCAGAGACGCATACCTAGCAACATCACTGGTCAATGATCATTTTCTGTCCTCACATGCTCGTGTTTTCACCTGCTGCTCTGCTGCGGACAAATCGAGACACAGTTTCTAAATGACCTCAAACATATCTTTGACATTTCTGTACTGAACGTTTTGTGTTACTTATCAGCGGACACACTGTATATGCCGATACCGATATACCTGTGTTAAGCTGATATCAGATTTATTGATTGGGCAGATATTGCTCTTGTTATATGAAACCTACAATTCAAATAGTCTGGTTTTAACCAAGATGTCTGAAGAGTTTTAATGTCGGTCGGTCCACTATTTTGGTCCAGAGTGAAATGTCTCAACAGCTGTTGAATGGATTGCCATGAAATTTGCTTCATCGTTCATGCTCCCCTCAGGATGAACTGTAATCACTCCTGCTGATCCTCTGACTTTCCATCCAGCGCCACCATCAGGTCGACATGTTAACGTGTCCAACACTTTGGTTTCTGACCAAACACCTGCAGAGCTGATGACGCTCCCATCATCCTCCGCTGCACTTTATGCTAATTAGCTAATGTTAGCGTGCTAACACGCTTAACAAAGACGGCGGACATGGTAAACATTATATCTGCTAAACATCAGCGTGTTAGCATGCTGACGTTAGCATTTAGCTCAGTACAGCATCACAGAGCTGCTAGCATAACTGCAGACTCTTAGTCTTGTCTTTTGTTTTTTGTTTTTATATAACTGCACAGCATGTTGTGAGTCGTCCTTCACATGTACACACGGTGATGTGCTTCTTCTTCACTTAGTGTTTCTGCATTAATCATCGCACTCACTGAATGAGGAAAGAGTGACTTGGCAGTTTCTCCACCACAGGTGACGTAAGGGATGGAAAGGATGCATGAAGTCAGGTGTGGTGTTAAAAAAAAAAAAAAGAAAAGAGAAACAAAGCTTGGCTCAGAGAGACAGAGAGCTTTAGTAGAAGCGGCGCCTCATGCTCGCAGCACAAAGCAGGCTCCTGCTGTTGCTACGAGACCAACCAAAACCAGTTTGAGGCTCTGGGCTCATTCTCGTAAATGTGGAACTATTTTTACTTTCTAGTGCTTTGTGAGTGTGAGGGCTGTGGAGAGAGCTGCAGAGGACTTTGTGTTAACATGTAAAAACACAAAACTCTCCCATTTCTTCATATCTTCCTCCTGCCACACCAGGGTTGTTGTTGTTTTTGTAGCTTAACCAGTCTTCTGCACTCAGAAATCCCACTGCCATATCTTAAAAATAACGCTTTCCAGGTATATTTATGAGTTTATTAGCTGGTGGTGATAATTGTTCTTTGGATGATAAAGCAGGAATTCTGATTCTGTTTTTGTAGGAAATAAAGCCCGAAGACGTCAACGAGACACCAGCTGATGCCGCTACAGATACAACCACTGTGTCGCACACAGACGCACCCAGCACAAAACGAGAGAACCACACACACAGCTGCGAACACACACACACTCGGACACACACACCGGAGCCTCGTCCAGCATCTGTGGCCGAGTGTCAGCTGAACCTGCTGGAGCATGTCGAGTCTGTCCACCACCAGATCAGTGCCAGGATGGACCTGATAGAGCGAGAGCTGGATGGTAACACACACACACACACACACACACACACACACACACACACACACACACAGCCGTGCCTATTTAGTTACCCTAGAAAACGTTTAAAAAATACACACTCCAGGGACTTTTGGCCTATTAGGGGCAGTGAAACAGGCTGAGAACACAATATTGACAGATTATCCCCTTGCAGAGTTTAGGGACGCACCGTTCGATCGGCTGGATTGGTATTGATTGCCGATACTGACCTGATTAAGTGGACTGGGTATCAGCCAGACGTGACAAGCTGTCGTGACGTGTCATTATAAAATCCAGTGGCCTCGTGTGACCTAACGTAAAGATTATTCCGCTGAGTTCCACACAGCGATGTGTACGGATTTTAAATATGGGGAAAAGAGCAATCAACAGATGCCCAGAGCTCAATTTGTATCGGGAGAGAAAACGTCTGATCCGTAATAACACAGTTGTGATGAATGAGTTAGCAAACAGTCGCCACAGAGCCACACGATCATCCCACTGGATTCGCGTTTGTGTCACCTGATGAGTCCAATATTCACTCGTCTTTTAGCTCTGTGTTTTGAGAGCTTTTGGCAGCTAAAGAGCCAGATGTTTCCCCGAGGGAAACATCTGGCTCTTTAGCTGGCTCTTTAGTATTTTACATGTTGTTCATGTGGTAGTCTTAAAGTAAAGGTCCGTTTCTCCCAACAGTTGATTTAATTGACAGTTCCACATTGACAGTCGTCCGTGGTTGGTGGGTTTACCTGCAGCCATTTCCTGTGATTTCTCTTTTGCTAGCAGCCTAGCAATAATAAAATCAGATCTTCGCTCTGTATCGGCGAATGCTGAACTAAAACAGTGGGACTGGAGCATCGCTGCTGTTATAATAACTCATAAGAAACATGAACAAAACTGCAAAACTACTCACTCACTGTCTGTCTCTCTGTCTGTCTGTGTCTCTCTCTCTCTCTCTCTCTGTCTGTGTCTGTCTGTCTGTGTCTGTCTCTCTCGCTCTGTCTCTCTGTCTGTGTCTCTCTTTGTCTGTCTGTGTGTGTCTCTCTGTCTCTCTGTCTGTCTGTGTCTGTCTGTCTCTCTCTCTCCAGTATTAGAGTCCTGGTTGGACCACTCGGGCGAGCTTGAGCCTCCCGACCCTTTGTCCCGCCTCCCGCAGCTCAAACAGCGAATCAGGCGGCTGCTGTGTGACCTGTGCACTGTGAGACGCCTGTCAGTCTGGCGCTGACACTTTTGACTCCTTAATCTCTGACCCCTGACCTTTTGACCCTGCAAGTCACTGCTAGCCAAACAGACAGAGCGACGGGGCTAGCGCACGGCTAGACAGACTTGTTGAGAGCGAAGTCGTGGATGGTGACTGACGCTCTGGGTCGTTTGTTTCCACGCAGTCCCAGGACAGCGCCCCCCCCCCCTTCTGGTGGAGAGAATGTGCACTGCAACACGAAGGCGACGACGACGACATTCTTTTACTAAAATGACTGAACAGGTGATTTGCGTTGTTAAATTTCACAAAAGTAAACAGAACATTTACCGAACCGCTTCCAGGTGGACTCTGCACGGTGCCCAACCTCACGGTGACGACAGGTCTGATTATTGATTGATTTGGATTTGGTTTTTGATGAACTGCTGTCACCCATGTTGTCGGGACACAGTAACGTTTGTGTTGTTTGGATGGCTCGTTAACATTAGAAACAGAACGGACACGGAGCGCGTTGTTGTCATTAGCATCAGACAAAGTTTACAGCTGAGTTTAGACTGAATGTTATTTTACACCATTTTCTAGCGGCCGTCCAAGCTGACAAAATCCTGCTGTGTGACACCGTCAAAATGTTAACTGCTTATTTATTTGAAGACGTGAAGATTTAGTTAAAAGATGCTTTTATAAGTTAGATATTTCTCAAGGTAGAGATTTTGTAATTGTACTGAAATTAGCACAAACTGTAATAATCCCAAAATTTTCAGAGGGTTTTCAAGGTCTGGTCACAGCAGAAAGTGTTGCAGCAAAATTAATTTGCTAACACGCCAGCCGGGCTAACGCTAGTCAGTCGCAATATCTCTCTATTGTCAGGATTGTACATCATTTCATCCAATAAAAAAGTTAATGAAGAGGGGAAGCAAAGCTTTCTGAGCTAACCAGCATGCCAACTGTCAGTTAACAAGCTCAGTCGCTAATGTGACAGTTAAGTTCTCACAGTTTATTTAAAAGACATATTTTGTACGATTGACTTCTATCTCGTCACTGTTGTGGAGCAGTTTAAACACCGACCGAGGGCCTTCAGTAAAACTGGACAGTGCAACACGGCTAATGATAGCTACGATAGCTTCTTTCATTCTGGGCTCTCTGTGCCCTCAAAGGTCAGCGGCGTGAATTTGTGATGCACTCTCTCCCCGCGTGAGAGAATGCATTAAAAGTTCACGTTTGCCGGCACAAACAGTAAACGCACGCCACGCAGACAGAAAATATTTGACCTTTTAAAGCAGAGTGTTGAGAGCGTCTGCAGCTACTAACAATAAGCAGCCACACAGATGGATATGTAAATGATTTATAAAAGACATTATGGGTCTCAGCTTTTAAGCTATTTCCTCAGTTTCTCTCCGAGTAGCTCCTGGCTTCGTCTCAAGGTAACAAGCTCAGTTCAGCGCTCAGTTTTCTACCCTTTTCTCTTCTTTGATATTATCAGGTTTTAGCTGCATTCTTCGACTTTTCTACATTTATATCAGTGCTTTTAATTGTTTTTCCTGTGTCCCTTTTCTGACTTTACAAAGAAAAATGTCTACGAAGCTCTTAAAGGGACAGTCAAAAATACATATTTTTCCTCTTACCTGTTTATCCATCTCGATTGATTTCATGTAGGAACTATCGGTAGAAAGAAAATAGTTCCTACATGAAGCTGCTCACAACAAATCTGTGGATTGTCTTGAGTAACCGGGTCGTGATTTCTGGAAAGAGACGTTGCTGTTGAGTTTTTCAAATTTATATTTTTTGGCGCTTTGAGCTCCACAAGCCGAGCTGTATATATATATATATATATATATATGAGAAATATGTATTTTTGATTTTGGGGTGAACTGTCCCTTTTAAAAACAATATTTTAATAAGCATTGAAGTTCATTCTTGATCTTTGGGAACAGTATATCTAACAGAATATGTAACATATTTCAGCTGCGTCTCGCTGGCCTTCTGTTGCAAATAGAGCCGGCTCGTAATAAGTTGTCACATAGGCGAGTTCTGTTTCTTTTGAGTTTAATGTCAACGCATTTGAACCAGCGGGTCAAATTCTGAAGAACTCCGAAACATATTCACCTCTGTATGTAGAAATAATTCCTTACAGATGGAGAGTACTGCTGGTGCTTATAAGCATTGTTAGTATTTCTTAATGAAACCGGTGGGCAGTTTGCTCGCACTCTAATAAACTGTTTTCTGTCAAATTAACCAACGAAACCTTCCTCTGCTGTGGCACAAAAACAATTTTAAAATGTAAATATATCAAAGTGAATGTTTTATACACTTGTATAAGAACCTAACTGTATAAAGCTGTAGACTTATTTTGATAGAAAGCTTGGTTACGATTGGTTGGTTGGTGGGTTATCCTCACAGTGTTTGGTAGAAGAACATGGAGCTTCTGTTGCTTCTCTTAAACTCTTGATGCTGTTTTATTGCCTGTTCAGCTTGAGGTGGATTCAGCTCCTGATGCTGCGTTCAGGCGGTCCTCGACAGCGGCGTCGCTAACCTAGTGTACCCACCTGAACGTAAACACACGATGTGATACTAACTCTCTGAGTTGACGAGGACCAGCCTGAATGCAACACAAGTTCACGCACATTAAGCTTAAGGTTTCTTTTTTTACTTCCGTACTTTGTTTAAAGCATGAAGAAAAATTCTAACTTTGATTAAAATGATAAAGTTCCAGTCGGTGTGGATGTGTCTGTCACATTCAGGGCTTTTTGTCTAAGACTTTGCCAGCAACAGGATTTTAGAAATACTGCGGTCATGAGTCCAAATTCCCGCAGCAGAACCCCACCCAACACTTTGATTAGCTACCAACCAAACTATGTAGAATTTTCTGAATATTAAAACAAATCCAAAACAATTTCGCATTTTATTTATTATTATTATTATGTTGTTTATATTTTCTTTAAATGTTCTCTCGCTACGTTATGTTCTGGTGCCGGGTATGTACTGCATTTCATTCATTTAGATTAAATGTATTTGGGGGGGGTTTTTTCTCCCCTAAATGCAATCAAATCTAGTCTACAAAATATCAGAATTAGACTTAAAACGCATTGTACAGTGTAAACTCCTCCCCCCCCCAAAAAAAATCTTCCAGAAATATTAACAAAGACGTGACTTCTTGTTTTCATGTGGAAGGTTTGTTAAATAAGGCCAAGTTAAAGATTACTTGTTAGACTTCATGTATCTGTTTCATTATACAGTCAGAATATTAATTACTCCATAAACCAGATTGGTGCTGCTATGACAGTGCAGCCCTGCGTGTGTTCACAGATGATCATGAATATACATAACTGATCATTTAAACTGAGGCAGTTTGACTGTTAACTTTCCTTTCGTTTGCAACATATTTAAAGTCAAATATTATTTAAAGGATACTGTAGGTCCAGTTCAGCTGTCACTGGAAATAGTCCCCAACAGATGCTCGTGAGAGAAAATCTATTTATTTACAATAACACTTCTCAGGTCTCACCATTTTCCACGCAGCGTCCCTCCTTTTTTAATGCTCACCTCCAAAATGAGCGGGCCTCCAGAAAACTCAGGGAGCTTTACGAGATTTCTGGTGTCAACAACAACATTTCCTTAAAGGATAAGTCTGGTGATGTCAGCAATCCCATGAACACACACACTGTAGTTTATTCTGACTCAGTCCCACACACACCGTCCTGCTGCCCCAAACACTCACTACAGCACCACATGTGGATTCATCCGCCGCTGGAAATAGTCCCCAACAGATGCACCATTTCCTCCTGTTTGTTGAAAACTACAGCGAGCAGCTGTTTGAGGAAACTACTGAGCCTTTTTAAACATGAAACTATATATTTGTGAGGTGTTTTTTTAAAGATTTCTTCTTTTTTAAAGATGTCTTCAGCAGGAACCAACGGGGCTCGGAGCTGAGAGCCACAGACAGGAAGTGAGACGCCACTGAGGGACGGACCGACACGTTGTTGTTGGTGTTTGTGTTTTCATGGGATTTGTTGACCGTAAGACAAACGTAGAGTAACGCCAGCCTTCAAGACAGGACAAAACACACAGCATCACTGATTCATAAACATTTCCTCCTCTGTAAGACAAAAAAAAAAAAGGCCCAAAATATAAAAACATAAAAGAAAAGATGAAGTAAATCATTTAATGACAAGAAGAGGACCCTCCCAGGTCAGATTTTGTATACAGCTTTTTTGTTAATGTCATATATGAACAGTCTGTGTGTTTGCATGTCACTGAAATACGGTGACACTTGTGTTTTTCGCTTCACCGTGTTGGCGGACGAATCCCTTCCAGAAGCTCGCACGCTGTCGAGCCGAACAGGCTGTTTTGAAGGTACGAGGTTTCCCTTTAATGGATATGTTCATGTTGTAGCTGTGTGTTTCTATACTGTTTACAAGTATTTGTATTTGTGTTATACGCAGGTCCAGTCAGCCAGATGGTCTCGCTGTTTGTTCACAGACCACCAGGACACTCCCTTATGCCACAGAGTGTGTGTGTGTGTGTGTGTGTGTGTGTGTTACAGTAACCCTTCCCCCTGCAGTACAGTCCACTGAACAAAACGCTTAACTTCATGACAGGATACTTCAACAAAGCTAAGAGTCCATGCTCACAATGACAATGCTAACAAACAGTTCACGCGTACCGTGTTCGCCATCTTAGTTTAGCGCTGCAGCATGCTAACAATTGCTAAGTATCACTAAAACAACACAAACGGCTGAGGCTGAACGTCATAAGATTTGCAGGTCATAAACCAAAGTATTGACCTGATGATGGCGATAGAGGGAAAGGTCAGGTGATCACCAGCCTCACTGTGATCCTTTTGCCTGTATTTGCACACAAATTGACCCAAATGAAAACATTTTCTTTACATTAAACAGCTTTCCCTCCTTTTTCTACGTCCCACTGCTGACCTGTTGGTGAGGCACCACAGTTATTTCCCCAAACCGTCGGTCACCTCAAACAGGAAGCTATTCAGCCAGAGAGTATTGAACTTATTTAGTGACTACAGTTTGTATCTATTTCTGAATCTGTCACGTAATCCGAAATTCACATGGCCAGAAGATACCACCGATTTGTTTTTAATTTGAAACACTGCCGAGATCGTTGACTGTTTCTTTTCTCTTCCTGCCAGAAAAACTAGAATCCCAAAAATAAAATCCCATCTGGCTTCATCACGAGTTTAACTTTCCACCACTCCTACATTTATGTACAAATTACAAACCCGAACCGGACTCCAGCTTCACAGAGGAGGCAGAGGGGACGAGCCCGGTTGCTCAGAGAGAAAATGAAACTAAAAGTGCAGCCCGTTCCTCCTTTTTACTCTTTTTATGGAAGCTGTACGGCACGCTGTCACTCACCTGACACCTGCGAGATGTTTTAGGCTTTAATAGCACCAGCAGCGGTGGAAAGTAACATTTACTCACGTTCTGTACTGAAGTACAACTCTGAGGTACTTGTACTTTACTTGAGTATTTCCATTTTCTGCTACTTTACACTTCTACTCCGCTACATCTCAGAGCTGAAATATTTTACTTTTTGTTTTACTTCACTACGGTTATCTGATAACTTTAGTCAGATTATTAATACAAAATACAATCAACTAATAAATGATGATGCATTATTATGGATTAAGATAAGACTTTATTGGGACGTTCACAAGCTACCCAGCAGTACATAAAGTTAAGAGCTCCACCTTCACCAGCTGCAACATTAACGTGATGAACACATTAATGCATCAATAGCCGTTCTGCATAGTTATTACTTTTACTTTTGGTACTTTAAATATATTTTGATGCTGATACTTTTGTACTTTATCTTAAGATTTTGAATGCAGGACGTTTGCTTGTAACAGATCTATTACTTAACTAAAAGTAGCAACACCACAGTGTAGAAATACTCTGAGTACTTCCTCCACCACAGTGTACCAAAAAAAGTTATTTGCATAACCATGTTTGCATAACAACTTGTATAAATTGGTTTAAAACTTTCCACTCATGCCACTGCTGCATATAATCCAGTTTCCTTAAACAAATAATTGCAAATGCACTCATCTTCTATTTGAGCACAAACCGGATTGGAAGCATACTTGAATTGAAACTAAACACTATTTCAGCAACAACGTTTAAGTAACCTTTCAAAAGCACGTCGGTCGTGTTTGTGAGATGTCCGAGACGCACAAACACACAGTAAAATACACGAAACCTAATCTGACGTCTTAGCTAACACTGATATTGTGCTGTCTTTGTTTTAGTTCACTGAGAAAGGTAAGCGATGAGGTTAAAGAGTCTTCAGGGGGTCAAGTGGTCAAACGGATTAATAAACCAGGTGCTCAGTGAATTTTAATGAACCTGTGCACACAGATTTTCACACTAATATACCTATTTTTTATACCGTATCCTTTAAGAGTAAGCTGGGGAAAGGAGGTGGTGCTTTCTTCATCATAACTTAGTTTCTTCCATATCCGTAATATTCGCAATTTGTCTTTTTTCCCCCCAACCTTTTCGCTAAAATCTCTGCTGTCCAAAAGTCTACACTGTTCGGTCCTGCTGTTATTAGACACGTCTGAACTGCAACCCCTGATGGTCCAGCACTTATAATAATAATAATAATATTTAATAAACTTTATTTATATAGCACTTTTCTTAACGAGGTTACAAAGTGTTTTACAGAAAACAAAACGGCAGATAAACAAATAAATTATGGGAAATGGTGGTTGTTAAAGGCTGCTAAAAACAGAAATATTAAACAACGATATTAGATTGTTTCTCAAAAACGTGCCGTCCTTGTCCAGACATGGAGCGAACCACAGGACGCACGCCGTTGTGTAGGTTGTTCTGGATTTTTAGTTATCACAAATGTCAGTGGGATTTTGAATGAGGGTTTATTTCTTCTGGAACAAAACATGGGAGTTCCTGTTTCAACTGGGCTCTCTATTCTGTTTTCTGAAAGTGGTGGTGGTGGTGGTGGTGGGGGCTCAGTACTCCTAGCTGCGCCCCTGGACCCCGGGTGGAGGCAACATGGCCGGTTAAAATAATAAACTTATTTTCTATGGAGTCGCACAAACTGAAATATGAAATCAGTGTGAAAAAATGTGACACCAGCGGCGACAAAACGTTTATTTAAACGGAAATGGTGGCGTGCTGAATACCCTGTTGTGTGCCAACTGCACTGCCTTTTTGTAATGCGGAGGGGTTTGTATACATGTGGCTGCTGATTGGGTAACACCTCTGACACGCCCACCAAAACGTGAGAAAACGTACCTCAAAGCCCCTTTGCACAACGTTTTGAGGAAACAGCTTTCAACCTGGAAAGTGTAGCAAAACAGTGCACAACGTTTTCAGATTGAACCCTCTGTTGTGATTTTGGTGGGTGACCCCCTCCCCCCTTTTTTTTTTTGTTTCATATTATATTATACAAATTAAATTTAAATATATACAGCATGTGTCTCTATAGAGTTGCACAACTATTTATTAGCCATAGCCTGGTATTTCATTAGTAGGGTGTTATTTTTGTTATACTAACCAGGATGGTTATACTTGACATTTCTTACTTTTTTAACCATCAATATGACCAAATATCTCAATGTATTGCAGATGAAGAATCTCGCATGTTTATTTCTTGCAACACATAAGAAATTATGTGGAAGAGCCGGAAGAGCCGACTCTCGGAGCCGTGAGATCCGGCTCCCTTCAAAGAGCCGTTAATTCCCTTCACTAGAATGAACGACCTGTTGTTTACGTTGACGTAGCTCCGCCCCCGGATCGTCCGCGTGCAGCTGACAGTGAGCTCAGTCGGAGAGGAGCCTCGCGACCAGCTCAACTCTGCTCCAACGGTCAACGGTTAACGAACAAACCAGCTAACCAGTTGGATTAAACCGGTTACTCGAGTAGCTTCCGGAGCTAACGTCTGACGGTGAGTAGCTAACAGCGAGTAACGTTCAGTTCAGTAGCCGCTGTAACGGCTATTAAGCTTGTAACGGCAATTAGCCAGCAATCACGATCAAGTGTGCTATTAGGCTAATTGTCGCGTTAACGGTAACTAGCAAGTGAACCAAGTTAGTGCGGAAAACAATGTTCTTGCAGCCTCATTGTAAGGCTAACCTCTATGGCGACGGTGTATTTGGTTACAGGTGTGTGTGTGTCTGTGTGTGTGTGCGCGCGTGCGTGTCACTAACGAAGTGAAACGTCTCCCGTAGTAACGGTTGCTAAGCCTAAGCTGTCTGTCTGGAGCTAACATTAGCATCCTGGGTCATTAATTAGGCGGCGTTTAACGTTAGCTCATCTGCGGAGAGTCCTAGGTCCTGGCTCTGCGTGCGTGCGTGCGCGCGTGCGTGCGTGCGGGCGGACAGCAGAGCCAGGAGCATCGGTTCAGCCTGGACAACCTCTAGATCAATATATCAACCAACGATTATTGTTGCTGTCGATATTGTTGTCAATTAATCGTGTTCAGTTAAATTAATTGAATCTGAAAAAAATGTCTAATGCAATAACAAGTTACCGGAGAACAAGGTGACGTCTTCAGTCGGCCTGTTTTACCATTTATCTCCGTTCTGATTTTATTGGTCAGTTTACAACGAGCACGGTAACGTGCGCATCAGTGTCCCGGATCTGAGTGCTGATCATATATTTGGGATGTGAGGTTTACATGGAACATCGAGGAACCTGGGGATTTAGCTCCATGCATACATGATCACAGCATTATCCAGGTTTCTGAATGTCTGCGCACAGGTGTGTTGTTGAGTGTGTACATGCACACTCCTACCAGGAGGATCCTGCTCATGATCAGGTTTATGGAGGATCCTGCTCATGATCAGGTTTATGGAGGATCCTGCTCATGATCAGGTTTATGGTGGATCCTGCTCATGATCAGGTTAATGGTGGATCCTGCTCATGATCAGGTTTATGGTGGATCCTGCTCATGATCAGGTTTATGGAGGATCCTGCTCATGATCAGGTTAATGGTGGATCCTGCTCATGATCAGGTTAATGGTGGATCCTGCTCATGATCAGGTTTATGGAGGATCCTGCTCATGATCAGGTTAATGGTGGATCCTGCTCATGATCAGGTTTATGGTGGATCCTGCTCATGTTTAGGTTTATGGTGGATCCTGCTCATGATCAGGTTTATGGTGGATCCTGCTCATGATCAGGTTTATGGTGGATCCTGCTCATGATCAGGTTTATGGAGGATCCTGCTCATGATCAGGTTAATGGTGGATCCTGCTCATGATCAGGTTAATGGTGGATCCTGCTCATGATCAGGTTTATGGTGGATCCTGCTCATGATCAGGTTTATGGCTGATCCTTCTCATGATCAGGTTTATGGAGGATCCTGCTCATGATGGAATATCCTGCTCATGATCAGGTTTATGGAGTATCCTGCTCATGATGGAGTATCCTGCTCATGATCAGGTTTATGGTGGATCCTGCTCATGATCAGGTTTATGGAGGATCCTGCTCATGATGGAATATCCTGCTCATGATCAGGTTTATGGTGGATCCTGCTCATGATCAGGTTTATGGAGGATCCTGCTCATGATGGAATATCCTGCTCATGATCAGGTTTAGGGTGGATCCTGCTCATGATCAGGTTTATGGAGGATCCTGCTCATGATCAGGTTTATGGTAGATCCTGCTCGTGATCAGGTTTATGGTGGATCCTTCTCATGATCAGGTTTATGGGGGATCCTGGTTATGTGTTGCGCATCAGTCATCATATACTTGTTTTGGAAACCGGACTAAGCCCTTATCCTGGTTTAGAGCAACCTCAACATGCTAGCTGGAGCACCCAGAAACCAGGATGCTGTGGCATGTAACCAACACCCGATCCAGGTTTCTGGATTCTGTGCAGTGGTAGCAGGTGCATCCTCAACTCCAGCTTATGTAGCTGTTTGTCAGCAAATCAAACAATACAGTATGATGCTAGATGACGGAGCTAAACCTGATCAAAGCAGAGCAATTTAGTTGTCGTCTTCCTGCCGGGAGGAGAAGCTAAATCCAGCAGGGTAGTAAAGGCAGCTGGAAACTGCCGACACAGTTTATTTGCTTTCAAATGGCAGATTTTCTGGATGTGGAGGACTCGAAGACACACATCTGTGCCAACGCAGACAACCAGAGCCCTGGATAATACTGGGAGAGTATAAACAGGGATATGAATAACCAGCTTTTCCTGTGTCGCATGTTAACGTCATATCCCCAAATATGCTAAAAACTCACTTTACTATCACGTTTTTTTTTTAGTCTTAAACTAATTTTTTTTATTATATTCGGGATGTGGTGTTTACGTGGCACATAGAGAAACCTGGTCTGCGTACATGCCGTGTCTTCGACTCCTCCTTGGCTGTCTGGACTCGCTGCATTTAACACTCGATTTAGCTTCTTCAGTAACCCCCAGCAATGCGTGACAACAGCAAAAATACAATTTACGAACGATGAAATGCAATTTTGGTGTTGGATTTGAACTTTTCCGACAGCGCATCTCATGGTCTGTGCGGCGTGCGCTCTGATTGCTGAGTGGTTGCTGTAGCTTCACAGTCAGTCAGTTATCTGTTTGGGTCAGAGCCAGATAGCCCACAGGAAGCTCAACATCCATCCAAACCACTCTGCCGAAACACTGTTACCCAACCTGTCTGCCCACACACACACACACACACACACACACACACACACACACACACAAACAAATAACCTGATGGCCTACTGCCAATGAGAGATCACTGGCTGTTTCCATTAGATTTACACAGTTGGATAACGCAGTGTGACGGACCACACAGGTAGACACCCAGAGAGACAGGTAGACACCCAGAGAGACAGGTAGACAGACATTTTGACTCAGATAATCTGTTGTTAGTGTGATCAGGGTGTTGTCAGGTTGCCACAAAGTCTTTAAATGTCTAAAAAAAAACTAACAAACAAAAAAAACAAAAACAAATGTCCGACCTTTAAAATTAATCAGTGCGGTTGAATTGACGAGGTCTTTAATTCACAAGTAAAACATTTTTTTTTTATCCGATTTTTCTTTTATTTTTCTTCTCGTCAGAAACGCTGGATTTGCTGAGCAGCAGAATCAAGTCCTGATCATTTTGATTTACCTATAAAACCAAGCTACAGCTTAACTACAGTGACTTGTGTATTGGACTCTGGTGACGCACAAAGCAGTGCTGTCCCTGAACGCATCCCGTATGAGGCTGACAGAGGACCGAAGCTGCTGCTGTTGTGCTACATGGTGCTTTCACCGCCTGCTGAGGAGAAGGCCACATCCTTTAGCTCATACTGACCTGCAGAAATTCAGTCCTTGTACTCTGTACGGCGTCCCAGGCGAAAGAAAAGTAGTGTTCATATTTTCTGTGAGAGCCCACGCATGCGGGATTAGTGCGTCATCGCTAATCGCTATGATCAACGAGTAGGTGTGGTGGCAATCGGACAACAAAAAAAAGCCACTTGAGGGAATTTGAAGGCATTTCCAAGGCAAGGTGTTGAGGTCTGCCATGGAATATGCGTTTGACACTTAATTTATATATATAGATTACAAAACACCTACAAAAGCCGGGCGCACTGAATGAATGACATAAAAACAATAAAATACAATCAGGAAAAAACCAGCACAGACGCACACCATCCCATCCATCCATCCATCCATCTTCTTCCGCTTATCCGGGGCCGGGTCGCGGGGGCAGCAGTCTAAGCAGGGACTCCCAGACTTCCTTCGCCCCAGACACTTCCTCCAGCTCCTCCGGGGATCCCGAGGCGTTCCCAGGCCAGCCGAGAGACATAGTCCCTCCAGCGTGTCCTGGGTCTTCCCTGGGCCGCCCGTGGGACATGCCCAGAACACCTCCCGAGGGAGGCGCCCAGGAGGCATCCGGATCAGATGCCCTAGCCACCTCAGCTGGCTCCTCTCGACGTGGAGGAGCAGCGGCTCTACTCGAGCTCCCCGTGTGACTGAGCTCCTCACCCTATCTCTAAGGGAGCGCCCAGCCACCGGGCGGAGGAAGCCCATTTCGCCGCTTGTATCCGCGATCTTGTCCTTTCGGTCACTACCCAAAGCTCATGACCATAGGTGAGGGCAGGAGCGAGATTGACCGGTAAATCGAGAGCTTTGTCTTCGACTCAGCTCCTTCTTTACCACAACGGTCCGATACAGCGCCCGCATCACTGCAGACGCTGCACCGATCCGCCTGTCAATCTCACGCCCATCCGTCCCTCACTCGTGAACAAGACCCCGAGATACTTAAACTCCTCCACTTGAGGCAAGGACTCCCACCCACGCCAAGAGAGCAAACCACCTTTTTCCGGTCAAGAACCATGGCCTCAGATTTGGAAGAGCTGATTCTCATCCCAGCTGCTTCGCACTCGGCTGCAAACCGTCCCAGTGCATGCTGCAGGTCCCGGTTTGAAGAAGCCATCAGAACGACATCATCTGCAAACAGCAGAGATGAGATCCTGTGGTTCCCAAACCGACACCCTCCGCCCCTGACTGCGCCTAGAAATTCTGTCCATATAAATTATGAACAGAACCGGTGACAAAGGGCAGCCCTGGCGGAGTCCAACATGCACCGGAACAGGTCTGACTTACTGCCGGCAATGCGAACACAGCTCCTGCTCCGTTATACAGGGACCGGACAGCCCTAGCAAAGGGCCCCGGACCCCATACTCCCAGAGCACTCCCCACAAAGCGCCTGGGCACACGGTCGAATGCCTTCTCCAGATCCACAAAGCACATGTGGACTGGTTGGGCAAACTCCCATGAACCCTCGAGCACCCGATGGAGAGTATAGAGCTGGTCCAGTGTTCCACGACCGGGACGAAAACCACTCTGCTCCTCCTGAATCCGAGGTTCGACTATCGGACGAATTCTCCTCTCCAGTACCCTGGAATAGACCTTACCGGGAGGCTGAGAAGTGTGATCCCTCTGTGATTGAACACACCCTCCGGTCCCCTTCTTATACAGAGGGACCACCACCCCGGTCTGCCAGTCCAGAGGCACTGTCCCAGACCGCCACGCGATGTTGCAGAGACGTGTCAGCCAAGACAGTCCCACAACATCCAGAGACTTAAGATACTCAGGACGGAGCTAAACCTGATCAAAGCAGAGCAATTTAGTTGTCGCCTTCCTGCCGGGAGGAGAAGCTAAATCCAGCAGGGTAGTAAAGGCAGCTGGAAACTGCCGACACAGTTTATTTGCTTTCAAATGGCAGATTTTCTGGATGTGGAGGACTCAAGACACACATCTGTGCCAACGCAGACAACCAGAGCCCTGGATAATACTGGGAGAGTATAAACAGGGATATGAATAACCAGCTTTTCCTGTGTCGCATGTTAACGTCATATCCCCAAATATGCTAAAACTCACTTTACTATCACGTTTTTTTTAGTCTTAAACTAATTTTTTATTATATTCGGGATGTGGTGTTTACGTGGCACATAGAGAAACCTGGTCTGCGTACATGCCGTGTCTTCGACTCCTCCTTGGCTGTCTGGACTCGCTGCATTTAACACTCGATTTAGCTTCTTCAGTAACCCCCAGCAATGCGTGACAACAGCAAAAATACAATTTACGAACGATGAAATGCAATTTTGGTGTTAGATTTGAACTTTTCCGACAGCGCATCTCATGGTCTGTGCGGCGTGCGCTCTGATTGCTGAGTGGTTGCTGTAGCTTCACAGTCAGTCAGTTATCTGTTTGGGTCAGAGCCAGATAGCCCACAGGAAGCTCAACATCCATCCAAACCACTCTGCCGAAACACTGTTACCCAACCTGTCTGCCCACACACACACACACACACACACACACACACACACACACACACACACACACACAAACAAATAACCTGATGGCCTACTGCCAATGAGAGATCACTGGCTGTTTCCATTAGATTTACACAGTTGGATAACGCAGTGTGACGGACCACACAGGTAGACACCCAGAGAGACAGGTAGACACCCAGAGAGACAGGTAGACAGACATTTTGACTCAGATAATCTGTTGTTAGTGTGATCAGGGTGTTGTCAGGTTGCCACAAAGTCTTTAAATGTCTAAAAAAAACAAACAAACAAAAAAACAAATGTCCGACCTTTAAAATTAATCAGTGCGGTTGAATTGACGAGGTCTTTAATTCACAAGTAAAACATTTTTTTTTTTATCCGATTTTTCTTTTATTTTTCTTCTCGTCAGAAACGCTGGATTTGCTGAGCAGCAGAATCAAGTCCTGATCATTTTGATTTACCTATAAAACCAAGCTACAGCTTAACTACAGTGACTTGTGTATTGGACTCTGGTGACGCACAAAGCAGTGCTGTCCCTGAACGCATCCCGTATGAGGCTGACAGAGGACCGAAGCTGCTGCTGTTGTGCTACATGGTGCTTTCACCGCCTGCTGAGGAGAAGGCCACATCCTTTAGTTCATACTGACCTGCAGAAATTCAGTCCTTGTACTCTGTACGGCGTCCCAGGCGAAAGAAAAGTAGTGTTCATATTTTCTGTGAGAGCCCACGCATGCGGGATTAGTGCGTCATTGCTAATCGCTATGATCAACGAGTAGGTGTGGTGGCAATCGGACAACAAAAAAAAGCCACTTGAGGGAATTTGAAGGCATTTCCAAGGCAAGGTGTTGAGGTCTGCCATGGAATATGCGTTTGACACTTAATTTATATATATAGATTACAAAACACCTACAAAAGCCGGGCGCACTGAATGAATGACATAAAAACAATAAAATACAATCAGGAAAAAACCAGCACAGACGCACACGTTCGGCTGAAAAACTGTGTGGCTTCCTCGGTTCCTAACTCCCTGCAGATGTTCACCTGTGACTCACCTATGTAGGCTACGTGACTACTCTGGTTACCTGCCTATGCCCTCGGGTGCGCAGGTGAAGTAGCAACAGTAATATTTACACAACTTACCCACGCACAACATATAGCACGCATCAAAAATGGCTACAAATGTCATCTACAGCTTCAACAGTCACATAAATTGCCAAATTTGTGTCATTAACTGTAATAGAGCAAGGAACAGGAAACATGCAAACTGCGTATCATCACTTTAGAGTCCCAGACAGGTATGCAGATACTCACACGGGACATTTTAAAAGCCGTTACCTGACTGACCCTGTCTAACACTGTATCTGTTTGTCTTTTGTAATCTGCCTACCTGTCTGGAAGGCGTGTCTTATCAGGTTGATTGGCAGTAAAGCGGCCCTATGATGGAGGAGCTTCACGACGTCCAGCTGACCGAGATCAAACCACTCCTGACAGGACAGGTGAGGGGGCGGGGCTTAGCTTGCGGTCATGGCTCAGAAAGTTGAAAGTACAGCTGCTGTTTTTCAGTGATAACACACGAACAGAGGAATATTCAATTAAAAATGTCTTCTGACTTATAAAATGACTTACAGTCAGATTCGTATCCTGGTTCCTTTAATCTCTGGATAAACTAACTTTCATAGCAATAATGATGAAAGATCTTCTCTCTGTCTCTTCAGAATGGGAGAAATCTCCAGGACTTTGACTGCCAGGTGAGTCCAGCTCCAACACCTCAGACCTTCACACGGTCCACAAGCTTTTGACATCATGTAGTGCTGTAATCTGAACTCTTCTCATCGGCGTTATAGACTACAGTATTTCAATATCATCATGTTTTTCAAACATATGAAATATGTTCGTAATGACTTAAGGAAGCCAGTGTTTCTGAGAGGCTGAGAATTTATTTAACAGTGGTAAATAAATACAGACAGTACAGGTGAAGTCGTATCATGTCATTTGTGATAATACAGGTATAAATCTTAATGAGATACAAAATGAGTCGTATCACGATATTAACGATGTATTTACCTATTTATGTCATAACTACATACAACAGCAAAGCGCGAGGCCGAAAGCTAGAATAAGGCTTCTGCTGGTTCCACTGTGGAGGAATTGGTTGACAAAAAGGAGTGGCTTCAGCGGTGTCAAAGAGGTCTGATTAACCTTCGGAGAAAGAAAGCTGACCACGAGACGAGACGCGTTAAGAGTCTGTCTGATTGATCATCACATCGCGTGTTCGCTTCTTGGTAAATAATCAAGAGCAGCATGTTGCAAAAAGCTTCACAAGTGAGGGAAAAGTAGACGCAAATGGCTGAAGCAGTCATATTTAGGAGGAGATGTGTGAGGAAAACTCAGTGTGCAAGCAGCCAAACATCAGGCTGAAGTGAGTTGGATAACCGTCAGCTCTACGCACGCAGATACCGATCAGCGGGACTCATCGGACTGACGTCAGTACAGCAGGTCAGTTTGCATCAATGCCTTTGATCAGAGTTATTTTAAATTAGAGCAGAGTCACAGCTCCTTAAAGCCATGTCACCCATCCACAGCAGGTCATTCAGGAGCTGCTGAGTCCAGGTCAGGGAAGTCTGAATTTTCACAGCCTTAAAAAAGAAAGGTGGTGAGTTTCTTCTCACTAGGCTGCCCCCAAAAATATCCTTTTATATAGTGTCACTATAAGAGCGTTGCTTTTTTTTAATTCAAAACATTTCAGCTTCTTCTTCATCACAATATAAAGAAAAAAGCCTTTTCTGAGTTATAGATGTCTGTCTGATGGCCATTGGTCAGTCTGCCTTTCTGTGTGTCCGCTCTACGCCTGAAGAATAATGTCAGTACTGTAAATAGTCACCACGCTGTTGTGATACTTCCATATCAAGCAGTCTGAACTGCGACGGAGGAAAATGTTTTAATTTAAAAAGCAGCATACAAGTCTCAAGTGACTCGGCTGTAATTTGCTATTCGTGTTTTATGATTTATTTGTAATTGGTGGTGAAATTTGATTTCCCTGTGGGATGGAAGGAGGTGAGGAGGGGAAGGAGGTGAGGAGGGCAGGCCTGATAAAACCAGTGAATGATGGCAGAAGGGCAACGAGTGGTTGGCTGTTTAGACTTTAAGACCTTACTGCTCTCCGCCAGTGACTACAGAGATTATTCCTCTTGATCTAATCACACCGCCCCCACTGTCTCGCTCTTCCTTCACTTGGCAGAAGGCTAAAGGGACAACAGCACAGCTGACCTCTGTTTCTTCCTTCTGTTTCTACTGAAACTCTCTGTCCTCCTCTCTGTTTATGAATCCTTGTGTCTTTTCTCTTCCTCTCTAAAACTCTCCCTTGTCCTCCTCCTCCTCCTCTGTCAGGATGTGTGACTCTCTGGATTTGCACCAGATCTCCTGTTCTTTAGGAGTTGGGGTGGTGAGTTAGCCAGTTAGCCGTTCATTAGCCTGCTCTCCTGAGTCATGCTTTGCCAGCAACTAGCTTACAGGAGTCAGCCTTTTAGCCGGTTAGCTAGTGAGCCTGCTCATCTTGCTGTAAGCTGGCAGACAGTTTTACTTGCTCACCTGAATGTATCCTGTTTCAGTTGTGAACAACAATCAGTCACATGTTATTTATAAGACTTTCCATTAAGGTACGTGCATTTTATTCTCCAGAGAAAGGCATAAAGGGCAGAATGAGAAAATCAGCATCATAACTTTTATTTATGTGGCGCCAATTCATAACAGAAGTTATCTCTTTGCACTTTTCCTATAGAGCAGGTCTAGACCGCACTCTTTATAATATTATTTACAGAGACCCAACAAAAAAAAGGAGAGATACTTTTGGTTAAAAGTCAGATTAAAATGATGATGACAGTGTTTTTTGTCACATTTAGTTTGTACCAATTTAAAGATATTTTACAAAAGAGGAGGAAAAAACAAAGATCAACAGAGCACAAGAACAAAGTGGGGTACACGTTTCTTACTCTACTGTCTTAATGCCCATATATCTGCAAGACAACCGGTAACATTTTACAGAGATACAGGGGTGAAAATGTGTCTTTGGGAATAGTTAGCACCTCACTCACAAACTCATACAGTGAATTCAAATCAACACAAACATCCACAGGTATGCAGTGCAGTGACAAACTGTGTGTGCATGTGAGAAAGCTTAAGAGCCATGAATAGACTGCGTCAAGTGTTTCCATGGTCAGTTCATTAAGGAGATTACTAGACAACGCCTCAGCCCGTTTCAAGCCATTCATCTGTCTGTCCCTGTTGCTATCTGTAACAAGCTAAATGTGTGTGTTTTACTACACGGCCTCTGATTGGCAACTGAAGGTGACCACACTGCTGTTTTACATGAAATCAAATCATTCCAGCCGAACCATGTCCCAAAACTATGATGCACTGCATTCACGTGCACAGTGGATGTACTGTTCTTCTTGTGCACATTCACCTGCTTCTGAAATACAAACAAGCATGAAGGTGATAAAGCGCCTGCTTTCTCCAGTTTTTCAGTGAGCAGCTTCAACCCTGGCAGGTATTTCTGTTGTGTGTCCAGGTGTTTCAAAGAGAAACTAAATCATGAGCTGCTGACTCCCTGTGATATCAGGATGATGTTTTACTGTTTTCTTTACTCGCGTTAAAACGGAAGTTGGGATTGGAGAAACCCCACTGGTACATGTTGCCTTTGTACCGTCACCTAGCTGAGCGTTATTTACTTTATAGAATTAAATCATTTCACCCTTGAGGCTCCTGTTGTGTTTGTCGTTGACGCTGACAGGATGATGTTTAGTTGTTGTTTGCTGTGTTGTTCAGGAGCATGATGTGGAGACGGCCCACGGTGTGCTGCACGTTACCATGAGGGGAGTTGCTAAGGGCAACCGACCCACAATCCTCACCTACCATGACATCGGACTCAACCGTGAGTAAATACGCACACACACACATTCACAGTCATCATACAATACATAAAAAAACAAATAAGAAACAAGGACTTGACGCATCAATTGTGTGTGTGTGTGTGTGTGTGTGTGTGTGTGTGTAGATAAGTCTTGTTTTAACAGCCTGTTTAACTACGAGGACATGCAGGAAGTGACACAGCATTTCTCGGTTCTGCATGTTGACGCTCCAGGACAGCAGGAGAACGCTCCTGTATTCCCCACTGGGTAACAAACACACACTGAATAAAGCAACGCAGCACCCTCACCGTCCTCTGTTGGGTATGAACACGCGTGTACATGTTTTCCCCGGGTTGTGACGTAATTAGCTGTTGTTCTTCAATACGGAGCTGTCACCATTATCACCGTGTATCTGCAACAGAACAATGAAAACATCCTTGAAAATAAAATCTTTTGATAAAGTCCTACTGGCACAATGACCTGATCAGACGAAGGAAAATAAAAATAAAACAAACTAAATAAAAAATAATCAGGCAGTGCGTTGCCCTTTTCTTCCTGGTGTCATGTCTCCTAAACCAGACCTGCACAACCGCAACACCAGACCGCCAAATCTGCTGAAGAGCTTTGGAGCAGATTTTCTACTGCCAGTTTAGATGTTTGTTGGGTGTTTGTTTGTCAGATTTGTACACAAAAGTATTTACATAATTGAATATTAAGTTTCGATGTCCAGCTCAAGATATGGTGCTGGATGTTGTGGAAACTAAAATATCAGTTCTTGTCTAGTGCAGGTGAGAGCTGGCAATCAAATACCAGATTACAAAATATTCGAATCTTCAAAAGATTTATTTATTTTTTTATTGCTTGCAAACACGAGTCATCATCAGCATTACGCAGATATGCATCTACTCCTTAACTCCTCCACACATATATCCCGTTGTTGTGCAGATATAGTATCATCATTCTCAGAGCGCATGTACACAGGAAAAGGTTTGAGTTTACTTACTTACTATTTAATTTCCCAACAACTTAAACATTGTAATATCATATCAGAATCAGAAATACTTTATTGATCCCCGACGGAAACTCTTTGTTACAGCAGCTCACTGTCACGTCAGTGCACACAGGAGAAAGTACTAGCAAAAATATAATACAATACACTATAAAAACTATAAAACAGGTCAGAAAATAAATGAAGTACCAGGTGGGTATAAGTATAAAATAAAAACATCTAATACACATCTATGTGTATTGGAAACACGTTCATTATAACAGGAATTTCCCTCATAATGGACTGTGTGTTTTCAGTCCCTCTTCTCTTTTAAAAGTGAAGTGAAATGACATAAAAACTATCCAGTACGTGAGTTGATAGATGTTTTATGAGTCTGTGGCGGCCGGTGCTGTCCTGTGTGCTGTTGCATGCTGGGGCAGCAGGCTGAGGGTAGCGGACGCCAACAGACTCAACAAACTGATCCGTAAGGCCGGTGGCATCGTGGGGGCGGAGCTGGACTCTCTGGCGGTGGAGTCAGAGAGGAGGATGCTGGGTAAACTACACGCCATCTTGGACAGTGTCTCCCACCCGCTCCATGACGTGCTGGTCAAACAAAGGAGCACCTTCAGCGGAAGACTCATCCCCCCACAATGCACCACAGAGCGCCACAGGAAGTCACTCCTGCCTGCGGCCATCAGACTCTTTAACTCCTCCCTCTAAGTGTCAGTCTGTTTGACCCGAAGTCACTAAACTGGACATTGATCATTAACATCTCTGCCATACTTGAAATAATTGTGCAATATTCTGTGTTAATACTCCGGTGCAATATTCTAGTTTTTCCTATTTATTGATATTTATTCATACTTCTGTTACTGCTGTGCAATATCCACCATCTCATAATCATCTTAATAAGCTGCACTTAACTTGACAGTTCATGCACTACTACTTATTACTTATGATATTACATTGTATTATTATACCGTATTATCATTATCAACCGGTAAACCCACTTTGTACTTCACACTTATTTCATTTTATACTTATAGCCACCTGGTACTTCATTTATTTTCTGATAGTCAATAGCAGTGCTGTCCTTTTTACAGGCTTACAGTGAAAGTGTGTGTGTGTGTGTGTGTGTGTGTGTGTGTGTGTGTGTGTGTGTGAGCAGGTACCAGTACCCCACCATGGACGAGCTGGCTGAGATGCTGCCGTCTGTCCTGACACAGCTGCAGTAAGTCTGCTGTCGTCTTTCTTTGCGATGCATGATCGCTACTTTAGTAGGAACTTCCAGACAGACTGTTGGTTAGTTCACCCCGATGTGTGTGTTTGTGTGTGTTGTCATCAGGGTGAATAGTGTGATTGGTATCGGCGTTGGAGCTGGAGCCTACATCCTCACCAAACTGGCTGTGAGTATATCCACCTAACTGATTTATCAACAAACTGAAAAGTTCAGTCAGAGGTTACGACAGAACCGACTGTGACCACCCCCATCGTTCAACAGCTCACTGTGAAGTCCACTTCCTCCTTTCTGTTACATCACTTCCTGCTGCTGCTGGCTTGGGGATGTTGATAAGAATGATGATGATGATGATGATGCTTGCTGTTGTGTTTCAGCTGAATGAGCCCAGTCTGGTGGAGGGTTTAGTTCTGATCAACATCGACCCCTGTGCCAAGGGCTGGATGGACTGGGCTGCCTCTAAGGTGTCTCTCTCACACACACACACACACACACACACACACACACACACACAGACAGCTGTACTGTACAGCTTAACATGATGGAAACATCACTACATTCACAATATGTTGAAGAGATTTTTATCATTTAAACCAAATTCCAGTTTTGTTGATTACCAAAATGCTGTAAATTAGATATCGGAGCAAAAAAGGTTCATTCGTGACGTTGAGAACAGTAAGTAGTTGGACAAAATAATCTTAACTCAAGGTCCGCTTGGCTTTTCTGGGGCTTTTAACCGCATCTCATATCCGTGATCAGCGAATGGAGTTTACACCAGAGTGTAACAGATGAAAGCAGTTGAACTGTCAGCTGAAGAACAAGAGATGAAAGGAGCTGAAACGTCTGTCAGTGTCTAAGCCATGAAAGCAGAGTGAAATTGTACGCACTGAAATACGTTAAAATGTGATGTTTTTTGTTTCCTGCAGCTGAGCGGCTGGACGAGCAACCTGGTCGACAACATCATGGGACACCACTTCAGCTCTGTGAGGACAAGAAGACAGTTGTTTTACAAGAACCATAGCTTCATAAGAACAATTTGTGATTCTTGACTGAACTGCTAACTGTCTGTGTGTGTGTGTGTGTGTGTGTGTGTGTGTGTGTGTGTGCGCAGGACGAGTTAACAGAGAATCAGGAGATCATCCAGACGTACAGACTCCACGTCTCTCAGGATATACCGCAGGATAACTTGGCCATGTTCTACAACAGCTACGACAGGTAGGAAACTGCAGACTGTGTCTGTGTGCGGTGTAGATGTCTTCACCGGGTTTATGTGGCTGTTCTCCCAGCACTCGCACATATTAGCTATTATTATTATTATTAGCAATTAGTTAGGACAGGTTAAAGGTCCAGTGTGGAGGATTTAGCGGCATCTAGCGGTGAAACTGAAGTTTGCAACCATTTGAATACCGCTCGCCTCGCCCTCCCCTTCCAAGCGCGTAGGAGAAACTACGGTGGCCGCGAAGCTTGCTAAAAACACGAAGGCCCTCTCTAGAGCCCGTGTTTGGTTTGTCCGCTCTGAGCTACTGTAGAAACATGGCGACCTCCGTGGAAGGGGACCCGCTCCCTCTGTAGATAATAACGGCTTTTTCTAAGTTAACGAAAACACAACGATTCTTATTTTCAGGTGATTAAACACTAATGAAAACACATTAATAAACAGCCAGTTTCTGCCAGTAGCTCCTCCTAAATGTTCCACTCGGGACCTTTTAAATGCAGAGACAGGAAACAAAATATTACAGATTAAGTACAACTTCTGACCATAAAACTAATAATGCAATACTTTACCAAGGTAACCTTATACTTCATCGTGTACCATTACTCTCATTACTGCTCCTGCTGTTAACATATTGCTACAATAAAGCTGTTTTGTGACCGCGATGAAAAGCCAAAGTAAGGTTTCTCATCGTCTCCACTCTTTGCATTCTTCAGTGTGTTGTTCAGGTTCACTATGAAATGTATTTAAGCGTGTGTGTGTGTGTGTGTGTGTGTGTGGTAGTCGTACTGAGTTGCAGATTGAGCGGCCGGTCCCTGGTCTGAATGAAAACACAGTCACCACGCTCAGGTATAATCTGTTCTTTCAATCGTTTATTTAACAATCACACATTTCCTCTGACGCGTCCTGTTGCATCTCGTCTGACTCTGACTCTGTGTGTGTGTGTGTGTGTGTGTGCGTGTGTGTCAGGTGTCCTTCTCTGCTGGTGGTTGGAGACACGTCGCCAGCTGTTGATGTCGTGGTGAGTGTCTGCCCTGTTTCCATGACAACAGCCAGAATGTGACGTCACGTTGTTGTAAATACATAATGTGTGTGTTGCTCTGCCCTGCAGGTGGAGTGTAACTCCAGACTGAACCCCACCAAGACGACCCTGCTCAAGGTACCTGTCCGTCTGTCTCCTTACCTGAATGTCTGTCTCTCTCTCTTCTCACCTGTCTGTCTCTTAACTCCACTGTCAGGTGTCATTGTTTTTTGATGTTCAAAACAGTCCAACAATTATTCAGCGATGAAATGTTGTCATTTATTATTTTGCTGTTTCCGCTTTAGTCAGTGGGGGAGTGGTAACCTGGAGGTTTGGGGAAATCCCTGCGGGCCTGTACTGTTCTGGGCCAATTACTGTGGGTTGACTTATTTGTGGACTGAGCTGATAAAGCTCTCGCAGTTTCTGTCTTCTCACACAAACACATGCACTTATTTAACTGCCAAACTACTGTAAGTCCACAGTTGGGGAGCAACTGAGCGGCCCCTCCCAAAATAGTACAGTCCTCCCTTGACCTGAAGTCTGGACAAGTTCAGCTGTATGGAGAGAAAAAACAACAGGAGGAAATGGGAGGTGCAGATAGATTTTAAAAAGGAAAGAATTGCATCCCAACTCCTCCCTCTTCCCGACTTAGATAATAGTCCTTGTATGGACACATCTGTCAATTAATTTAGGACTGACGCTGTGTTTAGCAATGTGTAGTATGTTGTGTTTTGAATTTTGGCAGTGGGTCAACCTTAAACTGAAATAAAGTTTGAGCTGTAATTGTACCTTCCAGAGGGCTTGTGTCCTCACCAGATGTTATTCTTTGTCTCTCCACTAGATGGCGGACTGTGGAGGACTTCCTCAGGTGGTGCAGGTGAGTCTGAGCCACTTGCTGTCTTCATACCGCGGTCTTAAAGGATACGTTTGCACTTCTTCAAGTCTTAAGACAATATTCACATGCCCATAAATACTTAGAAAGAGTTAACTGGTTGCTGTAATTGTTCCTCCGGTCTGCTGAAGTTAATATGAGGCTTCGGCAGTTTGCGGTGCACAAATCAAGAGGGTATCTTGTCTGTTTAGTGCAGTATTTCCTCGATGTAATTCCCCAGACAGTGTTTCCTTGCTGAGCTATGGTGGACGGATAGTAACAAAGGGACTAAAAAGACTGTAACTTTGGAAAATATCCACTTAATTTGTCTAACTCAGACCGCTGAAGCCTCATTTTAACTTCAGCTGAACTTCACAATGCATTTTTACACCCAGCGAGGACTGTGGATTTTTATTTTTTATCTCCCCATCAGTAACATTGGAATCGCTTTAGGAAGGGATCTCTTCACAGCCTGTGTGGACGGGAGGAACAGTAACAGTGACCGATAACACTTTTAATATACATACGGTCATGTGAGTATTGTTTTAAGACGAGCTATCCTTTAAGGTCTCAGTGTGCTTCAAACGGTCTAGTTTGTGCGACGTTTTCTGAATGTCCAGCAAAGAAGTCTTAATCTGTTAGTCAGACGCAGTGTTTGTCACATTTCTTTTTAAAAATACAGAATGATCAGTTTTATACATCAGTCTTAACTGTTGTGTGTTTTCTTCCGTCAGCCTGGAAAACTAGCGGAGGCCTTCAAGTATTTTGTCCAGGGGATGGGCTACAGTGAGTATCTTCTAATGTGTCTGTACATGTAATTGGAACTGCAGGATCACACACTTCTTCGGCTTTTAGACAGACACGTTTCTTTTCCCCACATGTAAATCTAGGAGAAGCAGGAGAATAGGAGGATACTAGAGTTTCTTGAAATTCCTCTTTATTAATAAGAAAAAACTAACTTTAGCTAACACATGTCTCAGATAGATTGAACTCAGTGTGTTAGTCCAACATATCTTTGCAACTTCCTGTTGGTCCTTGTCTCTCCCATATGTCCTCACCACTTATTTTTATTTATTTATTTATTTTTGGACAGAAATGTGTATTAGTTTTAGTAATGGTGACATTTTAGTCATCAAACTATTGTTACTTTTAGTTTAGTCTTTGTCAATGAAAGCTAAACTAATCGTTTACTAATTTCGTTTTACTGAATGAAATTTTCTGGACGCGAAGCGCTATAACCGCTTACACTAACTATGTGAAAACAGTGTTACAATGTGAAAGGCGTCTCTGGTAGTGATGAACCTGCAGCTCCCTTTGGCTTCACAGAGCTTTATAGTGACTTTCAGCGCAACTTCACTGCTCTGGTTCGCTCTCAGAGTGTCGTTTTCAGAGAAGAAGCTGTAAAAAGCCGCTGAACACGAGCTGCTCAGCAGCAGACAGCAGGCAGACGCAGCCAGAGAGCAGCTGGGGAACATAGCGGAGACGGTGTAGTCCCTCATTCGTCCAGGAGTGTTCTATCGTAGAAAAGGTTTCAGTCGTAGTCATCTGGACGCTGTTTTCAGAATCACTGTTTTCTGGCATGTTCAGAGTGCTCTCTCAGCTTGTGGTTGTCCTACTTGGGCTATCAACAAAGTTAAAAGAGCCAAAAAACAGGACAAAAAGGGGAACAGAACCAAGAAGGAACAGTGTCTCCATCCCTTATGTATCTGGACTGTCTGAAAAACTACAAAGGATCTTTAGACAGCACGATGTTCCTGTTTTCTTTAAACCAGGCAACACTTTAAGACAGAAACTCGTTCATCCTAAGGACAAGATGCCCACACAGAAACAGAGCAATGTAGTTTACTCCATTCAGTGCAGTGAGGAAAACTGCAAAGAACGGTACATAGGTGAGACCAAACAGCCACTTCACAAAAGACTTTATCAGCACAGACGACACGCTAACTGAGGATTACAGAGCGCCGTGTCATGTGCATCTAAAAGCTACAAACCGCACATTTGAAGACAGCGAGGTGAAGATTCTAAGTAGAGAGAAGAGTTGGTTTGAAAGAGGAGTCAAAGAAGCCATTTTTGTGAAAAAAGAGAACCCCTCTTTGAACAGAAATGGTGGTCTGAGATTCAATCTGCCCAAAGTTTACCACAGTGTATTAACACCGTGGTCACGCCAATCACATGCTAATCAGGTACTTAACAGTGATGAGGGAGGTGCAGCCAGAAAACAATAGGCCTGATTACTGATTACTGGGCCATCATGGAAACTATTAGGTCAGTTTCAGGTGAAACTAGCTAATCAACAGATACTCAGGTAGACGCCTTGCGGAGGGCGGGGCTTAAGCAACACAGAGTAGCTTAAATTTTCCCGGTCCATTTTTTCACAATTGAGAATGACTTCCGGATGGGAGCCAAAACGTCTTGATTCTGAAAACAGTGTCCAGATGACTACGACTGAAACCTTTTCTACAACATAGTGGAGCGTTTAGCAGCTACAGAGCCAGATATTTCCCTCAGGAGACACAAACACGACTCCTGATGATCATGTCGCTCTGTAACTGCTGGATGTGGAAATAAGCAACTGTTTGCTAACAAGTTCAACAATATCAACTTAAAAGGTGATGATATGTTAATGTTGCGTTCGGCTGCCCCCAAGTGGCCAAAATCTGTCATTGTTCAAACAGACTCAAGTTAGGTGTTTTTTTACAAAATAAAAAAGAGCATGGTGCCAAAAAAAAACATAAATAACGTGCACAAGAACATTTAGTGTTTAATAGATTTGGTATCTACTGTAACACATAGATGAAGAAACTATTACATGGTAACAACCATTCATAACCTAAACTGAACTGCAGAAACAACATACACCTTTGCTGCTTGTAGTTCTCTTTATAATTCTTCTAAGACATGGGAATAGACCAAGCAGCAGCCTCCGGGCCTGAAAAGTGAAGTCAATGTGGAAGCGCCTTTAAACCTGCATTCTCTCTAACGGCCAGCAGGGGGCGACTCCACTGGTTGCAAAAAGAAGTCCGATTGTATAGAAGTCTATGAGAAAATGACCCAACTTCTCACCTGATTTATTAAATCAGTAAACACTTTCCCTAACGAGTTCATGGCCTCAATCGCTAGTTTCAGGTCTTCTTAAATACAGCACGATGTTCATTTAGTAAATTACGGTCCCATTTAGAGAAAAATAGACGATAAAGCAGGGTTCGCTTTAGGGCGGGGCTACCTTGTGATTGACAATTCGCTACCATGGCGACCTGTCAATCAGGACAGAGGCGATGGGTATCCACTGCACTGTGTACGTTTAACTAGCCGTGAACTTGTTTTTGGGTGCTGTCGGTGTTTTCGTTCATGAACTTTGACCCTTTCACATTGTGTTTTCAGTTCATGACAGTTAATTGTAACATTTTGGTCGCCTAAAAATGTCTTGTTCAGCGTTCGGTTGTACTAAAAGACTCTCTAAGGAGTCGACTGTTCATTTTTACCGGTAAGTACATCTTGTTTTTCGCTAGCCAAAGTTAGCATCCCAATTAATATCACAGTTAATGTGAATTACGGATGCACCTTGCTAACCTAGCTAGCTAGCTCCTCCCTCTCGTCCAAATATGGTCACTTCTGGTTCCAGAAAACCAAGATGGCGACGGCCAAAATGCCAAAGTCGAGGCTTTAAAACAGTAGTCCACAAACCAGCGGGTGACGTCACGGTGGCTGCGTCCACTTCTTTTATACAGTCTGTGGTGTAGACCTTTAAAGCAGCTGCTCAGTCAAGAGGTGTGTGTGTGTGTGTGTGTGTGTGTGTGTGTACAGCCTAACTGTAAGCAGCCGTTTGCAGTGTCGTACACTACACAGCAGTGTGTGAAGCAGCTGTATTTCCTCAGCACACACACATACATGCTTGGTGTGTGTGTGTGTGTGTGTGTGTGTGTGTTGCACAGGCTGCCTCTTATTACAACTACAATTATTTCTCAACCTGTCCTCCTTCCTTTCTGCTCTTGTTCTCTCTCTCTCTCTCTCTTTGTCTTCGTTTCCTCCAGTCCCTCATGTTGTATTAAACCACCTGAGCAGCCAATCAGGTATCAGGATTTCAACCAAGAATCTTAAACCCCCTCCACCTCCTCGCCTCTCTCCATTTCCATCTTTGCTGTTGTTTCTCTTGTTACTCCTTCCCCTTGTCTGTCTGTCGCTGTGTGTGTGTGTGTGTGTGTGTGTGTGTGTCTCTGCATGCTGTTGATCAGCTGATCAAACTTGATTTCTTTTCCCTCTGCAGTGAACGTGACCAGCAGGCTGTGCTGCATGCCAACACACTTCAGCTCCGTTCACACTGCAGACACGCTGCATCCCACAGTAACGTGAACTGAAAGCTATGAGAAGAGGAACAATAACGGACGATATCATATCTGATTTTCAAACAAATAGGCCTTTCCCACTTTGGCAGAGCAGCCAAGCCAGGCTTTGGTTCGAGGTTCTTTCTTGTGTTTCCACTGCTTTACAAACCAGAACGTTTTGGGTGCGCGCCCTTTTAAAGGTAACATCTTTTTTTTTTTTTACCTTGTTTGGTAGCCGAGTTCAGTTGTGGGACAGACGGTAGCAGAATAAGTGTAGGGTTGCAACTAATATTCATTATCAGTTCATCTGCTGATTATTTTCTGCATTAATTTGTTTAATTGTTATTTCTTTCTCGGCGGGTGACCTCCTTTTAATTTGCTTGTTTTTGTACGACAGATAGTCCAGAACCCAAAGATATCGAATTTACTGTCATATGTGACAAAGAACAGCAGCGAAGCTGAAACCTGAGAACTTCTTCTGGCATTTTTTTTTCTTGAAACATAACTGAAACGTTTAATCGATTATCAAAATAGTTGCGGATTAATTGTCTCACGATCGACTAATCGTTGCAGCTCTAAGTAAGTGGCACAAAGATTGATTGTCTTTTGCATTTACATATAATGACTAATGAGACAGTGATGTAGCATTTGGTTGGCTGTCCGTACCGGAAACTTGACATGAAATTTAGAAAATACCTACGCAACATGAACTTTCGTTAAACTGGTATCCTACTCACTTTACAGTTTACATGTACAAATACGTAACAGGGTAGCCACACACTGCCTGCAGTGCTTATCTCACCAATTAACTAATACTGTGGTTCCTCTGTAAATGAGCTGCTCCATTCATCTCCCCTGAAAGTACTGGAAATTGGATTTAGTATTACCTCCTGTGATACGAAATGTAGTTCCAGGAATACGTCCCCAGCGTCGGGGGAGAACAGTGGAAACAAAAGCAGAACCCAAAACAATGGCTATATGTTAAGTTACGGGTCGTTAAGTTCCTGTAGTGGAAAAGGCCTAAAATTTGAGTTTTGATCAGCCTGAAATGTTAGTTCCCAGTTTGTTGCTTTCTCATTATTGTGCGTTACATCGTTTGTGATGCTAACGCCGCTGACAACATGATGACAACTGGCTCAGGCCAGGGATGTAAGAAGGATTTCCTGGGATGGAAACGCTGATCTGTTCTTTTGGATCTGGTGAGACTTAAAAAAAAAAGAAAGAAAAATAAATAAAAGTGTGACTCAGCTTTTTGCTGTTCACACAGCAGAACATCTGACATATTTGGAGCTTCAGTGTGAACGGAGCCTCAGACTCACCGTCATCAGATTTGAATCCAGCTGCTCGGTCACAGTGTGGACGATTCAAATCAGCACATGCTGGTTGCACAGTGAGATCTGTGAATGCCTGCTGTCGTACAACCAGGTTTCCCCACACACACGAGAACCAGCTCCACGCTGAAATGCATTCTGGGATGTAACAACACATTCATGTCTCTGTCGCCCCCCCAGTGCCCACAGCTGTTATGACCCGGCTGGTTCGCTCCAGGACTCACTCGGCCTCCAGCGTCGGCTCCACAGACGGCGTCCGGAGCCGCAGTACCACCAACACACTGCCAGAGGGCGCCAACTCCACCAGCCCCGAACACACAGCAGCACGCACCATCGAAATGACTGCGTAGGACTGTTCCTGCTCTGTTCTCTCTCTCTTTACTCTTCGATTCTTCTTTTCCTCTCCTCCTCAGACGCTGCGCGAACTCTCCTCTGTCACAGCAAAACCGTTGTAGTTGTAAACGTTCTTCCCAAAGAACTGAAAAGGGTCACGTCGTATATAAAGTAGAGTCGACTGTTGTCAGGAACAATATCCATAGATTTGGCCGCTGTCATAAACGGTTCGGCGTCAGCGGCAGCCGTGTTGGCTCTTTTAGGATGCTCAGTTCGTACTTTCACTCCCTCCTCCCTGGAGCCATGCGGTTGCGGTGGTGACGCTGTAGATGTAACTGTACATGGAGTTCAGCTGGTTCCTATTTATATAAACAGTTGTGTTGTAGTTGTACAGTAGACTGTTCTGCTGTTCAGGTCAGATCATTTCTCTTCCTTTAGTTTGTTCCCGATCCCTTCTTTTCATTATTACTCTTATTATAACCATTATTATTTTACGGTTAATGCTGTTGTTGTTGATGGTGGTGGTGTCGGTTGCTATGAAGCTCGTTTTCTGAAACGATTAACTCTCTTCCTACCCATAAAATTACACAAACTTATATATATAAATATTTCACCAAAAATGTAGATGCACTTTCCCAAAAAATAGTTTTTAATATCAATCGTGCCCCTCCCACCCTGGAATGCCCGACAAAAAATCTGTTACTTATGAGTAAGCAGGGGAATTTGATGCAAGACCTTAACAAAAGCAAAACAATGCCAAAAGATGTACAGAAACTCAAACATGCAGAACAATGCGACAGTTTGTGTAACCAAACTTCAGGGTTGAAAACAGTGAAAGGAGGTTCTGTCGGTCATTAGGTTTTGAACGAGAAGCTTCCTGCTCTTATCGTTCTTTCAAACAGCCCAAATATCTCTTCAGCAGCCGCAGTTAGTCGCTGCTTCACCAACTTTTTGGACTTTTTTACAGTGACAGTAACTTTTACTCCAGATAAAAGCCATGTAGCACAACAGGTATTAGCCCCGGTTTAATGTATTAACATTACATTCGAGTCACAGAGCTTAAAAAAAAAAAAAAAAAGCTTTTGAAAAATAAATACGCTGCAATTTTTGAAGACAGAAATGATAAATGTCCTTGTCAGTTTGCATGACGTGGACTAAAATTAAAAAGTCTTATTATTATTATCTGCATTTGTCTGTATTGATGTTACTTTCTAATATTGTTGATTTATACTTTCACGTGTCGTACAAAATGAGCAAGCAGAAGTGTCATTTCCGGCTACTTAGATAGAAAGCACAGACGCAACTTGGGTTAAAACTTTTCATCGTGCAGCAGTTTATGTTTTCTCATCCAGATGTTAGAAGAGTCTAGAAATACCTTCAGAACAGCGATAAATGCTGTTAAACACAACCTTCTTGGTATTTTTCAGAAAAACTAAAGCTCAGTCCTGTGACTCGAATGTAAAATTAAGAGGGCACAAACTGGGACTAAACATGTGTAAGAGTTTTAGTTTAGCTCCCTTCAGTGTTTTCCTTTTAACACTGCATGCTAGCATACAAACATTACTGTAGATATGAGACTTGGTTGAGAAGATCACAAATACAGTTTGATCTTGTTTTGCTCATGTTTAAACAGGACTTCGCTGTGTCGACCGCTGCTAGCAGTAGTTGTTTCTGTGAAGGAAGGTTTTGTTCTGGTATTTCAGGCTCCGGAGGGTGAGCCATTGATTTTTACAAAAAAAAAAATTATTGCTTTATCCTCTAACCTCTTCGATTGATGGGGATCCTGAAAGCGCCCTGTTACCATCGCGTGTTCCTTTTCTATTACTGTACGTGATTCAGTTTCAGTCGAGCTGGTACTGAAGCCGCCCTGCTCCTGTTCATTCGGCCCGTCGACAGCACGCTCGTTGTGGAGTTTTGGCATGCGAACTGTGCCGTGGTATCAGTCTTGTGAGTAACTGAGATGTCGTTCGGCTGTAAACCTGCTTCCCTTCAACTCAGAGGGACAAAAAAACAAAACACCTCCACATAAAAATAATATAGAAGTTCGAAGTTACGTTTCTTCCGCGTCGCGTTGTCGCAGTTACAGGTTTTGTTTCTCTGGACTGAAAGCTGCCAGCGGGGTTTCTGGTGTGAGGTCCATTCAGCAAGGCACTCAAACGTTTTACATCATCGCTGTCCTGTGAAAACCATGTATCTCCCAAACGAGTAAAAAAACAAAAACAAACTCAGCATTTTTCAGATTATCGGAGGCTTTTTAATGGTTTGAGGTGAAGAATAGGATAAGAGGATCAATCAATAGCGTATCTGAAAAATTCTAAATCGCTAAATCTTGGTTATACGTCGTTTTTACTGGACAGTGACGACATGTTGATTATTGATTATTATACAGATGCTCTGACTGTAAGCACTTGTTTCAGTGACGTTGATTTGATAAATTGCACTTTAGGACTGTCCTCGCGCCTGTCCGTCAGACCTGTGACTGACAGGCGGCCATGTTGCTCGTCCTGCTGACGTTGACGTGGTTTCTGTAGTTTCAGGCAGTGATTCTGAACTTTTTCCGTAACGATGACTATTGTTTAAAGGAGCAGTGTGTAGGACTTAGTGGCATCTAGCGGTGAAATTGCAGTTTGCAACAATTTGAATACCGCTCGCCTCCTCTTCCAAGCGCGTAGGAGAAACTACAGCTACGAAACTTGCGAAAAACGCGAACGGCCCAATCTAGAGCCGGTGTTTGGTTTGTCCGTTCTGAGCTATTGTAGAATCATGGCGGCCTCCGTGAAGGGGGGCCGACAAGGTCGACCCACAAACTGTAACTCTTGATTCACACAAAGCAAATATTTAGATATTTTATTCTATATATCCTAACTGTAATTCTGCCGTCTGTTATTGTTCTCAATATTTATTACAACTATTACTTTTGAGATTTGTACTGAAGCATTGGTAGCTGTTCTGTTACGCTGAGGTTTGTCGTTCCACGACTTTTAATGTAAACAAGGTTTGTAATGAAATAAAGCTCGTTATCCAAAAAGGTGGTTTGACCCGAATGTTCTGCAGTGGTGGAAGAAGTAAAAACTGCAATACTACCATGTAAAAATACTCGTACACATACACGCAAAAGCCCTGCATTCAAAACCTTTAGTAAACAAACTGTTAACAGCAGAATCAAAGGTAATGTGGCCCCTCTGGTTATATCATTATCTATTATATTACTGGATTATATCAGTGTAAGCAGCGTTTTACTGTTGTAGCTGGTGTTTGTCTGTAGGGAAGCTAACTTGAAATTAAGCAAAAATATAGCTGAGTCGGATTCAGGGGTCAAATTTCGCCGTCGCGGCAGGAGTGGGTCTCAGTTTTAGGCCTGTGCAGTTGGCTGCTAAGTCAACGATCATCCATCAAACCCTGAAGACAGACTGGTTCTTTCATTCTACAGGTAACTAAAACTCTTTCACTTTAATTATAATAACCTTTTATTTATACAGCACTTTTCAAAATAAAGCTACAACTGTGCATTACATAGTTAAACCAGGACTGCAAAATAAAGTCAGACAATTAAAATAATACAAAATAAAAGACAAAAAACAAAACAATAATATAAGGGTATTGTCGGTAAGTTTGTTTTTAAGAAACAAACCTAAAAAATGTGTCACAAACCAACAAAACGTCAGCACTAATCAATGAAAAGGTGATTTATTGTCTCAAGTTGTTTACATTATTTAGCTCCCACACAAAATGTCTGCTGTGGTGTCGGGTTGAAACAAGTGCAACAGACAAAACCCAGACAACACACCGATGATCTGATCAAAAACATCTTCATCGGGTGTGAAATGCTGTTAACTTTAATCAGCAGCCAACGCGTGCGGGGTTCTTTGAACAGTCCGGCGCTGTGAGGAGGCAGCAGCAGGTTTTTAAGGTGGTCGGGGGGATCTGTTGGGCTCAGCTGGCAGCAGGGGGCGCTGTCTTGCTGCAGAGTCGACCCAGCAGACCGGCCATCTGCAGCAGGGAGTTAACGCCTTCAGCCACCCTCATGTGAGTGTAACCAATCTCCTGGAGGAGAGAACCAGAAACGACCACATCAGGTAAGAAGTTTAGTTAACGAGCAAAGTGAAACGTTTGGATTTCACTGTCAGATGTTACTCATGTGCTGCAACAGGTAGTGGGACTCATTTACCTGTAAGGTTATCTCCAACCGGTTAAAGGAACAGTTCAACGCTAGTTCTGTCTTTCAGAGAGTGAAATGAGAAGATCGGAAACAATCTCGCGTCTGTGTTGGCTACGCCGCTGGAGTTAGGACGTTGTTAGCCTAGCTTAGCATAAAAGACTGGAAGCAGGGGAAAACAGCTAGCCTGGCTCTGTCCTAAGTTGAAAAATACACCTACCAGCACCTCTAAAGTTTACCGATTTAACGTGTTTTATCTCGTTTGTTTAAACTGTACACAAAACAACAGTTTGTGGGTTTACTGTTAAACTACTGTTGACAAACAACAGTGAATCCATCCGTCCAGTAGTTCTGTCGCCGGAGAAAGTGAATAATCACTTCCCAAAATACTGAACTATTCCTGAAAGGTAGCACTGTGACTTGAAGGTCTCTAAAGCAGGTTGTAAACAAATTGAGGTTTTTTTTTGCTAGTTAAAGCACATGACATTTAATTTCTGCACTTTAACCGGTGATCCTTCTCCTTTTGCCTCCCTGCATTTCTTGTTAAATTTGACCTCAAAGTCCTTAGTTTTAATAGTAATGAGTAAGGCAAATCAATCAATTTTCTTAAGAAATGATTTAGTCTATAAAACGAAATGTCTTGTTTTAGCTCACCAACAATCCAAAACCCCCAAAATAATCAGTTTACGGTGATAAAACAGAGAACGAAACACCGCCTCACCTTGATGAACTCCAGTTTGAGGTACTCGGCCATCTGATAAGTCTTGCAGACCCTGAAGATGTTCCCGATGATGTCCTCCGGAGAGTAGCCCAGCGCCCACAGCTGCTCCACCACCTTATAGGCCATGTCGATGTTCCCGTCCACACAGTGTCCCAGCATGCTTTTCACCAGCAGAGGGTGGGGCTCGTCGCACACTTTGAAGACATTCTCGCTGTTGATGTAGCCGAAGCCGGAGTTGGTGGACTGCAGGTTGTTTAACGCCTGGAAACACAAAAAACAGGAAGTCAGCAAAACGACCGTGTGCCTTTGAGCCAAGCGCAGGACTCTTGACTCCGCCCCTCACCTGTCTCATGTCTCCCTGGGCGGTGAAGATGACGGCCTCCAGCCCGTCGTCTGACACAGACAGACGCTCCTTCTCCACCACCTCCTGCAGCCGGGCCAGGATCTGTCCGTCGGTCAGTTTGGAGTAACGCAGCACCGCACAGCGAGACTGGATCGGCTCGATGATCTTATCTGAGGCGTTACAGGCGAGAGCGAAACGCGTCGTCTTCGAGTAGATCTCCATGATCCTCCTCAGCGCCTGCTGAGCGCCGTCTGTCATGCTGGAAGGACGATAAAAGGATGGAGACATTATAGGTGGAAACTTCCCGTCTGCCTCCTCCTTCTGTTTCCAACAGCCACCAGAGATCTTTACGGTGGATAATAATCTTTAGTGTCTCCAGAGAAGCTGCATTTTCCTACTCCTCAGCCTAAGCAGGGAGTCATTTAAAAGACAAACTTCACCTGGAAACTTCAGTGTAGTCAGGTTAGTATTGTTAAATTTCAATAATGCAAGAAAAACAATACAAGTGTCTAATAAAAACATAAAATAAAGAAGTAAAAAAAAGGAGATGTATGTACAAGTCTATTTTTTTCTCTGTCCTATTGTTGTGGCAGGAAGTGACATATTTAGCAGCCAACACTGCACGTTCTCTGTTTCCCCCAGAAGAAGAGGTTCTTGCTCCCTTTCTGTCAGACTTCTGAATTTGGGGCAATTTTGTTAAAATTTTGGGAAGATTTCCTCCCTAATATTTCTGTATTTTTGTGTTCAGAAAGTGTAATTCTGTCATCACAATGGCAGCACAGCAGGTGTACGGCCAGACCGCGGTCACTCGGTCTGAACGCTGTCAGCGTCTCTCCGGTTCTCCTCAGTTACTGTGGTCTGTGGTCTGCCACAGCCAGATATGTTTCCAGGTTGTGCTGTGAGCGTGCGACGTCCTTCCCAACTGCCCTGAGGCCGAGCAGGTGAAAGGTCAGCCAGCCTCAGGACCAGTTTGCAGAGGGGGCTCTTTAATATGGCTCCAGACTTTGACAGATCGTTTTAGTAAAAGAGACAATGGAGACTTCCTGGTTAAATAAAGGTTAAAGAAGTATAATAATAAAACTAGAATTTGAGCTCAACATGTGACCCCCCTCATCAAAGGGTTGTGGATTTGCGTTAAATCTTTCTCAGATACTTTTATCTGAAGGATCTTCAGAGGTCTGAAAAGGTGAACGTATCCAGAAAAAAAGTCTAACTTAAATTTGTGTAACAGATTATGTTCTGTCTTTCTTATCCCTTGAATTATCTGGCGACTCCTCAGACTTGTCTTGGGACCCCTTGAAGGGTGCGGACACCCAGGTCGGGGACCGTCAGGAACTGTCTCACAGTTTAATTGTAAAGCTCCCTCCCCTTGATAATACACCTGTCGGCTTCGTCCAGGATGATGATCTTGTGTCGTCCTTTGGGCAGCGTGACTTTCTGCTGAGCAAACATCTTGATCTTGTTCCTCACCACGTCGATTCCCCTGCGGACACAACAGCAACACACAGCATTAACTGAGAAGCCGGTATGTGTTGGACCTTCAGCTGAGATTATTTTGTCAAATGCTGTATTATTATTATTATTATTAATATTATTAAAGGAGTTATTTCCAGTAGGCGTCTCACCTGTCGTTTGAAGCGTTGAGCTCCAGCACGGCGTCTTTCATGGACGCCCCCAGCAGAGCTCTGGCCAAACACAGGATGCTGGTGGTCTTTCCTGTGCCTGGAGGACCTGGATCACAACAGCCAAGACGTGATTATTTCTCTCAGTAATAAACTTCAGATGATTCACAGAGTCTGCGTGATCCGGCGTGCCACAAGGTTTGGTGTTAAGAGACAAAACCTTTACAACTTATCACTTTTAAAGATTTTTCAATAACCAGCTTGGCGTACAGGTAAGAGGTGTAGAGCTGAAATAATTAGATGATTAATCCTCTAGTCCACTTAGGAGCTTTGATGGACACTAATTGGCTGCAGAGGATATTTGACTTTATCATTATTATTATTATTATTATAACTGCTGACATTAAGACACTGTCTTGGCTGGACATGTGGTTGATCACTTTCGTTACTTTTGACAAATAAATGTTTTGAGTTAGTGACCTTTTTGCAGGACAGGGCAGACTCCATAACTGTGTTTAAGTAACTGAAAGACTGAGTGCAACAAAAGGTCTTGTGCACATTTTCCCTTTATTATGTTACTGGAGCTCCCAGAGCACCAGGCACAGTGGTTAAAGTGGTAACTTTTAATCTGCAGCCTGGAGACGATTTGATGCTCTTAAATTTTAATGTTTCAGTCCGTTCAGACTGACCTGCAATTATGATGTTGGGGACGTTTCCCTCTCTGGCGAACACCTCCAGCCGGCTCACCGTCTCCTCGTTCCCCACGATCTCGTTCAGCTTCAGCGGACGGTATTTCTCCACCCAGGGCAGCTCGTAGGCGCTCCCGGAGCTTTTGGCCGAGGCCTCCCCGGCTTCTGCGTCCGCCTTCTGTGCGCTCTCTGTCGGTTTCTTCTCACATTCAGCCTCCGCCATCTCCACGTCCATGATGGTGCGCTGTTTCTGCCGCTGCTGTCTGAACCGTCAGCCCGCGAACACCAGCGGGACGTTTCCTCTCCGACAGCCACACGATAGTAAACTAACGCCTCATTGGCCGAGCGTGATGGCGGCGGCGGCACTGATTGGCCGAGAACTTCGCGCTAAAACTCGCGATATTTGCAATCCACAAAAATAGTACAAGACGCCATAAACAAGCGTAACAAATAAACACATAATTAGTATATATTTTAAATTACAGAATTTGAATATTTCATTTAGATAATGGATTTTAAATGACAAAATTATTAGTAATAGTGAAAAGGCATTGCATTTTTCAGGCTATTTATTAATTTATTTTTGGCTTACTCGTGTTTTTATACTCGTTTCTTTGTTGCTGTATTTTTCTACATACACAATATGTGTACATGTGTATTGTAATTATTATATTATTGTAATATACTGTATATAGATGAGCATATAACTTCATTTCTTACGAATATATATTTTTTCTTACTAATTAATATATGAGTGAAACACTGAATAAACCAGTGAAACGCTTGTTAATCAATATTTTTTAAATAAATGTGGACATGGATAAGTGCGGAGGCCAGACAGGAAGTCGTCATCGGCCGAGTCTGAATCACTTCCTACTTCCGCAAACACAGTTCTGTGCAGCTTCCCCGTTTATCGGTTGATCAATGCGGCGGTTGACTTCTGCCTTTCGTTTCCTGGCTCCATTTAATATTTTCAACAGCTCCGAGATTTATGAGTGATTGATTAGCGTCATGACGGCCAACAGCCGCTGTTCCGCCGCGGAGCCTCCGGGCCTGGAGACCCAACGGCGGGAGATCGAGTCTCTGCTGCGGGAGTGTGAGCTTCGCGCTGGGGACAGTTGGTGAGAGTCCGCCCGCCTGCCTGCCGCTCTGCTACACACACACACACACACACACAGTGACAGGGCTAGCTGTTAGCATCACACGGATAACGTTACCTAACGGTTATTAACAGGTTTAACGACTGGGTCAAGCCGTTTTGGTGTCGGTGTGAGTTGGACGGTTTTAACGGTTCGGTGTTGGATGTTAGCCGCTGTTGCTGTGTTAGCTCATGCTAACTAGGCAGACGTTGAACTGACCGTTAGCCGACGCTGCTAACGTTAACGCTAGACTGTCAACCAGCTGAAATGAGATGTTCAGGGTCGCCTCGTAAGCTTCCACTTTTTGGTTTTTAACCAGAGCTAGACTTCCCAGTTTATTTCTCTCACGTAATCAACGTTTCACAATGATAACTGCAGCGGAGTAGGGCTGCAACTAAGGAATATTTTCAACCGATCTATTCATTATTTTGTTCATTGACTAGTGTTTGGTCTATTAAACGTCAGAAAATAGTGAAAAATGCCTGTCGCAATTTCCCAGAGCCCGAGGTGACATCTTGAAGTTGCTTGTTTTGTCCGACCAACAGCCTTAAATCCAAAGCAATGACATTTACTATGTTATAAAACAGAGAAAGCAGCAAATTCTTACTTTAAACTAAATAATGTGAGGGGTTTCTGCTTTATAATCGACTTAAACTCTTTACCAACTATCAAAAGTGTTGCTCATTCAGTCGACAAATTGATTAATCGATAGTTTCAGCTCTACAAAGAAGTCACAGATAAATAGTCAGTGTTTTCTCACAGATAAATGACAAAAACAAAACAACCCAGCATGCCGTTCACAGCCTGACCTTTTGGATTTCGAGACCATAGATATTTGGGAGTTTAAAGAAATCCAATAACAATATATCGGCAGGTAGTCATTTTTTTTAAACAAACACATAATCAACAACAACAACCTTAGATTTAGTTTTTTTTAAGGATTGGGACCACGATACATACTAAGTAGGACGTTTTGCAGTGTAAAAATGAACTTGTCAGAGCTCTCTGGTGGACAAACTCTGAAATGGAGGTACTGTTTCTAAATGACCTCAGACCTTTCTTGTTTTTTAGCGTCTGACTGATATTGATAAATATCTGAAATAAAGCTAATATCGGCCGATATACAGGTCTGGCCAATTTAACGGTCTGGCTCTGATATCGTTAAACACGCTTCTGTATTTAAGACATTTGCACATTCCTCAGAAACTCTTCTTTATACTTGGAACTGAAATATTCCACACATGGCGAGTGTTTCCCCAAAGTTGATGCACTAGTTTCTTTTATAAAGCAGCGAGCGACAAATCTCGTTACTTTACGTCTTTGGGGAAAAAAGCCTCTGACTTGAGTGCATCCATCAAGAAAAAGTCTCAAATGTCAAAACAATGATTACATGAGAGACACAAGCTGAGGCTGATGCTTTTATATATATATTTTTTAACGGTTCGATACCAATAATGTAATAATGCCAGGTGTTAGGGTTAATAAAGAGCTTTGACACACTAAATCATTTTGCAAAATTAAAAAAAAAGGCTGAAGTTGGCTTCTAGTTTACCCATTTAGTCTCAACTCAAAGAAAAATATTCAGCTTGTGAAAGCAGACGGGTGATCTCATGAGGTGGATCGAGACTTTAAACCTGAAACCGAAGCAGCATTCTGTCGGCGGTACCAAGCAGTGTTTTGCCTTCGCTTGGTTTCATTTTCTATTCACTGTCAACACGTGCAGTTACAGGAAAACCAGACACAGGGAGAGAACAAGATGGACGGATGGAAAGATGGTTAGTTGCACAAAAAAAGCTGTTAGTTTGTTTTTTTTAAAATGTATTTATTTTTTTAAGATGGTAGGAAGCAAAATGGTCTGTGATCTGTCAAACTGCGATTAAAATAATGAGACCCAGAACTGACTGAGTGGGACTCAGAAGCAGAACAGAGGAAAGACATCTTTCAGGGATCAAGACCAAGTGAAGATACTTGACTCAGACTCTCGGGGAAGTAAAGCAGGTCTGTGTCTGTGAAATGTAACACTACAAATGAAAACCAAACGTGTGCGTCGGTCACTGAGCTCTGATCAGTGCGGCTAACTGTGGATGTGTTGTGGCGGTTGGAGGTTGTGTTTGTTTGTTTGTTTTCCTGGTGGTTTAAAAGTTTAGGTTTGCTTCTGGACCATCTTAGATTCACTTCCTGTATTTGCCGTTGCTCGTTGTCATGTTCGGGCTTTAACAGGTGGAGCATTCTGCTGCAATCAAAACTAAATCCATTATTTTTGCGAACGTTAGATGAAGAGCTGAGTTTTCGTCCCGAGCTCGTGTAAATGAAAGCACTCGGGCGGTGGAGTGTCTTACATAAAGCATTTCTGTGGTGACTCGCTGAAGAGGTGGAGGTGTTGGGTTTGTCGGTGTCAAGTGTTTGGACTCTGGTGTAATACCGACATTCAGGAGTGGGCGATATGGACTACAGCTGAAACGATTTGTCTATTAATTTGATTAGTTGATCGTTAGAAAATTAATCTGCAACTATTTTGGTAATCGATTCATCGTTTAAAAGTCATTTTTAAAGCAAAATTCCTTAACTTTTCCTCGTTCCAGCTTCTTAAAGATTCGGATTAGCAACTTTTCTTTCTTATGTGATGATAAACAGAATATGTTTGGGTTTTGGGCTCCAACAAAACAAGCAGCTTGTTGACGTCACCACGGGCATTTTTTGCTTTTCACCTACATTATAAGTAAATGTTTATGTTTACCTCTCTTTGTTCAGCTCGGTTGTCCTTGTTTTTAGCTGCACGTCTATTCCTCCCTTCCTGAAAATTGTTCTTGGAGCCGTGTACAACATCGAGACCAACGAAAAACCAGAGTCAAATTGCTTGTATACTTGGCCAGTAAAGCTGACTCTGCTTCTGAGTTTACAGACCAATGATTACAAGAAAATAATCGACAGCTTAGCCGCAGCCCTAAGTGAATTGAGAAACTGTTAATGCGTCGAATAACCAGACAAAAAGATCTGTTTTTGGTTAATCCTGCAACTGAAATTCATAACAAATCAAAGTTTGTAATTTCATTGATTTGAAAAAATCACATAAAAATCCAATATGACCACAAGTCAGTCCCGCTCGTTGATTTAAACATTAACCACAAAGGCCCAACCTCTGACGCCTCGTGGTGTTTATCGTTACATCTGTGAACCCTTCTGACAGAAGCTGCTGAGTTTTCAGATTGATCAGATACTGTGGCTGAAGTTTCTGTTGTGGTCTGAGCTGAGTTTAGTTTTAGTTCCACGTCTGTCGCTGGGTCTGTCCTGGTTTTTCTCAGTAAACTCTGTACCAAGTGAAAATAGGCCTGAGTGATAATGACATCAATGTAACAGCACTTTTGCCCCGGGCTGCGACAACCTAAACATTTTTTTCATTATTGATTTTAATCTGTTGATTTTTTTTTTTCAGTTTGTCGTTTTGTCCATAAAATGTGAAGGTAAATGGTGGAAGATGTCACATTTTCCCAGAGACAAAAGTCTTGTTTCGTCCAACCAACAGTCCAAAAACAAAGATATTTAATTTAAAATGAGTCCTCACATTTGAGAAGCTGGGACCAGAGAAAGGTTTGACTTTTTTTGCTGGATGAATGACTTATCAATATAACATGATGATATTTTAACAATGTCTATTGCTGCCATAGAACAATAATTACACGCACAGTATTAAAAAAGAAAGTCATTAGTAATGCAGGTCAAATGTGGGTAGAGGTCATTTAAAGGAGGGGTGTGTGATTCTAAACCTGAAAAACCCTCCGGTGTGTGTGCTCAGCACACAAAGAGGCTCGGACCGAGCCGCACAGCACTGTTCCAGCCATGATTAGTGTGTCAGGTGACGTTAAACGACTTGCTCACGGACATTCGGCTCACTTTCTAGTTTAAGATCTGCTGCTGTTGTGATGTTAGCTGCAGCAGCAGGAGAGTTGTGAGCGTCGCTGTCTGGAGCTGCTGTGCTGGCTCTGGGAAACCGTCTCGTCCTCTCTGGCTGTTAGCTTCGCAGCAGCGACTGTAGCGACAGTTTGCTAACCCGCAACCTAGCTAACGTTAGCTACATTACTGGCTGTGTCGCTGTTCGCTCTGTATCATGGTATTGGTCATCGTATTGGATTTCTCCAGAATCGCAGACCCGACCTTTAACTGTAGCGCAGCCTTCATCACAATGTAACAGTAATCAGAACCATAGACAATATCTAGTCCCACGCCGTGTTATTAATATATCGATATGATGCTTTTTGAGGGAATTAATAAGAAAGTAACAAACGAAACAAATTGTTGTTGTTGTTGTTTTCTTGAAAATCATTAAACAAATGTGGAACCTTAATCCTAAAGTTAATTTACAGGTGAAAAAATAAGCCGTTTCTGTGTTCTCACCTGATCGTCAGTGGAAGTATCAGCCGGTTTACCTGCGCTGTTTGCTGACGTCACTGATATAAAGAAACCTTTAAAAGCTCATGTATTAAAGACCCGTCAGTCAGCTGGTGCGGATTATGTCATTAAAGAACGGATTGAAAAAACAGAGAAAAGCTCATAAAGTAAGTGGTGTGTGTGTGTGTGTGTGTGTGTGTTGCAGGTACGTGGTGGAGCGTCGCTGGTATGAACAGTGGAAGGAGTTCGTGGAGACCAGAGACCAGAACTCGTCGTCCTTCCCCGGTCAGATCGACAACACTGAGCTGTTTGAGGGTCAGTTAACGCCCCGCTGCGCCTCAGGACGTCGACACCCGAAAAACTAAACTCTTCCTACAAACAGCACGTCCCTCCTCCGGTTCCCTGATATCTGTTTCTCCTCTTTTCCATCACTGTCGTGAACGTTTTCTGTCATCTGCTCTGACCTCCGACAGCAACAACAAACACCTGAAAACAAACCTTTCTGTCATTTGCTTTAGAGAGAGGTTTGAGAAAAGGATCCTGTTTTTGTGGCAGAAGTTTTGAAGAATCACTACGAAGGAAATGCTGACGTCGGACATTTATTTAACAGGCTGTAGCCGTGATCATTCTGAATTTGCTTTGGTGATAGTCCGAATCAGACGAATATGCTGGTTTGCTGATATTAGCCTCCTCCTCTGTTCTGAGAAGCTGCTAACAGTGTTTCAGTGGAGCGGCTTAGTGTCTTGTGCTCTTCTAAATTCTGTTTCAGACTTTTTCCACCCCGACAAAAACAAAACTCTCGAACAAACCTTTAGCAGGATCTGGAACAAGTTTCAAGATTCTGACTGCACAAAGAATTAGATTTCCGCAGCTTCGGGTTTAAAACGTGGTTCTGTCTTTTGAGTGAGCATCAGTAATGAGTGACACGTCTCCTGTTGGCAGATCTGGACTCGTACCACCTGAAGGAGCGTCTGGTGGAGAACGAGGACTTCATGTTGGTGCCAGCTGAGGCCTGGCACAAGCTGCTGGCCTGGTACGGCATGGTGGACGGTCAGCCGCCGCTGGAGCGCAAGGTAACATCGCACACGGCAGACACGTCAGCCAATCACCTGCTGGTGTCGTCGTTTTGTTTCAGGGGGACTTCAGACAGTTTAACTGTGTGTGTGTGTGTGTGTGTGTGTGTGTCAGGTGGTGGACCTGCCCAGCACCCTGAAGGTGGAGGTTTACCCCGTTGAGATCTTCCTCTGTCTCCATAGCAACATGGAGAACGTCATCACCGCACAGTTCAGCCGCACCGACAACATACGTGAGTGTGTGTGTGTGTGTGTGTGTGTGTGTACACATCTGTTGTCTGTATTACTCTCTGACAAAAAATGTGGAGAGTCGGCATTCCAGTTCATCCCAAAGGTGCTGGATGGGGTTGAGGTCAGGCCAGGCGAGTTCTTCCACACCGAACGGGGAAGACGTCTTTGTGGAGCTGCTTTGTGCTCGGGGGCATCGTCATGTTCAAACAGGAAAGACAAACACAAACTGTTGATACAAAGTTGGAAGAACACTGTTGTCTGAAACGTCAGTGTCGGAAAAACAGACCAAACGTACATTAAAGTTTGTGCACAGGTCCCGTTCAAAACACTGAAACTCAGAACATGTTAACTCTGCTTCAGCTGACGATGGTCGACATCATTTATGATGGGAAGAAGAACTTTCTCCATAAAACTGTAACGGGACAAGTTTGTGAAAGATGAAAGTTGATTCTTGTGTATTATCCCTGCAAGTTAATGTGAATCTCTTTGTTTTGTTTGATTCTCATCAAGATTCTTATTAAGCTTCTGTTTTTTTCACTACGCGTTTCAAATTTGCATACTTCTAGTAGTGTTATTATTATTATTATTATTATTATTATTTCTTTTCTCCTCACTGTTTCCGGTGCGTGTTTGCTTTTGCATTATTATCCTTTGTTGCACAAAGCATGGCCAGTCAGTGCTTCAACGGCTACATCATTTGTGTATTTCTTTGGTAAATCCATATATATATATATATATATATATATATATATATATATATATATATATATATATATATATATATATATCCATATTTCTGAATATGTAATGTTTGAGGAAACAACAGATCGAATCTCCTTTAAACATTATGGTGTGTGTGTGTGTGTGTGTGTGTGTGTGTGTGTAGAGTCGATCCAGAGGGCGATGTGTGAGGCCTTCTCGGTGCCTCCGGGCTCCGAGTGTCGTCTGTGGATGAAGAGTTCGGACAGCAGCTGCGAGCGTCTCAGGAACGTCCACGTGAGCGTGCTGGACGCCTGTTTGAGCTCAGGGATGGTGAGGACGAACTCGCTCGCACTGTGTAATATCACTCACGTTCACGTCTCTCTACAAACACTAACTTCCTCATAGCCACAGCCCTCCTTTTTAAACAACACTGTCACCTGTGTGTGTGTGTGTGTGTGTGTGTGTGTGTCAGACGGTGATTATGGAGACAAGGAATGCCGACGGCACCTGGCCGAGCTCCAGACCTCAAATCATGTAAGAACCCACCTGTGCGTCTCTCGTTGGTCTTTAATGCTTCCTTTTTCTGTCTGTATCGCTCCGTTTGTTGTTTCTTCCTTTTCCTTTCTCACTCTTTCACGTCCTTCTGTTTGTCCCTTTCTTCCTGTTCTACCTGTCTCAGCGTCTTTTACCTGTCTGTGTCTTTTACTGTCTTCACTTTGCTTTCAGTTTTGTTTTCTTTGAAAACCTCTCCTCTTCCCTCTCTGAATGATAAAATGATAAAATGTCAGTCAGCACCAGCAGCCCGGTCTCAAGTGAATCCACTTCATTCAGACTTTAGACTCTGTGTGTGTGCAGAACCTGCGCAGCGTTTTTCCGAAAGGTTTTTAGTTGTCAGTTTTTGTTTAGATTTTTCTTCATCGCAAACAACAAAAGGATTTTTCTTCGTACAACACTGCCCCCCTGCCTCCTCTTCCTCCTCCTGTTTTCCGTGTGAACAAACTGTAAACCTGAACTGTCCTGATCTGAATCCGCTGCTGACGCGTGTTCTGCTTTTTCAGGAGGAACTCTGTGGAGGAGCAGGACTCGTACCGAGGACAGCCGGGAGTCTGCGGCCTCACCAACCTGGGCAACACCTGCTTCATGAACTCTGCTCTACAGGTGCGATGCACACACACGCGCGCACACACACACACACACACACACACACCTGAACAAATCCTGAGGAGAAGGTTTGGGTTTTGTTTAACTTTTTTCTATCCCGGCACTGATTCTGTCCAGAAACTGGAAGTATATTTGGATTATTTCTGGAAAAATGGTCAGATGGGGGGTGTGTGTGTTAATATTTGTATTACTGTGTTTTGTGAAGCTCAGATACTCTTTGGAGTGTAAACACTACGTGTGTGTGTGAGTGTTGACACACATGTAATCAGTGGTGTAGACAGAAACTCAGCAGGTCCAAACTTCACTTTTAAAACATGAAGCTGATCTGAAGAGCATATTTTCTTAACGAGTCGCTGCTGCAGTTCAGAACCAGCTCTCTGTACTAAACCCTGTTTAAAAGGAGCCAAGTGTTTCGACATTTGTGCATCTTTGAAGCTCTCTGTTGGGATTTTAACAGATTCGAGGTTACAAGGCATCACGAAACCTGCTCGGGGCACAATTAACACCTGGCTGGTGTCAGATTTCCACACAGACTGAAGGATCCCGGCTGCACTGAGCCTTTGTCTGCCCAATGTTTCACTTTCCTTCAAAACCTTTTTATTAATATTCATTGAAAACCTTAAGTCGGACGGTTGGAGTGTTTTGTCAGGTTATCAGGTCTGCCGTGCTTCGGTTTTAAACTCCCCAGTACCCACGGAAACCTTTATCTCCTCCCGTCTCCTCGTCTCTCTCTGCAGTGTCTGAGCAACACTCCTCCTCTGACCGAGTACTTCCTGCAGAGCTCCTACCTGGAGGAGTTGAACTTCACCAACCCTCTGGGTATGAAGGGGGAGATCGCCGAGGCCTACGCCGACGTCATCAAACAGATGTGGTCTGGGAGGCATTACTCCGTGGTGCCGCGCGTCTTCAAGGTACCAGCACGTTAAACTGATGTTACCGAGTACTCACACATGTCTGTTTCACTTGAATGATACCACGGCAAATAAAAAATCAATAATAATAAACCCTGAAACAACAACATACCCTGGAGCAGGTGGGTAGTGGTCCAGAAGTGGACTTTGGATCCTGAGTGTGTGGAGCAACTTCATCACAAAAGACAAAAAAATACTATTTTGAAGTGTAGTATTTTTTTTTTTAGGCCGCTGTCATCTCAGCAGCACAAAGACTAGCAACACTGCTGGAAGTTAATATTGTAGTTAATACATTCAGTTATCACAGCAGACAGAACAGATCCGAGGTCAGTGAGGCAGCTGTCTGTCAGAAACTCAGAACAGGAACAGAGGAGTGAAACTAAACTCCAAACCACAGAGACTCCTGACTTACAGACGAGATACAAACTACTGAGAGCCGAACGCAGAGCATTAGAAATGTTGCTTTCTTTAGTATCATCGCATCGTCTCTTTATACTTTATATCTGCTCACCGGCCCTCTGACGTCACAGGATCAGGTTTTCATGTTGCTTTCAGTGTGAAATGCAGCTTCAAATGTAACAAATATGCTGTAAACAACAACTAGTTTTTGTCTAGCCTCAACACGTAATGTAGAAACGAACAGAGTTCGATTCTAAAGTCCAACAAACACCGGCCCGTCGGCTAGCGCTGCATCATGTGACGCCTGAAACACACACTGGATGTTTTCATACGGACAGACCAAGTAGTCGAGGTTCAGTAGTCTGGATGTGCAGATCCAGGGAGCAAATGTAATCACACTGCTGCTTCGCTGTTTAGTTGACTCAGGTCGACGCTGGCTTAAAGGACAGTGGAGCGTCCTGACGAGCTGCATACGTCAGTGTGTGGATTTAACATGGGACAGCTGTTCGGCTGTTTTGACGTGCGTCAGAGGCCACTACAGCGACATTATCAAGTTATATCTGGAAAAACCAATGTTTTCATGTGAAAACGACACGTTGACAGCGGTGTTTTCAGGTTGCTTTTTAAAAAGCTGTCTGTCCACACTGAATCAACTAAACAGTAGGAAAAACCAAATCATGCAGGACAGACGGCCTGGTTACTCTGCTCAGTCTCAGCGGGTTAAACCTCGGTCCTGTATTGAAACATAAGGAGGGAGGCAACAAAACACGGTTTAGTTCAGCTACCTGGTAACCAGGTGAGTAATAACTCCTGTCCTGCCGCACTGAGACAACAGTCACTATGTGTCGTCTGGCAAAATACACACTTTTACATAGTCGGCCATTTTGACTTTTACATGGAGTGATCACAGCATGGGTTAGAGAAGTCTTAACTTTGCTGCCACATGGCCTCCGACCAGGTTTACCAGCTGATTTAACCTCTGGATCCATTTTTTAAAGGCAGTTTTTTGGTGTGGACGTCGTCTCCATCTGGAATTCAGATGTGACTGCAGTCCACTGTTAATGACAGAAGCTTCAGTCTCAGTTACTGCAAAACTGTGAGGATACAAAAAAAGATGTGATGCATTACCTTGCCCGTATGTTCAATGCACGTCTCAGTTTCTGTGTTTGTGTGTGCGTGCAGACGAAGGTGGGTCACTTTGCGTCTCAGTTTCTGGGTTACCAGCAACACGACAGTCAGGAGCTTCTGTCCTTCCTGCTGGACGGGCTGCACGAAGACCTGAACAGAGTCAAAAACAAGGAGTACATCGAGCTGCGGGACGCAGACGGACGGCCAGACCAGGTGAGCTGCTCCGACCACACCTGAGAAACAACCCACGCCCTCAGCTCAGTCCGTGACGGGCCCTTGGTACTCTGCCGGAGAACCCGGAGCAGCAAGTGGGGTTGTTGGGTTCTGCGTCCGAGTGCCTGCTGTCTACTTTCCCCACTTTGGCTTCCAGTTTGTGTATAGCATTAGCCTTTTTACGTTTTGGTGTGTTTGCCTTTTCTGGCACCTAAATATATTTCTAGTTTTTACAATAACTTCTTCTAAGGCTCCAACCAAATGTAGCAACTGTTTGATGATGATCTCATTATTCACGCTTCTCCTTCCTGTCCCACAGGAAGTGGCAGAGGAGGCGTGGCGTAACCACCGGCGGCGGAACGACTCGGTGATCGTCGACACGTTTCACGGCCTCTTCAAGTCCACGCTCGTGTGTCCGGAGTGCCTCAAGGTCTCCGTGACGTTCGACCCCTTCTGCTATCTGAGCGTCCCACTTCCTGTCAGCAAGGAGCGCGTCATGGAGGTCTTCTTCGTCTCTCTGGACCCCTACGCCAAACCTGCACAGGTAACTGTTTCTGCCATATTTTACTGTCTGCTCTGGAGACATTTCTGCACTCAAACTGTGATTGTTTTGTGCTCTAACTATGTTTTCTCTACTTAAATACTCTCTCTCTCTTCACTTCCAACATCAGGAAAATGAAGAATATTAAGTACAGCAATATGAATATAATACAAATATCCTGTGTGTGTTTGTGTCTGCAGCATCGTGTCGTGGTTCCCAAAGCAGGAAAAGTGTCCGACCTCTGCTCTGCGCTGTCAGAGATGACCAACGTACCTCCCACACAGGTCGGCCTGTGTGTGTGTGTGTGTGTGTGTGTGTGATGTAGATAGTTACAGTTGAGCCCATAACAAAGGAACAGTAAGAGTTCGTGCCAAAGTCTGTGGTTTTCTGTCGGCCTTTGTGAACCTGTGGGGGAAAAACACTCATGAGAAGTTAAAATTTGTGATTGTGTGGAAAAGATATCTGAATAAAATATTAGTGGCGAGGTTACACAAAGACTCAGAGACAAAAGCAGGTCATAATTGTAACTTACATGTCTCACAGCTGTTCACCAAGGCCGTTATTTTTTGTGTAACCTTTTCTGCTCATTCACAGACTTGAATTTCTCATGTTCTCAGTTTTTCTCGGGTTTACAAAGAGTGTCACGCTACCCATCGCTGTACCCTAAAAATGTAAAGTGGACATCTCGATCCCGTAGGTGTGAGAAAGCCCTGATTCTGAAACTCACCAACCCTCTGAAGTCTACGCACACCTGCACTGTGCAGTCTGCTCTTAGACCTCCCCGGGAAAATGAGCTTTCAGTGTCTTTGCTTCTTCCAAAGGAAATAACCTTCAGAATATTGGATGTGAATGTTTGAATTAATAACTTTGTCCTCTTGTGGCTATGATATTTTTGCCCTTGTCACCTATTTGTCTCTCGAAGCTTATCGTTTGTTTTATCGTGTAACTGTCACTTATTGTTTGTATATCGCTGTGAACAGGACGCACAAGAGAGCTCGCTCTGTCGGTTTCCCCTCTGTAAACCTTCATTTGAGCCCACAGTTAGTGGGCTGAGGATCAGAGGAGGAAGGTGTTAACTGTGTGTGTGTGTTTCAGATGGTGGTAGCTGATGTGTTCAACCATCGTTTCTATAAGATCTACAACGCTGATGAATCTCTGAGCTGCATCCTGGACCGAGACGACATCTTTGTGTAAGAAAACCTCAACTTTTTGTCAGCTACTTGTCTTTGAACGGTCGGTTTGTCTGTTTGGTCTCATCTGCGCGACGAGTCATGAGCCGAGATGAATTTTCTCTGCTGTTGAACTTGATACTGCGTCCAGGTACGAGCTGAGCGTGCTGGAGGAGCAGCAGGAGGAGCAGGTGCTGCTGGCTCTCTACCTGAGGGAGCGCTCTCACTACAGAGACTACGGCTCGGGCAGCAGCTCGTACGGCACGGCGCTGTTCGGACACCCGCTGCTGCTCAGCGTGCCGCGCAGCAGCTGCAGCCAGGAGGCGCTCTACACGCTGTTCCTGCAGAGGCTGGCGTGAGCAAAGCACACACAGATACAATAAATCCAAAACTCTCTTGCTAATCACTTTACATACTTTTACTAATTTCTGTTTTTTAGTTGCAAGTTTGTTTACAGTTTGCTATAAACTATATATTACTAAGCTGTTGGTGTGTGTGTGTGTAGGCGCTACGTGCGACCTCCCGACCCCTCTGAGGAGCTGGAGGAAGAGAAAGAGGAGGAAGATGATGATGAAGAGGAGCTGTACAAGACTCAGACCAACGGCATCAGTGACGGTATTGTCTCCTCCTGCAGCTACAGACACAGCTCCTCTGGAGGATCAAAACATCATTTACACTCACGAGTTTGTGTCTAAACTAGTTTAGTGTTAATCCGTCCCTGCAGGCTCGTGATTTGTCCAATTATTCAACAGAACATTAATGGACAAGAATTTCAAAAGAGTATTTATGAAGCAAATAAGCTAAAAAGTGGATGTTTCCAACTTCTCAGATGTAAAGACTTTCTGCGTTTCTCTGTTTTTTAGTTATTTTGCCAGTTATGTTACATACAAGTGTCAGCTTACACAGACACCAAAACTACCGCTGAAACAGAAGAACATAACTTTTTACATGTAACATCACATTATAAACAAAAGCGTTTCTGTTTAAAAAAAGGTTTCCTTTCTAAAACACAGCTCAAGTTTTTTTATAATCATCCTTCAACAGACCCAAACAGAGATGCACATCTTCGGGGTTTCCACTATTTTCTGACATTTTCTAAACAGTTGATTAATCAGAAGCTGAAGTTCAGCTCCACTCTGATTGGCTCTGCGTTGTTTTCTCAGATGAGGAGCAGGAGGATGTGGAGAAAGCCGGGCCCTCTCAGACAGAACCCTGCTGCGGTGATTCATCGACAGACAGCCAATCAGACGGCACAGCTACGGCCGAGCCCCAACCCGATCTCAACCACACGCAGCCGTCACTGGACCACGGTGACGTGGAGACCAATAACGGGTCCCAGAACCAGACTGAGCCCCTCTGCAGCGCCGACGCTAATCCCTGCGAGGACTCTGGCGGGAGCACCGACGCCCGCTCCGAACCGCCGGCAGAGCCACCGCAGCCCTGCGAGGCCAAGGAAGAAGAAAAAGAAGAAGACAAGCAGGAGGAGGCGTGTTCCTCCAGCCCACCAGCCAATGAGCAGCCAGCTAAGAGGAGAGCGTGTTGTAAGAGAAGGAAGAGTATGTTCACCATCCAGGCGGTCAACTCCAACGGGACGACCGAGAGAGGGACGGGAGAGGGAGGCAGCGCTGTGTCCTTCAGCTGTAAGTCTGAACACACACACACACCGTCATCTTCACACCTTAATTCTGGCAGCCATCAAGAGGCCATCCTTTATGACAGCAGTTCAATTTCTTATTCTATCTTCAACTTTATTGTCCTCGAGGTGAAAAATATAACGAGTGGTAAAGGTGAGGGAGTCAGTCAGTCACTAGGAGCGATCACAGCGTTGAATTAGTATGTTGAGATATTTTACTTTACTTGTTTTTAAAAACATTTCCAAGGTTCCTTAAAAAGGTCAGATTCTCTCGTTCTGGATCATTTGCTGAAAGAGGACGATATTAATATTTTAAACAACTGAAAAACTGTCTGTTAGATGCTTCGAGTACAGTGAAATGAGTCTGCAGAGTTTAATACAGATGTAATGTGGCCTGCAGCTGACTGGCAGTGTTGCATTAAAATAACATTTTTTATAAATGTCCATTTCACTGAACTGCAGTACTGCCTCTGTGTCTCTGCAGCTCAGCCGTACGTGGCCATCGACTGGGATCCTGAAATGAAGAAGAGATTCTACAATGAAAATGAGGCCGAGGTCAGTGTGAACCCGTGTTTATTTAGATTAAAGACCGTATATAAAGATATATATATATATACTTCAAATAAAGATAACAGTCTACCCAACTGATATTTTAGACTGATAAAAAAAAAACAGCTGTGTGCCTCAAGTTAGCTTTGTTGTAATTTGATGGAGGGCACATTAATTTAAGGAAGTGCACTACGGGTTGTCACAGGGCCATTACACAAGACATAGTCTCAAGAATATGTAAAAAGGCCTTTTACCATTTCAGTTTATGTGGTGCTTTAGTGCATATTAAGTAATCTGGGCGTTTCCTGGCTGGTAACCAGCCTCGCTGACACAGTATCAATAAATCAGCAGATTAATTTTTAACAAGAATCCCTCAAGTTTGGTTATTAAAGAATCGTGGTGAGGACATATAGTGAGTGGAACATTTTCTTAGTGTTGAAATATAAAGCGGTGGTTTGTGAATGACCTCATTGCTGCACAGCAGTTTCCTGCTGGAGCTGATATCTGGTCTGCGGTTTAGATGCATATTTGAACACTCGAACTGTTGATGTGAAAACAAAATGACTAAAGTAAAGCTGTACAAAAGTAAATGTTGGAGACTCGGCTGTTCTGCCCGATGGGTCGAGTTTAACGCGTCCTCACGTCTGTCTACGCGTTCCCTCTGGTTCCTCCTCCCGTGTAGAAGTACGTGAAACACGCCAGTATGGAGGTTCCTCAGCAGCAGACCACGGTTCAGCTGCAGGAGTGCATCGAGCTGTTCACCACTGTGGAAACACTGGAGGAGGAGAACCCATGGTAACACACACACACACACTTATTCCCTCCTGGTGATGAACAGTTGAAAGTTGTACGATGATGTGTGTGTGTGTTTGCAGGTACTGTCCGGTGTGTAAGAAGCACCAGCTGGCCACTAAGAAGCTGGACCTCTGGTCTCTGCCGGAGGTTCTCATCATCCACCTGAAGAGGTTCTCCTACACCAAGTTCACCAGAGAGAAGCTCGACAGCATCGTGGACTTCCCCCTCGGGTACAAACACACACCTACACACACACACACACACACACACACACCAGCGTCAGACTCTCTGGAAACTGAACTGTTTGTGTGGTGGTTTTGTTGCAGAGACCTGGACTTCTCCAGCTGCCTCCTGAGGAAGAGTCTGTCCAATGGGGAGCCTCCGAGCCGTTATGACCTCATAGCTGTGTCCAATCACTACGGAGGACTTAGAGACGGACATTGTAGGTTTATGTCTCCGCTGACTCAAAGAGGGCATGTTCCAGATGTCACATGACTCCTTTTGAGTTTTACTTTCATTACTGTTTTTTTCCCAGACACCAGCTACGCGTGCAACAAGGATAACGGTCAGTGGTATTACTTTGACGACAGCAAGGTGACCTACGCCCGAGAGGACCAGATCGTGGTCAGTATGACACACAGACTGCATCTAAAGCTGCGATTTAATATGAAACATTTCTGTAACACTGTCTGAACAATATAAAGGCTGCAGCAGCACGAGAGAGAGAGAAATGTGCGTCTTGGTCGGCCTTCTAAGATCACTGTAATACATTTATCATCTCTTATGCACAGTATCAGTTTAAGAAACCAGGAAACACAGAGAGAGTCTTCTCAGATCAGATGAATGTATGAAAACTATTTTCCCCTCGCAGTTCAAAAAACCCTGTTACAGTAATACTCTGACCAAAAGTCTCTCCGTGGATGAATATCCAGCAAAACTCTTTACGTACAGAAAGTAAGCTAATGGGAATTAAACGCGGTCAGATAACATGAAATGATTAAAGTGATGTCAAAACGTAGTTTCACTGTTAGAAGCGGGCGGCAAACCTTTAAACGCCATCAGTGAAGCCGCCTGAGAGAACAGAGTCCTCGCTGCTGTTCAAATAGAAATGTTTTTAGAAACCCTGCATGCTCTATACACAAAGTACAAGCCAGTGAATATCAATAGGAGCAACAATACTCATATCCCTGGGACATCGACACGCTCCGCCGTCCACGTCTCACGCAGATATTTACATGATGACCAGATAATAATCTACATGAACGTAATTCTGTCTCCTGTCGCGCAGACCAACGCTGCCTACGTCTTGTTCTACCATCGACAAGACAAGATCAGAAAACCCACTCTGCCCGCCCCCAACACAAGCCCCGCCTCCTCCACGCAGCCAGCCAACGACATCACTTCCTGCAAAGATGACGACGCGGAGCAGGGCGCCGCCTCCTACGTCACCATGGAAACGGACTAAATGAACCCTCGAGATTTAGTTTAATTCTACTTTACGGTAATTAGTTTTTTTTTTCCTCCATCAGAACAACAGGCCTTTTCTCCTCCTTTTACGTCATTTAGGTTTTTAAATTTAGGATTTTTATTTTCCAACAACACTTGAACGGTCTTTGGTGACTTATTCCCCCCCCGTTACTGAAAAGCACATCTGCAGGCTACATTTCAAATCTCCTTTAACACACCGTGACATAACGTGGACACTTGATACTCAGGTAGTTTGATGCACCAAGAGCTCAGTTTCAGACTGTTTTGATCTTCGAGCGTAAACCAGGCGCTGAATATAGAAACCCAGTTTGGACTGGCTGCTGCAGGAGGAAACAGAACTTCATATTTTATCTTCTTCTTTCCACATTAACAAGTTAAACCTCAGTAGGTGTTTATTAAAGTGTGCCGGCAGAATAATTACAGTGTTTAACTATAATCAATCATTCATTTAAAAACATAAAAAGATCAACTTGCCAATTTATTGTATATCCTTTAAATGATGAATTAATAACCAGATTTTAAAATTTAATCAATTATTTGTGAAGACTTTTATAAATTTGACTTTTTACTCCATTTACTTAGAGCTAATAAACATTTAAAGACAGCGCTCGTTGAGTTCAGGTGGGTTTGTAGGTGGCACACTGCTTACACGTCCTTTTTAAAATTCTAAATTATTAATTCATCATTTAAATAAAATGTTTCCTGATAAACACGGTAAAGGTTTAATAATCATAACTGTCCAAGCGGCACACACCAGCGTCCATGTTTGATGGGAATTAATTTAGGTTATAACCCTAGTTTCTGTTTATTTGGCACCTACATTCATCCGATTCTGCCATTTAAAATCCAGGAAAATAAATGAGTTATGTTACATAGTTTACTCGTTATAAATTAAACGTGAACTGTCTGCAGAAAAAATAACTGATTAATCCCCCCCCCTTTTTTTTGGGTCTTTCATGTAAATGAAAGCAGATCAGTTGTGATGGTTTCTTGTACTCCGTAGAAACCCATTACAGTGGACCGAGGAGCAGCGTGAAGGGGATTATGGGTAATCAGGAGTGTGTTTGTGGCAGAGAAACTGATAATTTAACGTTGAACAAAGCTGCCAGGGATGAAAAATTAATCTGTGTATATTTTGGTTGTTGTTCTTCTATTTATTTTTTTAATGGAATAATTTCAGCTAGTCACATGACTACAGGGTTTGTTTTTCTTGAATGATCGACTGGTGCAGGACATTGAGATGCTTATTTTTCATATTTATAGAAAAAAATTTGTATTCAGGCATAAAATTATTTGACAGGTAAGCCGTTTAATTTCTTCCCAGTCTGCAGACAGACGGACGAGGTTTTCTCTCTGAGGTCAGAGCGAGCTCTTACTGATTTTTAAACCGCCTCTGTGTACAGTATTTTTGTATTGTAAGAAATGTATTATTATTATTATTATCACCGTTCCTGGGTGGAGCAGGAGGGAAGCTTGGGCTGATTTCTTTCTTTGGTCTTCCCTGTCAAATATCAGATGAAAATATTTTATTGTACTTTCAATCTTTTGATATGAATAAAAGGATGATTATTATCACGATGAGACGAGCGACTTTTTACAGTTTTGGCTTTCTTTACATTTTCTGACACTAGCGTCTAACTGCCGCCTGGAATATAATGGATCTGTGGATTATTCTGAGTAACCGGGTCGTGATTTCTGGAAAGAGAGACATTGCTGTTGAGTTCAAATAGTTCCATTATATTAAAAAAATGCAGACATCTCTACGGGCCGGAGACAAACCTTAGTACAACTTTGGTTTTATTTTCTTGCGTCCGGCCATCGGTTATGATAACACTGTACTCATTCAAGTTATTGCTGAGATCCGGGACATCGCTACAAAAAAAAGGTCCAACGGGGGAACAGATATGAGCAGTCAGATCATCAGCCAGGCTGAAAACAAACCAACAGTTTATCTGGAGGTCAAAGTGTAGTCACAACTACAGTAGGTACAACAGCTTGGAAACAAATTTCCACGTTGTTATTACCTAACCTGTCTGATCGCCTGACTGCTCTTGTTGTAACGTTGTCACCATGTTTCAGACTTATTATTACTGATGGCCAAAGCCATAATAATAATCAGTTTTTACCTTGTTTTCACGGACTGTGTAACGGCTCATGTTTTACCCCTGTAAATACACCTCAAACTTAAAAGTTAAAGTCCATTTACTTCCAGCTTGTGCATGCAGTCAATAATTTCCAACACCACTATAACAGAACGATCTGAACCTAAAACAGTCTGCTTACCGGGTGTCGAAGTGCTGCGCAATACAGACGAGAGAAATCCAGTTAGTTGTGATGGCACCTTTATTTAACTGTTGCGCTGGATGACCACAGTGTAGAAAAGTACATGCAAAGGAGTCCTGCAGGACGAAGACACGAACGCCCGCGGCCATTTTAAAAAGCTCCTCTGGCCGTTCTGTCCTCCCAAAACGTCCCAGTCGTCTTTGAACGCCGCTTCTGGTTTCTGCATCGCGCCCAAGAGAAACGTCTTCCTGAGAGGATTCGTCGGCTAGGACCCCCCGGGACCTGGTGCAGAATCTGCTGGTTTACTGAAACAACCCGGTGTTGCGGAACATTTGGGAACCAATCTAGAACTTGCTCCACGCTTCAGAAAATCTGTGTTCTGTCTCCTGGAACACAGCATACACACACATGGCAAATATTTGAATGAAAATTCATTCTTAACAGTTGGCACACAAAAAAAACCCTCTTCGTGACAACAGCTTCATTTGTTAATGAAGTTAATGCCTTCACTGACAGTTGTAACGTCCGCAGCATTATGGACAATATATTTGTTACGTTGTGTACATTTTTTTAAAAAGGCAGAAAGCGAATGCCCGACGTGGCCAACAGACTAGAGTTTGTGTATACTGTGTTCCGGAACCTTTTAGAACCATCATAGAACCGGAGATCTAGAATCCTCAGATTCTATTGTAAGGACAGCGTTCTAGAACCTTTGCAGGTCCCTGTTGTTCTAGAACATGGTGGACTTGATGTCCTGGCTGAACAAGGTTCCAAAGTTAAGGTCTCTGGACATCAGCTCCTCCTCCACGTTCTCCAACGCCCACTTGTGTTCCACGATCTCCAGCGCCTCCCACTCACTCTGACACAAACAAACAAAACAGACAGGGAGACGTGAGTCGTGTATCTGTAAAGACGCAGGTTCAATCCCACAACCATTGAAAAAGTTTTCTTCACACTCATCTTAACTTTCTCACGTACTGATCTCTGTTAGATCCAGGACCTGGAGGCGATCACAGTTTATACAAGCTGTCCTCGGCCACAACGCAAAAAAAAACAAAAACACTCCGATCAAACCAAATAAAGAACTCATTAAATGAACGTCTCACCTTAAAAGCCTTGTTGGGGTCAGGGGGCATCGCCATGGCAGCACCCGTCATCTGATCCTGCATGACCCGTGACTGGTCAGCAGCTTTAAAAATCAATGAAATGAATCAGGTCAGCTTTTCATGTCCGCGATGCGGAGCTACACAGCGCTGAAAGATTTTGTCAGACTCTTGGCGACTGCCAGCTGTATTTTAGCTGCTCTTCAACGGGAAGATCATTACTTATGTTCACAATATTCCAAAAAACGTGATAACGTCGATAAACATGTGTCGTGTTTTCGGTCAGTCAACAAATCTGCTCCGCAAAAACCTTCCTGTACAAACAACGGGCCCCAGTCAGCCAATGTTTTCTTATTTTCTCCAAAAACGTGTTTATAAAAACTGCTTTACGGCTACAACTCACCATAATAACAATCTGTGGGTATCACTCATAAATAAACGTTTTGGAAATAAATAAAGATTGTATTGTGTTTATACACACAAATTAAGATCAAATCTATGCGAATGAACAGTTCATGAATGAGGCTCAGTGCTTCCACTATTCTGGTCTTGTGTGTAAAAATCTCCTACAATACAAAGCAGTTCTGTATTTTCTACTTGTCCAAAAAACAGTCGGAAGTCAAAGACCAAAGGCTCACCGTTGTCCTGTCCCAGTATGAGGCTGTACATGCTCCTCAGTCCAAACACGTTGAGGAAGTACCAGGACGCCGAGCTCACCCTGCGTATTGTGGAGACCCAAAGTGACCAACGTTAAACAAGCAGGACAGTGTGAAATAATCCAATGTATTTAAACTCAGCCCATTGTTATGAAATGATGAGTTTACTGCAGGTCATTTTTTATTCAAAGATGTTTTCCCAAATGACTTATATTACATCGCGAGTCTTTATTTGTCAAATCGAGACAAATGGGGCAGAGCCAGTTATGTGATTGGCCGTTCGCTCTCTCAGACTGAAGCGATGTTATATTACATAAATAATTTATTATGTCTGCATTTGTTTATATGTCTTGATTAATTATTTATTTTACATTTTGGGTCTCTGTAGAAAATAAACAACCTATTTCTAACCTAAGTGCTGTGGCGTTTGCAGTGTCGATTTTTACCAGGAGGCGTCCAGTGACAGCAGGTCTATCCCTCTCTGAAGCATCGGCTTGAACCTCAGAGTCAGAGGGAACGGGACCTTGGCTGCAGGACAGCAACAAAACATCGTAAACGAACAACAGGAGAACGAGGCTGCGATGCTTTTCTGTACACTCCTGGGAATTTATACAAATCTGACTTAAGCGATTTATGAAACCCAGCAGGCTGCAGCGGTGATGCCTCGCTTCACCACGCCAACGCGTCGCTTAAAATTGTTATTTTTCTCTACTGGTGAAAAACTAAAACAAATGTAAATGGTGTTAATGACTGACAGCTGAAGAACTCACTTATGACGAATCCAGAGAAAGCCCAGTTGATCCATCCACCAATCACAATCATGGGCAGGACGTTGGTCAGGTTTCCCTTCATCATGTCCGTCAACATGCTGGTGTCTAAAACACACACACACACACACACACACACACACACACACACACAGTTTAATGTTTGTTAAGACCCCCTACAGCTACAGTAACAGTAGCTACTCCTTCTGGGCTCCACATAATGTCTTTACAATACTTCGATCAAAAAACACAGAACATCTGACATCCGTACACACCGTAAGACTCAACAATACTAACACTGAGACGAGACAGTGGATCCAAACAGTGGATAACTCGACATAATTTGATCAATTTTATCTTAGAGATCTAAAATAAATCAATAAAGCAACGCACGTCCTCTGATTACAAATAGCTCTCTCCATCATTATCACATCTTTAGGAGCAAAACCAGGACCCTGTCCTGCGGAGCAACTTCAACATGCCCAGGATCTCTTTTCGTTATTTGGCTTCACTAACCCGAGTCGACGCAGGGTTTCCCACACCAGCCACGGGCGCGTTCACATAAAAAAGGGGCGGTGTTTGCAGCATGTGACCAATCGCAAACGTGGACAAGTGTACTGGCAGCAGAGCGGCACATTTTACAAATGAATAATATTAAGACAAATACGAAGACGTTAAACACATAAAACAGCTGTACATGTGTAAACGTGTAAATTAATGAACAGGCCCCATCATTTGGGTACGACGTCTGACTATAATTACATTTAATATAATAAAGTTTATCTGTATAGCACAAAGTGCTTTACGCATAAAAGACAACAATAAAATACACTGTAATGTGTGAATAAACAGGCAGGCACTGGGAACAAAACTTTAACACAACGGATTATAAACCGTAAATAAAACACCAGGGATAAAAAGTAAAGACAATGGCTGAATTAAAATCTAAAATAGAGCAGTGCAAGACTTAAGTGCAGCGTAAAGAATAAAAGTATAACGTAACTCAATAGTTAAGAGTTAAAATAAACATAAGAATTGTAGATTGAAGATTTGTGTATCGCATTAAATGAATGTGTTGCTTAGATTTATTCTTTGAGCTGCATCCTGAGCGGTGCGAGACGGACTTGGGAGCAAATAAAAGATAAAAATAAAAACAGAATTCAAAGCGGTGAGGAGGCTCACTTTCATATCTTATAAGTACAAGGCTTCGGTGCTTCGGTCAGTCCCTTGTAGGAGGATATCGGTAAAGCAAAAGGGCTTTGTCGTCTCCGAACACTCTCGCCCTCCTCGGGACTCTCAGGATCTTCTGTGAATGGTCAATGGTTTTCCAAGAGAACTGATTCGTCAGTAGCCAATATGGGCGGTGCTTTTACGCTTTATTATCTTCGACATAACCTGCTCCGGGGCAGGCGAGGTGTTCAGTCCGATAAGAAGTGAACCGCTGTCGTAGGACTGGAAACTCTGGGCAGCACCGGCCCCAGGCCTGCGTTTAACCACTCCGTGTCTTGGTTAAATAAATACAATCTTAACGTTTCATTAAAGCGTGTTTTACTACTTTCCTGATAACGAATGTAGGTCCCACATGAAGGCAAAATAAAATGTGTTAGACCTGGATATGTCAAGATAAACCTTGTTCACACACACCTGTCATGGGGTTCTTGGGGACGACCTTCCTCTTGACCTTCTTGAAGAAGCCGGTCTCTGCGTTGTTGAAGTAATGTTTCCTCATGGCGAAAGACTAAGACAATGAAAATATTTTCAGCCACAAATTGCACCTTCATAACTTAAAGAGAATTTTTATGTTTTATATTCTCTCAACGACCAGTAATCACGTGACTTATTACAACAAAAGTAATAAATGTAACCCTTAAAATAAAACTTTATTACAATAGCACTATGTATCAAAACAATTGTTTAGTTATTTAAAATCACAATCTATCCTGGCTACAGGATAATGAGAGGGAGAGTTCTCGGTGTTTGCCGCGTAGGTTTAAATTAAACAGAAAAAAGTGTTTATCACAACACATAAAACCACAATATGATTACAGGTACAGGTAGTAAGACTGTGTTCAAACCGACATCAACACAGCCGCCTCGTTCATTTAAGTAAGACCGCTGCGTTGGCACAGCGGGGACTCGACACGGAGGGCCGCAAAGCAACGTCATCAGCCACAGCCCATCACTGCTGTAGATTACTTTGTAACGTGGACGGCAGATTTCTACTGTTTTCTAGGCGAGAGTCTAGTAGGAGGATATAATGATCACTGCTTTAACTAACTAGCTCCACATTTGTAAAATCCTGTTAATAAACCTCCAACCTCTTGGATCTGTTACTCAAACTGGACTTCAGCTGAACCAACACAGTGCTGTTTTTGGCATAAACTCACAACAAACAGAAAACGCACGATTTGGATTTTTTCCAGCTGATACGACAACCGATAATTACCTGCTTCTCATGGCTGATGCCGATAAGATAACCGATAATTTCACATTTTTGTATTTTAAAAAGGAAGTACCTGTAGTTTATGCACACCTGCGGGTAAGAAAGGCTAAGATGTAGTGAGCAAAGATGGATGATTTAATATTCCATAGCTCTGACCAAACCAAATCTAACTGCCATCAGTAAACAAAAACAAACAACAGTCTCAACAGACTGTCAAGTTTTTTCATACTTTACTAGGAAAAATCAAACATAAAGCCTATCAAACGTTTTGCATAAGAATTCAAAGTAAATTATTATTATGGGCCGACGATTTATCGCCTATAATTTCATTATCAGAATAAAACACAATAATATAAATTTCCTATTATCGGCCGGTAATTTAGCTGATACGTTTGTGCTGTGAGCGCGTGAGTTTACCTGTCGGGGAATGTACTTCCCATTCTCTCTGAGGATGCGGCTGCGCAGGAGCACCTGGCTGAACACAAACACCAACATAAACTCACATTAGTGACAGCGCGGTCCAGTCCGCCAGCCAGCCAATCAGAAACACAGGCTGCGTTCAGACAGGAAGCTCAACAGAAGCTCGCAGGAGAAAACAGCGAACACGCGACAGGTCAAACGTCAGGCTACAGTCTCACCTGTCAGAAACCTGCTCCAGGTCCACCTTTTTGTCGCTGTGGAGCAGCTGGGTGACGTAGTGACGGATGATCCCGACGAAGAAGGTGATGAAGACGATGGGCAGGACCACCCATATCCGAATGCTGGAGTCCAGCAGGAGCTCTGGACCGGCCATCGCTCTCTGTTCAACCAGCCAACACAGACAGGAACGCAGACGGGGCGACGCTCTGAAAGAGGAAAAGAACTCTGTTATTTTCATGACTTATAAACGTGCCAAAAACTAAAAATATATATATTTAAAGTACTTTGTCAGGACGGAAAATCTTTAGAAAACAGCATTTAAACCACCGACTCCGATGAAACCACGCTGATTAAAATTATTTTAATGTTTACGGCTATTAAAGGCAGAGTGACCTGGCTCACGTGTTCAATGAGCGGGAAACTGCTAATTTGCAGCAACATACACTGGCTGAGATTAAGTTTATTGGTCATTAAAGTAAAATTAGAGCTCATGCATGAAATACATGCAGTAGAGGAAAAACAGTCCTAATCCTTCACTAACAGTAGCAGAGTTTTCATCCAAATTTAGCCCAAATTTTAAACGTAGTTCCAGAAAATCGGCAAAAGAAAATGCGAATTAATGTGCGTTTCCACCCGCTGCTGCTGCGTGAACGCGAGCTCATTGGCTGACGGAGGCAAACAGCTGGTGGAGCTGATCCTCCAGCCGCTGCCGTCAAAGCATCGCAGAAGAAGATGATGACGTCATTTAAAGAGCTCCAGTGGAAGCTCAGACGATGGAAAACATGATGGAAAACATGACGTTTCTGTTAGTGTCGTGTGTTAACGTGAGGAAGGTCACAGCCTCCTCATCGCTCCACACACATCTGATGCTTTCAGCTCTTCACTTTGAGTCGCACGCTTCATGCACGTCATCATTTAGTCACTGAGTTTCCTTTGCGTTTTGATCCACACACCAACTTTCACACCTCAGACAAGCATGAAAACTTTTTCAACTCAGGTTTTTTTATGCGCAAACTGAAAATGCACATAAAGAACAGGTGGATGGAAACACGCCGAGTGTCGCGATGTAAGAACACCCCAACGAAGTACAGGCTCTGCATTTAAAGTTGTGTTTATTTTACAGATTTACAGCATTAAGATGTAGTCTCTGGTCACTCTGTTCCGTGTATGTATTGTGATTTAAACTCTTTAGTGTTATATGTGATGAGCTTAATCACAGGTTCTGAATAAACAGCCTATTCTGAAAAGAAATGTAGTGTATAGAAGTAAAAAACTAAAAGACTTCCCTCTGAAATGCAGTAAACAGTCTCACAAAATGAAAATACTGCACCAGATCCTCAAAACAGTCCAACAGTACCGTTTCTCAGTCCTGTTCCTGGCTACTACAGTCACTACTGGGACAATTAAAAAACCCCGAAGGTCATTGAACAACACTGTTATCAGTCAGCAAGGAAATATGTCATTTCAGGTTATGTGGATAGGAAAGTGTTTTTTATTTTATCATACAGAATTTTTATTTATTTATTTATATGGATGTAAGTGTTGTTAAAAGGACTTCTGGGGTTTTTCCAAAGATCACCAAGTTTATTTATCTTTCAGAAAGACAGATTCACGGCTCTGCGACTCGAATGATAAGAGTTAGTTACTTTATAAATCCCAAAGGGAAACTGCAGCGCTACAGCAGCCAGGTCATATAAATCACATTAACTAATCAGTTAAATAAGAACCAAAATACATTTAAATAATACATTTAAAGCTGACATATACTGAATATATACACTGTACAATGACGGCTCCAGCACTGCATCTTCTGCACCTCTCCCTGATCTGCCTGATGAGCTGTATCAGGTGTGTTCAGCCAATCAAGAGCTGGGGAACACACCTGACCACGTGCATACACACAGGAGGACAACACAACCTTGAGCAAAGGAGCAGTAATATTTTAATGCCCTTTTATGTCATAAAACACTTGTTGAAAGGAGCTCTAGTAATAAACTTGCCTAAGAGACAGGTTGCAGTTGACAACTACACGACGTTACATTTCTACATACTGTTCACCGACACATTAACTTCTAATAAATGAACCGACCTGTTAAGGGCAACAGAAGGCCTGAAAGCTAACAGCTAACCAAAACACAACAACCGGACACACCTGAAGCTCCAGTCGTTACCTTTAACAGAACTGTAGCTAAGCTAAGCTAACCTAACCTACCACTGACACCTGACCAATCTTTATTTAACAACAACCAGCTAATGTTAGCATTAGCACCCGTTTCGCTGAATAGAAAGTTGGCTAAAGACGCTAGCCGGCTAACCGGGCTAGTTAACCTAGTTAACTCTTTCACCTTTGAATTACTGTTTCTACAGACCGTTTGTTTCAATGACAGCCCGGCTTGTTTTATAGACTTTGGTGAACTACCAGTTGCTGAGAATATTTGAAACTGTATGTTTGAAATTATCGTAACTTACCACATTTATGAACTTTGAGAATTAGCGACGCGACAAACACGTTCCGCAGTGTAGAAACACGAAGAAGAAGAAGAAGAAGAAGAAGAAGCACTTCCTGTTCCAGCGGAAACACCGAACACGTGATAGAGATAACATAAAATAACACAAAAATAAAATTAATTTTTGTAGAACTTTGTAAGCAAATAAATGCAGCCCAAGTGCTTTATCGGCATAAAATATAAAATACATGACTATTTAAAAAAGAAAGAAAAATATATAAAGTAATAAAAGCGCACAGAAGTGCAGCAAGTGGTGGCATAAAAACTAGAATAAAAACCCATTTTATGCAGTCTATGATAAAAAAATAATAATATCCCATTATATCAGCTGTTATCAAATCTCACCATTAAAAAGTTTAAATACTTATCCGGAGCTTAGCTGGCTTCAGGTGTGGTGCACTGACACCTGCTGGTCTCCTGATGAACAGGCTGCGATGACTGCAGAGGAGAGTGTGCTCTGTAAAAGGAGATTGGGTACATTACACATTGTCTGCTAAATTAATATTTTCTCCATAGACTATACAGAATTAAAAATCCACCATAGATTTTATTCTAATCTGTAAGGAGATTTGGTTTTTCAATACTTCAATTTTATTTATATGGCGCCAATTCATAACAGAAGTTATCTCATTGCACTTTTCCTGCAGAGCAGGTCTAGACTGTACTCTTTATGATATTATTTACAGAGACCCAACAGATCCCAAACAAAAGACTTCGTTGACTGAGGTCTATTACAGGGGCGGTATTGAGGAAACCAGGATTGTTTGTTACACTTTTAACTTTATCTTGCATGTGTCTCCCCAGCAAAAGTTAAATGGCATCATGTGCAATATAGTTGAAAATCCAAGATTCGGGGGGATTTTTACTCCCCTTGTCATAGTCTCTGTTAAGTAGGATCTATTGAATGTTATTTGCAACTATTTAGATTTTTGATATCTGCAGTGCTGCTGGAAATTTTCTGTTTGATCAGCTGATTATTATATAAGTAATGCTGTGCCTATTTACAGTACACTTTGATCTCAAGAAGACCCAGCAGGGTCAAAACGTTGCCCTTTCCCGTAAGTTTTGGGAGCATTAATCCAGTGTCCAGTGTTTTTCCTCCATTAAATCTGTTACGATGCACCTCATCTAAATACAAGCTGGGATGTGCACACAACTACCTTTCTGCATGAATACCCAGGATGTCCCGCTGACTTTGAGTTACACCTGCTATATGTGTCTAATTTATTTTACGAGATGTTTCATGTTAAAGATGCCATGAACATTTGTCACATCGGTATAATTTAAATTTCAGGTTTAAGGGAGAAAGCTACGGAGAACTGCTCAAGACACTAGACATAGTCTTCACCAGTGAGAGTGTGGCGTACTGGGCTGATGGATACACAGATTTTCATCAAGAAATGTTTCCAGCACATAACTAAAACCACAAGCTGTTGTTTTTACATTTCTGTTTGTGTACAAATTAAACAAACCAGATACAACGTCTTAGTTAGTGAGCTTTAGAGGTGTTGTGGGTGTATTTTTGAATTCTGGCCAGAGCCAGGCTAGCTGTTTCCCCCTGCTTCCAGTCTTTATGCTAAGCTAAGCTAACCAAACCCCGTCCTGACTCCAACTCCGTTCTTAACACGTAGATATGGGATTGATATGCATCGAACATCTCACTCTCAGAAAGAAAGAGAATAAGTGTATTTCCTAAAGTGTTGACGTGTTCCCTTAAACTTGTAATTGTTGGTAAACTGCTTTATTTCGCAGTGTTGTTTCTGAACCACTAAACAGAACATTGGAAGAAGTCATCAGGTCAAACTGCCATCATTAGCCCACTGTAACGTTAAGGTAGTGTAGTGTGTGTGCATGTGTGTGAGTGGACAATCACCCAAACAAAACAGGACACGTCTTTCCATGAACATGAACAGATTTTTTATATCTTTAGAGCAATAAATATTCCCACTTTTTCCATATCTCTGCAATTTCAAAAACAAAGTACAAGTAATATATATTTATATACACAGCTAAAATTTCCATACATAATTTTTAAAATAATGTCGTCTCTGTTGACACATATTTGACACTGTACTCATACAATTTTACAAGGACTATTGCAGTCTCTCTTTGCTCTACATTATAAACAAGACTTTTTTTTCTCTCCATAAAGTGGTCCATTGTGTTGTTACGTACAACTTAGACCCCTGGTCCATCGCCCTTGTATAGATACACACAACACAGACTGCCTTTACACAGGAACAGAAGAGTCCAACATTTTTAACCTTATTTGAACCAGATATGATGTGCTTTCATTTTTTAAAAGGTTTCCTGTTTTGCCTGCAGCAGTCAGACCAGATCTGTTTCTATTGGCGTTAAAAATCAGATCTTCCATTCCTGGTGTAAACCCAGCGACAAACTGCCCGCTGCGGAGCAAAGTGAGTACTCGCATTGTCATTTTTCATATAACGATGGTTATGTACATTCATGTTTATAATACAGTTTCATTCAGTGCAGATACTGTAATAAATACCACATGCAAACCGATAGTGGAGAGCAGACCCGGGCAGAAAAAAAACATTTAAATTCAGCATTTAAAGGACCATACCTGGGGTTTTGCATGTTCTTAAACTGCATATACTGTACATTACTTCTGCAAACCATGCAATACATTTTAGATTGATTTCCTACCTTCCAGCCAGCCACTGATTTTAGTTTTTTCAATGAAAATCTACCTGCAGAGACTTGCATCAAGCGGCAAAAGGGTTGTTGTTCTGCAACCGACTTTCATATCTCAAATGTCTGAGTTTTCAAAACATTCCTTACTTTCCAAATAACTTTTGTTGAAAACACTAACAAAAAATAATGGTAAACTAGACCTCCAAGTGGGTTTACTGAGATCCAACGATACTTGGACCCGAAGGCAGAAAAGCTCTCCAGAAGGCCGAGATCAAGGCTGAATACGTGTTTGTTTGTACACTTGGGTGGCCTCCAACATCCTCCTGCAGTGAACACTGCCAGGATCTGCTCCAGCCTTGGACCACAAGGACCGAACAATAAAAATAATAATAATAATAAAAAACACAGCAAAAGCATTACAGTTCCAACACTGTTGGTGCTTGGACCCCTAATAAAGTTGACGCTGTAGATAATCCATCACTAAGTGTCAAGTCTCTGCAAGTTGATTTTTTTTAATAGAGACTGACACTGAAACCAAAGCCTACCTGAAGGAAGGAAACAAATCTAAAAACTGAAGGGATGATTTGGAAAATGGTTGGCAGTAATGTAAAGTACATACGATTTGTAGCTGATAGGCTACAACATGCAAAACCATGGGTATGGAGCTTTAAATTGGGAACTTTAATGAGGATGTGCTTGATCTAGCTCGGGCACGCAGTGGAACAGGGTGAAATGTTGTGTAATCCCTTACGAGGTAGGTTTGATCCAGTGCTCCTCGAGAACTTTGTTTTGTTATTTCAAGTGTGTTTAGATAATTGTTTCAGTCTAGATTAGACATGGTGTTACTTTATGGCCTCTGCAAAGGGGCAAAGTGTTTCTGAAGGTGATTGTAGATATATGATGTGGACCCAACGGTCCAGAATTCCTAGCAGCTCAGCATGTATTGTTTATTTGTATGGTTTTAAAAGGTTGTTTGGTAGCAGAAGTGTTGCTTGTTTCCATTAAGAGGCTTTGTGATGATTCAGAGGTGTACACGGGTGTGTGTTTGCGCAAGCATGCAGGGGTGAGTGAAAGTAATTATCACAGTCTGTATTAAAAATTTTAGAACATATTAGTTGTATGTTAGTCACAGAAAATTCTTGGTTTTGTTGTAAACATATTAAAAATTAAAAAGGTTTTAGTACTTCCATAAGATGCCCAAATCAGAAAAGAAAAAAATCATTTCACACTTGTAAGCACATAACAAAATTAAAAATGCTAAAAATACAAAACAGCCCAAGGAGTACGTTATGTTAGTAGAAGCTTGTCACACAACAATATTGATAATAATATCAGTAGCACACTCTAAAAAGTCAAAGGGGTTCTTCAGATTGAAAACAATAGGGGACCCAAGATGGTTCCCTGTGGAACTCCATCAAGTGATCATAATCCATGATGGTGTTTCCACAAACCTCGAACACAAAGTGCTTCTACAAAAAACATTTAAGGGATTTTAACTGTTTTGTTTTTCTACTGAGGAACCCTAAATTGCTCAAATAGCCTGAAGAACCCTGAAGAACGTTTGGTTTTTAGAGCATACATTTAGTTAATTCAAGCAATTCTGAACCTCAGTTACAGATCGATGCTGTTGGCCCCATTGAAAATAGAACACACTGTACAGTTAATATCTACAGTCGGCGCATTCAGGTAATCACAGGGAAACTAAAAATTAGTCATTAATGTTTGCATTCAGAACATCAGAGGAATTTCCCATCATCCACCAGTTAAACGCTGGTAAATATTTATTTGAGGCTGACTAAACCAGCCACTTTGACAGGAAAGCAACCAGCACTGAGAGGTTTATTTCTAGTCAAAAAATACAAATGGCTGGTAAAACAGTTCAAATAGCCGAAGAACTTTCTACCAGCCATCATGGGCCTCCTGCCCTGACATCCATTGATCTCGATCAAATGGAGAGAAAGAGAAAATACACTTCAATACTGGTATGGTAGGTTTAACTCAAAAGTGCAAAAATAAGGTGTAAAAATGAGTTTGTTCAAGAATATTTCGCTTAGTGCTGCGTGATGGTGAAACATATTCGGCACTCCTGTGGGACATTAGCAAGTCCTTCAAGATGAAATTAGGCCCAGTTTTCAAGTTCCTTTGTGTCTGTTGGATGACGAGGGAGACAAATGGCTCAGTCCTTCAGCCAGATTAACAAATGCAGTACATGGCTTGATATTTCTCATTCTGAAAGGATACAATCAATCAATATATTTTTAGATGCTGAATTGTCTTTATATTACAAGGTGGTCTTTCTTTGAACATTATTTCTTATGATCATTTAATATTGTACCATCCCTCCATATGAAGGCAGCTTATTCTCCATTTTGCAACACAAGTAGTGAAAGTGGGATTACACTTCGTTCACCCTCAAGGTCACCAGAGATGTTCTGAAGATTTCACATCCTATTGAGAGAATAACACAGTTTGGACTGGGTGGGAAATTAACCATTGTTTTTCATTAGCCAGCGCTGGTAAAGGTCTGCAGCTGATGAAATAAGGCTGCACATGCTTTTTACAAACATACATGTACACATTTCAACGTTACAATTTATCTTCTGATCTTGAGACAACAACCAGTGCTTATATTTCGTTTTATTGTCCTGATAATGACTGAACTGTAACTTTATCTGAAGATATTCAGCATAGTTTTGTGATTATCATGACTTACATATCTCATTATCTCTAGTAAACAGGCTTCTTTACTTAAATGTTCTACATCCACATACTGTGATCTCACATGGAGTCATTCTTCTCTGCCTTGAAACAAAAGAGGCATCCCAGAAGAGAACTGAACAATAAAGTAGACCTACACATAATATTAGCGTACCATTATAACCAACATTTATTTTCTAAAGATAATGACACTGTGAAGTTGAGACAGCAAGATATTAAACCATGATCTTTGGATAACAGTCTTAAAATAATAAATCTGACTATCTGAGCACCCTAAAACATAATCTGTTATTATTAAACTAAAAATTAAAGTAAATTGATTGTTGAGCTCGGATTTTGAAATAACTGACATCAAAAATTACTAGCGACCACTACCAGTTGGCGTTGATAGTTTGAGTTTTGCTTTTGTTTTCTGTACATTTTGGTTTAGTAGATGTGACATTGCCCCGTAGAGCATACCTATAAATGATGTGCATGCGCATTAGCTGGCACTAACGCTCATGTCTATGTACAACATTTATTGCATGTCTGTCCATTCTGGAAAAGGGATCCCTCCTCTGTTTTGCTCCATGAGGTTTCTCCCTTTTATTTATTTATTTTTACCAATAAAGGTTTTTTGTGGACTTTTTCAAGTTTCTAAATGGAGGGTCTGAGGAGAGAGGGTGTCATATGTTATACAGATTGTTCAGGCTTCAGACAATGACCGTTAGCTAACCACCTTTACAAAATGGAATTTTTGTTTTGAACGATAAAAAAATTGAGATTTTCTAAACTGAATATAACCTTTATAATTTCCCACCCAGTTCAGTTAACATTTTTATACCTGTTGAGAAATGTATAGAGAGTTACATTATAAGATGATCTTGTTTAATGTAACCTGAAATAACTCTTTTATGACTTTATTTAGGTACTGTAGCTCCTTGGATTCATCAAAAGCAGAAAAGCTAGTGAAACAAATTACTCTGTTTCCCAGACTGCACCCTGTTTGGCACCTTTCAGCGTAATCTCCTTCCCTGGCAACATAGACGGTCACATACAATATGGAGTATGAAATACAGTTTACATATATTATAATTTCTGACAAATTCAGGCTTATACTTTCAAATATACTGGGATACTTGTAGGGGAGCATTCACTGGCTTAGTACAAATGATCAAATAAATCGCCCTTTACAAGAATACATTTTAAAGTCCCAATCCAAAACAACAATGTAGCGCCCCCTGTTGAAACCCTGTAATCCACAAACACTAAAGGCGTTTAGTAATTTTTGCAAAACACAAAAGGTAAAAAGACACCTGTAGTTTTTGTTATGATGATGGCTTGTTTAAAGTTTTAAAAAAGTTTATTGTCCATGTAGAAAGTAAAGTTTTCCGTTACCTTCACTAATGCACTTTTTATGGACAAATAAATGCTGGATTGGGGCTTTAACTTACAACAAATCCATCCCCCTGCATATAGGATTTTAACCATAGACACACTGACACTCATTAGGTATTGCACAGATCATGCATGCCTGTCTAAGACACAAACTGCACCATATTAATGCTAACCACTTCTGCTTGTCAGTAACACCTCATGGCTTGTAATATGTCAACAACCAAAACAATGGTACAAGTGCTTTTTGTGCGAAAAACAAAGTGGTGCAAGACTAGTGTGATTTTTGGAATATAGTAAAAGGACTCGTCGCGTTCTCAGGCTTCATAAAAACCTGAACTGTCCCATCAACCAACACCGTACATAGTGTTAGCACTGAGTGCTAACCCTTGTGTTAAATTCTCAGGCACTGTTCCCTTCACGTCTGGTCCCTGAACCATTTGTCCACTACAGCAACTCACAAATTCTTACTCACAATATCACACGAACTCTTCCTCTGTCAAGGAAGAACTACACACATGTCCTCTTGAGTCCCAGGCCACCTCTGAAGGGCACTACGAAGGGAAGATGAGGAGATTTTCACCAAGACGGCAGGACTATGTGGGAGTTTTTCTTCAGCTTTGTGTGACTGAAAACGCCATGATTTATGTTCTTGGTGCTGGTTGCTCCATGGGCAGGTTTTCCAGGAACATTTGCCCCTACAGGGTACAAGTTGCCCAACAAACGTCTTTCAGTACGTGTGAGAGTCTTTCTACTTGCGGGGGAAGTGGATGTGAAAATAACACAGGCTGAGTAATTTCCTCTTCCCCGCTCTCAGTGCTCTCCTCCTCACTAGGCGGCCATTTTGACACACCTGCATTTGCCCCCCTCCTCTCCTCCTCCCTCTCCTGCTCCCTCTCACTACCGCCCCCCGGTGGCTCACTGCGGGGTGGCGGACCACCGCCCTCGGCTTCTGCCTTCTCACACGACCGTGCTGATCCGGCTGACGGGTTTCGATTTGGGGCCTCCCCCTTGCCCTCCCCCCGCCCCTGGGTGCAGGGAGAGTGGGCCGGTCGATGGGGGAGGTAAGGGGGAGTGCGGAGGGGGAGGTGGGATGGAGGTGAGGGGTGGGTACTGGGGCGCGTAGGGCTGCGGAGGCGTCTGGGTGACGAGGCGTGCCGAGGGCGTCTGGGGCGGTGGGGTGGAGAAGATGAAGTGGGTGGAGGGGAGGCGGAGGGGAGGGGCTGAGCGGGGAGTGTGTGTGCGCGGCGTGGTTGTGAGAGTGTGTGTGAGCGTGGGGGTGGGGCTGCGAGTGCGAGATGGTCAGCGGGAGCTTTCCGCCTCCACCCGGTCGTCCCGCTGCAGGGTGCGAGTGGTAAAGTCCGTGCGGGGTAGTAGGGGTGACGGGTGAGTGCGGGGACAGTGGTGGGGGCGTGATGAAGCCCATGTTGTAGCGCGGGTGCTGGGCGGCGCCATGTTGCATCCTCTGATGCTGCTGGGTATGAGAGGGAGCGCAGCCGGGCGGGCCCTGCCGTCGGGGTGCAGAGAACCTGTGCGAGAGGGCGTGGTGCTGCGGGACGCTCTGCATGTGGTAGCGATGATGGTGGTGGTAGGGTGGGGGCGGCGTCTGTTGCTGCTGGTGCCCAGTAACACTGACTCCTCCTCCTCCACTGTTGCCGTGGCAATACTGGGCGTGCAAAGCCTGGAGCTTGGACGGTCCCCCTCCCGTACCTCCTCCCCCTCCAACTCCTCCCGAGTCCGACTGGCCGAGGTTGGGCGATGGGGAGGGGCATGGGGAAGGGAGGATGGGTGGGGATGGGAGGCGCGGGGCGGGTAGTGGGGGTGATGATATCATCAGGGGACTCGGTGGACCCTGTGGAGTCGGCGACGTCATCGTCAGGGGACCAGGAACCTTGCCTCTGCGGCTGCCGAAGAAATTCCCCAGCAGGCCGCCGCCAGTCGGGCCTCCCCACCCGCCATCCCTCCTCCGCCCCAGCCCCTCCCGCTCACGAGTGGGAGGTGGTGACCCCCCCCTGGTTGTGACAGAGCCCCGGCCCACCCCCCACCCCTGTACCGGGGCTCTGAGTAGGGCGGTGCGGCCGGTAGGCTGCTGGAGACGAAGGGACCATCATGGGGCTATAGGATAGACCTCCAGCAGGCAGGGGGCGCTGCTGGTGAGGCCGAGGGCTGCTAATAATGGAACCCTGAGAGGAGGAGGAGGAGGAGGGAGGAGAAGAAGAAGAGTTTATTAGGAGAGGGAGGAAAGAACAAAGATAGGAGTAAAGAGAATGAAATACAGAACCAGACAACTAATTCGTTAACGGTATTTAAAAAGAAGCATATCAGTGGTTTTAGTTTTTAGATTAATTTCCATCCCGGCAGCCACTGGTTTCAGTTCATTTCAGTATACTATCAATACTGCCTTTCAGATACTTGAAAATAAACAGTAATCACAAGAAAGAATTTGCTGTCTTTGTAATTTTGTCAAAGCAATGTTGTCATCACATAATGGTAAGGTGTTCAAGAGCAGGGACAGGTTTGAAAACAAACAGATGGCTGTCATCAGCGGCGGAGCCCTAGGGACGGGAATGTCGGCCGGTCCACCACATGTCTCAACAACTTTCGGATGGATTGCTATGAAATTTGCTTTAGACATTCATGTTCACCCCTTAAAGTTTCTTCTAGCGCCACCATCAGGTCAAAAAATGTATTTGGGCAATACTTTGGTTTGCGACTAAATACCTGCAAAAGTAATGACATTCCCATGCCCAAAGGCTGCTTGAAAGATGAATTTGAAATTAAAACTTCATGTTTGCATTGAACAGTGTATGTGATTTATTGTCAATGAGGTAAACAGGCAGATTTCAGGACAGACATGCAGGAAAGGAGAAGAAGAATGAGTGAAGTAGACACAGACAAATGACAGCACTGTTGGTTACAACACATACCATATAACTGCAACATCCCTGGTTCAATTCCGGCCCGTGTGACTTCTGTTGCATGTCATACCTCGTCTCTGTATCTACTGCCAAACTATTTCTGGACTATTTTGAACATTCAAAGCTGTAACAATGGTTCTCTAAAGATACACAGAAACTTCTCTGTGGACATACGCATAGCCCGTAGAAGCATGTTTCTGCCTTAAGACTGATGACACGTCACAGCACGTCACATTTAGATGAACATTTTCACAAACACATTCAGCTCTTACGAATCAGGCAAACATGCAGTGCTTGTGATATGCTGCGGCGGCATGCTGGGAGGTCACATCATGCATGCTTTCAGCCCCGCCCCACCAAACTTACTTCAATGGTACTGTCCAATGACCCCACACTGTTCCTACGACCTCGCTTCCCTGTTACCCAATCAGAATGAGGCAGGGTTAAAATTTGTTCGCCATGAAATAGTTCGAACACGTAACTTTCCCTAAAAGCACAAATTGTCGTTTTTGAACGTCGGACAGAGCCAGGCTAGCCGTTTCCCTCTGCTTCCAGTCTTTATGCTAAGCTAGGCTAACCACTTACTGACTCCAGCTCCGTGGCACAGACATGAGATGCATATGTCCTAAAATGTTGAACTATCTCTATAACCATTTTCAGTGGCAGAATGTAACGTACATTTACTCAAGTACTGTACTTAAATACAATTAGTTTATTTCCATTTTTTGCCACTTTATACTTCTACTCCACAACACGTCAGAGGGAAATATTGTACTTTTTACCCCACTACATTTATTTGACAGCTTTAGTTACTAGTTACTTTGCAGATTAAGATTTTACAAAAACCTGCTATAACAATAAAATGCTGCTTGCACGTTTGTGCATCAGTAACAACAATAATAAAAGATGCATAATTGATGCAAAAATCAGCAGTAACACAATATGTGACTGATCCTGATATTGATTTATAAACATGACGTCTACCAATATTGTTAGGATATCATTGCATCGCTGATCTTGTTAGTTATATCTGCCACTTGTGTCACTGGTTAAGTGCTTGACATCTAAAATCAAAAACACCAACTAAATACCAGTAATCCATAAAGTGCAGTTTCCACAGTAACATCATCCTTTTATATTCTATGTTGTATTTCTTGTAGCTGTCCAGTGGGTGGAGACAGAGCATCACAGCAGTACATTAGACTTCCATCTTACTGTATTATAGTACCTATTTAGATTTCATCACTATTTCATCAGTTGCATAAGACCACAGATGTAGGTTTGCTCTGAGTCAGTGAGTCATAATAAAAACTGCAGCAGTAAACAGAAACAGTAAAATATCCTATTTGCAGAATCTTAATCACGTCTCAGGAGATCACAAAAAACATGTATACTGTTATTTTCCAGGGGAAAAGCACACTGTAAAGGGTTCACATGTGTCAGAACGTGCACTTGTACTACTATATTTGTCTTGAATGACCAGTATGTTGCCCGTCCTCACCTGTTTCTGAGAGGTCTCTCAGTGAGGAGCTGAGTGCCGTGCGTTTGAGTCCATCCACCGAGGCGTACGTGTCATCGAGGCTCGGCCTACCCAGAGTGCCGTTCACCACCTCGCTCTTTACGGGGCCACCGCCGGTGTTGGACCCGCCCCCCGCCGCCCCCCCTCCACCTGGTCCTACCCCCGTCAAAACACTGGGACGCATCACACCTTTCTGCTTCTCGAGCTCAGCTGGAGGGATGGAGAGAGAAGAGGAAGGACATTAACATTAAAATACACTCATCTATAACATGAGAGAAATGGAAAAGGAAATACAGTCCTCAGTGAAGATGATCACGAACAGCTAGTCTTCGACTACTATAATTACTACTACATCTGCAACTGCTACTTCTACAACTTCTGCTTGTGCTGCTGCTGCTTCTGCTACTACTGTTACTGCTACATTTATTCATTTGTCAGATGTAGTGCTACTGTTAATACTTCTACAAGTACTACTACCACTTCTACTGCTCCTGATTTTCTACAACTACAGTGTCTGCTATGATTACTACTATTGCTAATACTGTAAAGCTAGTACTACCACTACTACTACTAATACTATACTACTTCTGCTGCTGCTATTGCTACTGCTACTATTACTGCTACTACTACAACTATTGCTACTACTGCTAGGGTTACTAGAACTACTGTTACATGCCTCTGCTACTACTACTTCTGCTATTGCTATTAGTACTGCTAGAACTACTACTACTAATACTATACTACTTCTGCTGCTGCTATTGCTACTGCTGTTACTACCACTGCTACAACTACAGCTATTGCTACTACTGCTAGTGTTACTAGAACTATTGTTACATACTGCTGCTACTACTACTAATTCTGCTACTTATGCTATTGCTACTGCCACTGCTGCTACTATGCTTTACTATTACTAAAGCTATGTAAATTCTCAAATAGTGGTCTTTATTTTCCTCACCTGCAGAGAGAACCAGACCTTTATTTGAAACAGGCTTATATTAGAGACAGACAGATATTTTTTTAAATATTTCATCCTATTTTAGTAATAAGCCTCCCTTAATTTGCTGTTGATGCTGTATGCAAACTCAACACTTCCTCCATGCTTTCTTGTTGTCTTGATAAATTCAGTATAATATACATTTCCCTGACACTAACTCCCTCTGTACAACAACACAGTCATGTCATAATCACCACACCAATTTCTCTTCTTTAACAGAAAATTGGTTTTCATTGTTGTTAAGCTGCCATCAATGAAACCCAACACTTCCTAGGCTTTTAATTTGAAACATGTACAGGAAGTGGTTAGTGTCACTGACAGTAGCTTAACAGCGATTGCGAAAAACAGAAAGTAGAAATTATTGAAAATAATTAGGGAATAAAAATAGCATCTCTGCTGTGGAAATTTACATTATACTGAATTTACCATGTGAGCCGTGATAGTACAGATACTTACGCCTCTGTCAATGTTTTTTACCCAATCTTTGCCGGCGACTGGCCTACAAGTACTGCTACTACATTTTAATACTACTGCTTCTGCCATTACTATTATTATTACTGCTGCTACCAAACATACTACTACTAATGCAATAACTATTGGTACATCTGCAACCTCTGCTATTACTATTACTGACACTGCTACAATGACACTGCTTCTACAACTCCCATAACTCTGACTACCTGTGCTAGAATACTACTAATTAAATACTTATTCCTTTAAATTTACTGTTACTGCCGAGGTTACTATTAAAGTAACGTTACTGCTTCTAGTGACACTACCACAGCTGCTTCTGCCCTTGTAACTACTGGAACTATTACCACCTACTGCTGTTAGCTGCTAATACTACTACGGGTACAACTGTTGTGACCAATGCAATTACTACTACTATGTTACTACCACACTTACACTCCACCCTGTACTTCTCCATGTCCTGGACCTCTGCGATGCTCTCTCGGAGGTCGGAGGTGAAGCGAGCTCGATCCTGCTGGCTCGGAGCCGTGAAGACGATCAGCACCTTCCTCTCTCCTCCAGGGTTCGCTGACGTGAGTCTGATACCGTGAGGGTAGTCTGGGTGAGACACCACACACACACACACACACACACACACACACACGTTACACACTGTGACCTCTGATCCAAAAGCGTCTGACCTCGCTGTGAAGGGCTGGACATCAGAGCTTTTGTTTTTTACAGCAAAAAATACGTTTCAGCGATCTACAACATCGATGTTAAATGTCAGTTTTTGATGTTAGTCTCTCTGAATGAAAGAGTGAAGTCTTTCTGTCAGAGCTGCAGAGTTTAACAGTCACACAGGGTGAAATCAGTCAGAGCAGAAGAAACACTACATACATTTACATCCACTTGTCTTTATGCAGAGTTTGAATTTGAACATAAAAAAAGACAAGGTAAACAAACCAAGACTGAGAGTCTACAGCCACGCTAGCTGCTTCAGCATGCTAACATGCTCACAATGACAATGTACACTAACATTTAGCAGGTAATGGTAACACGGTTGCCGTCTTCATTTAGCGTGTTATTGTGCAAATATTTGATAATTAGCACTACACACAAAGTGCAGCTGAGGCTGATGGGAAAGTCATTCTATTTTTTTAGGTATTTCACCATAAACCAAAGGATTCGACAAATTCAAATTTTGACCTGGTGATGGAATTCATCCTGAGGGGAACGTGAATGTCTGCTCCAAATTTCAGGGCAATTCATCCAATAGCTGTCGAGACGTTTCACACAAATGTCAACCTCATGGTGGCGCTAAAGTCAGTAGGATTCATCCTCGGGGGATTATAAATGTATGTACCAAATCTCTGGGCAACCCATCCAGTAGTTGTTGAGATACTTTAGTCTGAATCAAAGAGGTGGACCGACCAATCTCAGCTGATTGAAAGTGACCAAACAACCCGACAACTGTCCCCAGATTCTGATTCAAACATTGCTTCCCGATTGGTGCTGGAAATACGTGACATCACTTTTTCCAACGGGTGAGAAGAGCTCAGACAAAAACACAAATACAGAAATCTCTCCAGTAAAATACCCAAACTGTTTTAATTTTGGCAGAAAATTGTGTGTTCCTGTAGAACGCTACCCTGGAGCACCGAGTGTAAGAAGCTAATGAGAAAATACAGACATGCCTTTTCACACACATACTGTATGTACACACACACACACCTTCTTACCTTCCTCCCACATGATACACGCATACACACAGATACATAAACACGCACCCACCCACAGACAACACACACACAGTACTCACCCACCCACACACATACATGAACACACACACACACACACCAGCAGTCGATGTAAGATTGCGCTGATGAATCATATGGGACAATCTGTCCTGGTCACAGTCATCACCACAGTCTGCCAAGTCCCATTTAGCTCCAACTGGAGAGCCAGAACTCTCAACAACAACAACAACAACATCAACTACTAAACAACTAAACAAGAAAACAACCACCACTGCAGCTTCAGTACACACTGACCACGCTGTCAGCTCTGAGACGACACTGTTGATCCCACAAATAACTCACAAATAACTGAATAATGTTGACCTCGTAATGTGACGCAATATAATATAATGCAACACAACCGAGAAGAGCTGAAACTGATATGGCAAACACAAGACATGAAACGGTGTACAAGATTTTATAATGCGACTGATTCCATCAACTGAAATTATTATAATTATACACTTTCCCCCCTTTGTTTGCCCTTAAGTAGCTTTAAAGATGCGAAATTCATCTTATTCCCATCTAACAGTATCACATTTATTTTTTTTATCAGCTTGCTCCAACCCTTTATTAAGTCTTTTATGATGTGTGAAGTGAAATATTCAAATAAAAGGACTTTTCTGGCTACACCAATCCATCAAATGAAAATATTCTAGATGTCTTTTGCATCATTAATACTCATCTCCCCAAAATTCAGCCTGACAGGTTTGGTATCTAATCAATCAATCAATCAATCAAACTTTATTTCTATAGCACCTTCCAACAACCGAAACTGAACCAAAGTGCTGTACAACATTAAAAACAAGATAAAAAAAATAAATAATGATAATAACAAATAATAAGAAAAATACAAATAGGTCAGCAGAGGACATTACAACATTAAGATAAAGAGAAGTGTCACAGAGCCACTAAGTGTTAAAAGCTATTCTAATTAAGTGGGTTTTAAGTTTGGCTTTGAACAAAGGCAGCTCAGTGATGAACGTAAGTCAGCGGGCAGAGAGTTCCAGAGTTTCGGACCGGCCACTGCAGAAGAGCGGTCGGCCCACTGTCTGCACCGGGACCGGGGGACCTCCAGCAGATGTTGCCCAGCGGATCGTAGAGCTCTGCCGGGTCGGTGAGGGCTCAAAATCTCACACAGATAGGAAGGTGCGCGGCCACTGACTGCATTAAAAACAAATGTCAAAATTTTAAAATGAATTCTGAACTGGACAGGGAGCCAGTGCAGGGAGTACGGGACGGGCGCGATGTGCTCGTGTTTCCGACTGTTAGTGAGCAGGCGGGCCTCAGCATTTTGCACAAGCTGCAAACGGTGAAGACCGGCTCGGTTAACTCCCACACAGAGCGCATTACAGTAGTCTATGCGGGAACTAACAAAAGCGTGGATAGCTTTCTCCAGGTCACAGCGGCTCGAGAAGGGTTTAACCTTTGGAGGCGGAGCTGAAAGAAGCTTGCTTATCAAATGGGATAAGTTCTATGGGAACTTTGGGATCTGTACAAAGTTTACAATAAAGTTCAAAGTGTTTGAACAATGTTTGGTTGCACAGCATTCATTTGTATAACTGGTGTGCCACTGCTTGTTGAAGAGTAACCAAATCAATGTTGGGGGGGCCCATTTTGTTTTGTTTTTCCCTGACCAATCAATAGTGAGTAACATCTCCTCTGCCGATGTGATTTTCAGTCGACACAGAAGCTGTGCTCTCAGTGGCTAGGAGCAGTTAACGACAATCAAAGAGATACTGTAAACTGATTTACGAGTCTGTATTTCTTTTAGTCGGCTTACAACAGCCGGTACATCCGTGCTTATCACTGATTTGTGGCCATTTTTCTGTCGCTATTTTTTATGGATGTAGCTAGGCAGCTAGCTAGCTATGTAGGAATATGATGTCCCCATTCACAATCCCACCTCCAAAGCTCTGATTGATCAATTGTTTCTCCAACTGGTGGAAACAGCTGTGAGTGGGAAGAACACCAGACCGATTAGAATCACTGAACAATTTGGAGATGTGAGCGTTAATTCAGAGGCTTTGAACCAGGCTAAAAGCTGCGTTTCGCCGCCCCCTCTGGCTGAATGTTGTAAGTATGTTTTACGTCTGATCGCACTCAGGGTCGGGTCAGACTAAGAAGGATGTAGTTCGTGCAACGTGTTGTCCGACCACGTCAGAAATCAAAAGTGTTTATAGTTGTTCTGAGGGGGTTTCCAAAGCAACTCGACCAAACAACAAGCAGTTCTGATGAAGCATACTGGCAGCTTCAGTATCACTGATGGGTGTGGTGGGATGTGCTCAGACGTGTGCTCTGTTGCACCTGTAATTACATCCAACAGTGATGTGGAGGTGTACTGACACACCCTGGAGTACACGTCTACATCACTGCAGCAAGGTGAGAAGTTAAACCACTGGAAGCCAGCGAAAACAAGATTTTTGATTGCCTGTTAAGTTGCTCTTTAAGGGGTTAAAAATGAGAACTTAAGTTTCAGGTCAGCCATCATTTTGTGGCTTGTTTGGATACGTTATCTGCAGCCTTTTTGAAAATGGTGGAGATGTGATTTTAGAGCTGAGAGTGAGGCATCCTGTTAACAGGTGCTGAGGCAGATTTGAAACGCCACCAACTCCAATCTGCTGCACAGAACTGAGAGCCAATTCTTCTCTGCTGAAATAGAGGCTTGGAAACCACACACACCCACACACACACACACACACACACAACTCTGTATATGATTGTGTTAACATCGTTATTGAAAAATGTGTCGGTTGAATGAGTCATGTTTTGAGGAATGCAGCTAAAGCAGCCTTGTTTTCAGAGTGACAGTCATATATTTAGGAAATCCTGTGATATGCTTCCACTTTCTTTAAAACGGGCTGTTGGTGTTTTCAGTGGCGTACTGACTGCACTTCTGCAGACTGACGATGCCTTGCATCTAAAGAAAAGACTGGCAGACAGAGTATAATTTTAGTAATTGGAGAGGGAAGTAATGTTATGTTTTGCCAAGTGATTATTAACAGATTGTTGAGAACATTTCCAACTGGGACAGAGTCTCCGATTTTTGTCCCGCATCCATTTTTTGGTGCAAATTTCAAGAGCAAAATCTAGTGTCATGCTTTGACCAAATTTCACAGCTTCTGGACTCAAAAATAACCAACAGCAACCCTGAGACGCATTTTACCCCTACTGCAAACCCATAAATATGCAACGGCAATCTTGGAACTCATATGTACGGTACGGAAACTTCTTAATCCATTTGTAACCTACAGCTCGTCTTCGGCGGGTACCCTTCGGCAGGTTTTGTGACCCACGTGTACCTGTGGTAAAAATATGTATCTAAGCTTTTTCTAGCTCATCCCCTCATGGTACTGTCAGCTCCATGAAATACACAACACGCTGTGTTTCTGACCACAACACAACACCTGCTCTTTGATTAGTGGTAGATCTCTGAGAGACTATGAGCTCTTTTCTTAAATCTACATCACGCCTGTTCAAAACTGCTGGTTGTTCACCCTCGCGAACAAACAAAATCCCATCTCGTTTCCTTTTTGGATCCAGTGAGTTTAAAGTGCTTACTCTCTGCGGCCGCTGCTACACACTTGGTTATGTCTCCAGCTTGTTTTACACCCTGCCAGGATGTGTTGAAGTGAAGCTGCACCTGAACATAAAGGACATGTTGGGTCCTCTCCTGTCTCCATTTGCTAAGATATTGAGGAGAATGAAGCACATCATAAGTTGCTCCTAGCATTTGCCTCAGAGCGTGTGTGTGTGTGTGTGTATAGTATATCTGCATGTGTGAAATAGAGATATAAAGAATAAAATGGAGAGAAGCTGACAGATGGGAGGAGCAGATGGACGAGAGGAGAGAGCGAGAGAGACAGAAACAGAGAGATAAAGAGAGAGAGAGCGGTACTTACAGGTGTTCTGGAAGGTGTGGACCTGCATGTCCAACAGGGGGAAAGATTGTCTGAAATTGTACGTCACTGAAGTCTTCTTCTTCTGGAAGATCTTTGTCACCTGAGGAGGAGCAGAAAAGAGGTGAGGAGAGAGAAGAAGAAGTCATGGCAGAAGAAAGAACAGAAGTATAGAGAAGAGGGAGGAGGAGGGGGAGGAGAAGAGAGGAAACAGGGAGGGAGTGTTTTATTATGCTAATCTTCGTCTTTTGTTGCTTTTGTTCATTTCGAGGTGAGAGGTTTTTAAATTCCCTCAGTGAAACATTTGGATATTTTCTCACAAAGTGTAGACATTCCCCTTTTGCTTGTCACATTGTAAATAAATAAAAAAAAGACTAATTAATATCAAATTAAAGCTGAATCACAGAAAGAGTCACGTGGAGACAGCGTGCTGTAAATCCTTTATTTAGACTGAAGAGCTTTTTATCAGAACCTGCTTCACACTTCATGAACTCGCACCGAGTCACATTTGAGGCTGGTCCAAGCGTGGTTCATGATGTCTGCATTGACCTTCATATGACCTTTGTGTAATATGAACCCTTTGAAGGTTTGGCTTGTTTACATGCATTAGCTATGCTATATATATTTTTATTTTCAGAATGCATTAGGCTACTGTCAGTGGTACTATGCATGTTCTGGGACAGTTTTTATAAATAAAACTTTACGCAATTTGAAATCTTGTGTCCAATACAATGAAAATACTGTATTTGTTTACGAATGGATAGAAGAATAAGGGATATAAAGCAGCCAAGGACCATGATTGATGCGACAGCCTTAGTTCTATCAAAACATGTATTCACAATGTAAAAAAAGTTATTTATTTCATCACTTGAAAACAACTTTGGATACAGTGGAAAAATAATTGAAAACTCTAAAGAGTTGGTTTGATTTTGACAAACTATCACTGAATTTAAGACTAAATTCACAGTTTTTGGGAATCGTGCAACAAATACACAAAGCGAACTCATGATAAATGAAGCTGAAATAGAACGAGTGTCTGAAATTTAATTTCTGGAAGTGATAATAGGTAATAAATTATGCTGGAAGCCACATATAAATGACATCAAATCAAAAATCAGGTCAATTGCAAAACTGTATAAAATTAAGGATTTTCTAAATCAAGCCTCATATGTACCTGATACTGTTCCCTTATAGTTCCATTTATAACAATATAAATATTGAGATTTTCCCACCAGGGTTTCCTTAATGTTCATTTGAGTTCATCTGCACTATGAAAAGCCGTGTTGTATTTGCTGTTAGCAGTTCCTGTTCGCACTGTAGCTATAAGGAACAGACAGAAACACCGGATTACTGTTGGTCTTAAATGAGGTAAGCAGCCTAACTGAGTTGAGCTGATTCCAGTAGTTTGTTTATGATGTCTGTGTGTTCAGATGTGACTGAATAATGACTCTGGGCCCTGGGCGGGGAGCGCACAGGGGCTTTATCAGCGCTTGCCTGCTGAAAACAGCCGCCTGCTGTGGCTGAAAAAGAAGTTGATAGAACCAAAACTATAACCTACAAGAGGCTAAAACTTTAGGTAGAGCTGCAGATTTCCTGTTGAGTTCGTCATCATAAACACAATAGACCTTTGACTCAGTGTTAATGTAAAAAATATTGATTAATGCAGCTTTAAATGCCAGTCCATTGAGGAGGAGTCATTGGCCGTATATTCAGGCCCCTTCAGGTTTTGCAAAAGTTATACATTAGAATTTCACACAGTTGAACGCAGAGCTAAAAACCTTTCAACAGCATAAATGACTGATTTAACACGAACTGGAACTGCTGGAGCAAAGCAACTGAAGCCGCTGAGCTCAAGCATTAGGATGGCAACACATGCTTTCTATTGTTTTTCATCATGTGACTTCGGGCTCGGAAACAGAAACACTAAAACCTGAGTTTCACGGGTAAAACACGAGACTGGACGGGTAAACTCCGTGTATGCAGCATTAAACAGGACCAGAGCATTATGGGATAAACTGGTGCTCTGGTGACGCACAATCACTTTATCTCCCATGGGAGAAAATCCTTAGGCTGAGTGAGAATTGGTACCCAGACTTGTCCCAAAATAGTGCAGCAATACAAACACCCACATTCACAAAAGGGACAGTGAGTCTGTGTAAAATGATAATAGATTACTTAGATTCTTTTCCACCCAAATCCATAACTGGTGGCAAAGAAATTCCCCTCTAAACTCAGCGTACACATGCCTACACACTTGTAGGTAAAAACACACACACACACACACACACAAAGAGTGTATTGATTACCATCAGCAGGTCGTTGAACAGGAAGACTTCTCTCTGGTGGACCCCGCTCCTCTGAGCTCTGTTCGGATCTGGAACCTCGAACAGCTGACAGCAGCACACCAACCTGCGATGGGGCAGGGACAGCACCTGAAACACACACACACACACACACACACACACACAACACCATTCACAAAACACGACATTTTTGTGCAGCAACAATCATCACTGAGTCATTTGGTAGGGCTGGGCGATAATTCAACTTTATCATTGATGAACTTTGGGAGGCGTCATGTTGTGATGATATGATCATACAGTGTTATCCTTTTAAAAGTCCAAATTACTGATTCCAAGCAAAATGTAAGTTAGTTTTTGTTTTACACCTACAAAGAGTTTTGTGTGATGTGATGCAAAACAGTGGCATACGATCTATCGCATTAAACATCACTTTGATTATCTTATATTCAATTTTGCACACATGTGCCATGTTGTGATATATAGATCAACATTGGAAGACATTCCAACCATATCAAAAACATGTCTCCCTATCAGCAAGTATTTGTCATTAAAAAGAAAAACAATGGTTTCATTTAGAGATACAAGAAAACGTCTGTTTCCGTCAATCGTTTTGCGACGCATATTGTTTGAATAGATTATTAGTATATGCGTTTTGTTTGTTTTAAACTTTACAGTGTCAACAGTGTTACCTCAACATAAGCCAGGAGAAGTTGAAATGTTTACATGTTACGTGTTGTGATCTGGGTAAAAATGGAACGTTTGGAAAGTTTTCAACATGTCAGTAACATATCAAAATACAGCAATTGTGTAAGGTGTTATTTTTAGTAGTGGGGTGTAATAAAACACTGTATATATTTTGTGACCTTACAACTTATAATAAAATTGAGAAAATCTGATCAACTTGAACTAGATTTGTTAACTAGTTAGTGGAGATAACTATATTCACGTTAACTTTAGACGCATGTACAGATTTTAAGATGTTCGTTTGAGACGTCGGAGGATCTTACGGGCTTCTTGCCGACCACCATCCTCTCCACCGCCTGGACCTGAGACACGTGGTCGTCGTTGGTCCTCAGCTCCCATTTCTGGATCCTTCCATAGATTGCCACCAGCAGGTCCCTGGGGATGTCCTGACCGTTATCAACACCTGATGGAAAAACGCAGGTCAAGGGTCAGATATGAAACTATAAAAACATTGAAAACTCAAGGACAAACAGAACCTGACCGATGCTGAAGAATCCTCCCAGTTTATGTTATACACAAACACATCCTTCCTGTCAGAAACATTTTAGGTGGAATTGGTTTCTTTACTTTATAGATTTCGACTCACATCTCACAATCTATCGATCAAAAATCATCTAATGGCAGAAACTGAATGAGAAAAACCTGCTGAGTCGAAGGCAGCTCTGATTTTTTGGCTGTGTGACTGATTTTATGTAATTCTTGCAGAAACAGCATTTCTGGTTTGTTTCTCTGCCCAAGTACAAATAATGTTTTCACTGTTAGCTTCACTACAACGCTAATTACCTTATGGAGGGATTCCAAATGAAAATAAAAATTGCTCTGATAAATTATATTGGAAAAACTGTTCATCCTTAAAAGCCCTTGTAAAGCTTTGTGAAATGTAGTTTTTTAGTTCTTACAGCTGCAAATCAGCCGAGCAACTGTCTGTTAGGAGCGATGACAACAGCCAGCAGCATTTCTGCGTCATTTAAGACAGACCGCGCTGATTACAAGAGATCGAAATGATCTACTGACTGACCCCGCAGGTTCTTGATGAAGTCCTCGAGTTTCATCTTCCTCTCCGGCTTGACGTTGGGGCTGTACATGTCCGTGTTGAGGAGGATGATGGCGAAGGCCAGGATGAAGATGGTGTCTGGATTCTGGAACTGCCGGATCAGCACCGGGTTACAAACACAGTACCGCTGACTGGAGAGAGAGAGAGAGAGAGAGAGAAGACATGAAACAAAACATCACAAACTCCACCGACAAATCAGGTCTTTCACTATCCCCTCTCTGGGATTCAAACCTGTGACGCAGTTTAGTACCTGAAGGCCTCCACCAGTCGCTCCACCCGCTGAGCTTCACCCTGAACTTTTATCTGAGCCTGGAACTTCCTCAGAGCATCATCTAGATCCATCCCTGAGAAATCCATCTCATCCAGAACACAGCTACAGACACATACAGACAGATGCGATCTTAGCATTAAACAGAATCTCATGTATTTCAGTTTTAAATAATTACACAAACAATCAGGAAACCCCCCACTGTCAAGTCATGTGAATGTCTTGTACTCACTCGAGGACGTCCTTGTTGAACTGCTGCCGGCTGCCCAGGAACTCTCCGATCATCTGCCGACTCAGTCCTTTCCTCTCCAGAATGAACCTGGCGATGCCCACTGGTGTGTCCGACACAAAGCCCCTCTCGATCAGGTACTGGATCCCCTTCTCCGGCTTCCTGTAGCCGAGGCAAGACGAGTTTTTTGTTTTGTTTTTTATCTTGTTTTTTCCCCTCAATTTGACGTAAAAATTCCTTTGCTTGTTTTATTCATTTCATTTCATTTTGGCTCTGTTCTCCAGTGCGGAGTCAATTCAAAGTTTTGAGATGTTTCATAACTGGCTAATAAGCTGCTTTTTATCTCACCTGCACAAAAGTCTGATAGCGTCTGTGGAGTTTTTGGGGGTGTTATCTTTGCACTACATGTAGAGGAGCGCTGAACAGGAGTTTACACTACGTTACCAGACAACTATGTCTATGGAACATAGTGTTGACTGTGATTGATTACCAAAAAAGGTAAGTGTTTTTCAACGTGCTTTTCAATTCTGCTTCCTGATTAACGATGTGAGTGTGTGGGTGAGCAGAGGGTGACGTCACACCCCCAGATGGGATTCATTTGGTAAAATGTTCCTGACTCGAGGGCGATAGGCAAACGGTTACCGGTTAACTGACATGAAATACAACATCATTCCTCTTTCGGTTCTCCGTGGTTACATTTGAAGAGCGCTCAGTGCTCCTATTGGTCAGCGTCACTGAACAGCCACTGATGTTGTCAAACTCGGATAGAGAAGACAAAACCTTTTTTGTCAGGATGTTGTGAGGCGTCCCAGATGCTGCAGAGATTGTGCTTCACTGTAACACACTACACGGGATAAAACGAGCCGAACTGTCGTGCCTGATGCAGATTTTTGTTCCCGACGCCCTCTGCCTGTTGGGTTGGGCCTTTATCGGGTTGATATCGTGTAGTCTGAATTTGGCAAAACATCGTCATACGTCTTTAGATATTGTCTTAAACCAGTGGCGGACTCAGGCTGTCCGAGGGCAGGGGTGAACAAAATAAAAAGGGCACCAGCTGCATGCGTTGGGGCACGAGTGCGCAGAAAGTCGTGATGCATTTATGGTGAAACAGTTCGACACCCTGGTTAAGATTAAGATTGTTTCATTATGCGACTCAGATTTAAGTTTAAAGATTTAATCACGTCTTCTCCATTTGAAGGGCTCTGCTCTCTGTGAATTTTCAAAACTAACTTGAATATAGGATGAAACTAATGCTTTCGTGGATTATTATAATTAGGTTCATAGACACACACTTACTTGTTGAACAGGTTGAGTCCGATGCGGTATTGCCGCCGCTGCACCACGTCGTTGTTGAAGGCGGGTGAGTCCCAACTGTGGCGGCTCTCTCTCTGATAGGTCTGTTTCCCCAGCGAGGCTCCTCCGATTGGCTCCCGCAGGCTGTCGCGTGACGAGGAGCCGGAGCTGCAGTTGTTGACCGTTGTGTCGTCGTTGGAGTTGGTGGTGGTGGAGTTGACGCTCTCGTTGTCTCCGTCCGAGCAGAGCAGATGGTGGTGGTGGAGATGAGGGTGGTGGGCGTGGTGCTGCTGCGCCTCCATGTTTTGAAGCGCAGAGGAAGAGGAGGACGACAGCGGTGAGGGGGTGAGCGGCGGCGGCAGGGGTGAGAGAGGTGTGAGTGGTGGGACAGGGGAGGGCAGTGGGGAAGAGGGGGGTTCTGGGTAGGCGTGGGGGAGGTGGTGGTGTTGGTGGTGCAGGTGGTGGTAGTGGTGTTGGGCAAAGTGGTGCTGGATGTAAGGGCTGCCGCCGTGCACGTGGTGCATGTGCATGATGTGAGGCTGGCTGTACTGAGGGTGGTGGTGGAGGATGGTGGGTAGGTGGGGTATGGGCGACGGGTGAGGGTGGGGGTGCGAGTGGGGGTGTTGGAGTGGGTGAGGGAGCGGGTGTGGCGGCAGGGTCCGGGCTGAAGGCATTGGTAAGGGGACGTTGGCGGGGCTGCGAGTCTGTCCCTGCGCCGTGGCGACCGAGCGGCCGTTAGGTTTGTGTTTGATCGTTCCCTGTGGAGAGTTGGCTTCGCTGCTTCCTCCCCCTCCTCCTCCTTCTTGCTCATCCTCTCCACTCTCTCCTTCCCCTCCTCCTCCCCTCCTCTCCCTCTCTCCTCCTCCTCGCTCGACTCCTGACGGCTCCTGTTCGTACACCAGGCGTCCGATAGAGCCTCGCTCTGACCTGACGATTTGAACCACAATGTTAATGTTACAGAATAATTCCAGACATGGTGAAAATAAAGCATGTTGTCCAGAGTGGACTTTTAACATTTACCCATATAGTCTACTTTTAAAATAATAATACATTTCAAACAAATGTATATGTTAATACTAGGAAACATCATCATCTTCAACACACAGCCCCCCTCATTTGCATAATGAAGCAGAAATGCATACATGAAAGAAAAGACAAAAGGTAAATAAGTTTGGGGAAATAAATGTGGGAAAAATGCAAAGGGAAAATCATACATAAATAAATACATAATACACAATGAATAAATAAATAAGTAAATGAATGAATGAATAAATAAATAAATGAACAAATTAATAAATTAAATGGGAAAGTAAATAAACAGGGGAATTAATACAAATATAAATAAATACAGAAGCAAATTAAAACAGAAAAATCAATTTGTGTCACATTTTATAAATTATTTAATGTCTAAATTAATTTTAATATTATTTCTGGTGCATTTAATGGCATATCAATTTATTTATTGAGTCATTTATTTATTTATTTGTTATTTTGGCAGTTCCAGTCCTCCATACCTATGTTCCTCAGCTCAATATCCTCTTAATTTGACACATTAAGGAGACCTTTCAAAAGGTTTGTGTTCTCAGCCATGTTTTTTCCCTGGGTCAATATGCTGAAATCACCCACCGACAGCTTCTAGCCTACTGATGTTATACTCCTTGAAACCTACACCCTTCAAATTTGCGGACAAGGGAGTTTTCTTGACACAGTGGCTGGACAGATTTTTACCATTCAAACTGCATTAGAAACGTCCATCTCCCTTCATTCTTTTGCAATTTGAACAGCGAAGACAGCCCTTACCAATCTCTTCGTTTATATCAACGCATGCCGGGAACGTAGGGATGAGCCTGCTCTGAGAGCTATTGTGACCGACAAGAGCATGTGTCCGGTTGGCTAGCATGTTAGAGGTCAGATACAGTATTATACAAATTAGCCCTGCGAGTAATCGCTACTCCACATCCAGCTATTTTGTGAGAATGTCCAGATGAGTTTCACTGGGCCACTTTCTGGTGTGACCGTGCTTACGGCTGAGCTTCAATACGAAGGGAAGAATGACCTAGCTCAAAAAAGTTTCAGGTCCCCGCAAGCTGAAATTTACTGATACCAATGGCTGCCTGGAAGAAGGGAAATAAATCAAAAATTCATGGAACGCTTAGATAAATGCAGTGGTGGAAAGTAACTAAGTACATTTACTCGAGGTACTTGTACTTTACTTGAGTATTTCTAATTTATGCTACTTTATACTTCTACTCCACTACATTTCAATATTGTACTTTTAACTGCACTACATTTATTTAACAGCTATGTAGTTACTTTGATTTTACAACCAAAACATATGATCAGATAAACTTCTAAAATATGATGTATTATTATAGACTGAAGGCCCCTCACACCCACACAGGTGTTTTGAGTTATTGTGGCTGATTAGACCAACTCAGGTTGGAGTTGTGCGAAGCTACGTATGCTGGGATTTATGTGAGGTCATCATGTACTAACAAGGCTGATAAAGTTGTAACTTGTCCCAAACAAAAACCAACAGGAGCCCCTGAAGTCAAGAAAAAGTATTTTATATCTTGTTAAATTATTATCTTGTGCACATAAGATAAAAAAAATCGAAACTTTCGGGGCCTTTGGGGCTCCATAATTTAACACTCAGGAAGGGGCCATTTTGCATAATGAGTACTTTTAGTTTTGATACTTTAAGTGCATTTTTCTGGTGATACTTTATTCAAGTTGAATTTTGAATGCAGGACTTTTACTCGCCACAGAATATTTTTACAGTGTGATATTTCTACTTTGCTGTGCTGACCTGTCACTCATGTCCACTGAGCTGTCACTGGGTGGTTCGATAGTCAGGACAGGGAGGTGTCCTCCTCCTCCTCCTCCAGCCCTCCCTCTGTACTCCCCTCGACACTCTGTGCAGGGGGTGCTGCTCCTCCGGCTGGCGCTGCTGCCTCCCTCTGTCTCTCTACTGTCCTCCCTCCCCCCTGCACCTCCTCCTCCCCCTCCTCCCCAGTACTCAGTGTCAGAGCTGGAGGCGGGGCGGGAGAGCGGCGAGGACGGCGGGCGGGAGAGCGGCGAGGACGGGAGGCAGCCCTCATCCATGTAAAGGGTGACATCGCTGAAGGAGGTGGCGGTGCTGTCCTCGTGCATGGCGGCACCTCCTCCCACGCCTCCTCTCCCTCCCACCCGGCCTGCCAAGCGTCGGGAGGATGGGTGGGCGTTGCGCCATGCACACTCTCTGTAATCTTCATCCTCGTCTTCCTCCTCCTCCTCCTCCTCCTCCCTTCCTCCTCCTCCTCTTCTTCTTCTTCATCTCCCTCCTCCTCGTCCTCCTCGTCGTCCTCCTCTCCCTCTCCTCCTGCGTCCTGTGAGTCTTCACGACCAGACTGGCAGGTGAGGGAGTCGTCCATGGAGTCGGCCAAGGACTTAACCTGCAGTCCGTCACAGAGGCAAAACATAAACACAAACACGTATAATACATGCACGTATTGTAAATTCTCAAATGTATTTACCTCAACTGCAGAAAGAACCAGGCTTTTATTTGAAACAGTCTTACATTAGAGACAGGCCTTGTTTCTAATTTATCCTTTTTTTTTTGTGAGTATATTTTATAATTTTTAAGTAAGAAGCCTCCCAGTTTTCTGATCTGCTCTTGTTTTAATTTGTTTGCAATGAATGAAAACGTTAACACTTCCTCCATGTTTACCTGTTGTCTTGATTTATTCAGTATATCAGCACTAATTCCATCAGTACAACAACAGAGTCATGTCATGCTCATACTTTTGTCCAGCACTGACACTTCCTGCACGTGTATTTCACATTAAAAGATTCCAGTGGCTCAAATGGCATAATCCATCTCCTTTGCCAGTGGGCTTTTAATGTGAAACAAAGGTCCACTTACTAGCTTTTTGAGATTTTGCTCAGCTGTCATCATGTGACCTAAGTATGGATGAAAAACTTTCACATTATAACAACTGAGCTATCTTCATTCACTGAGGAAGACTGTGAGATGCAGTTGAATGCTGCAGAAAAAGCTAGTAAGCAGACCTTGAGCAAGGAGTTTTTTTGACACACTACTAGAAATCTGCAGTGTTGAGTTTTATTGACAGTGTCATCTAATTAATGACTAATTTGAGGATTTACAGTAAAACAGCTACTAATGCTGTAATGTCCACACACACACACACACACACACACACACACGTGCATATACAGCCTTCATGTCAAATGTCCTAATGTGGTGTTTCGTTGATGTCGGTGTTGAATGCTGAGTGACACACGTGTGTTTACCTGCTTAGAGAAGGAGTCGTCCATGTCTCCTGCGTCGTCCGACCCCTGCTGACCCGCTGACCCCTGACCCTGCGGCTGACGCTCATCAAACGAGTACTAGACGCACCCAAGAATAGAAAAACATGCACATTTGTACTTTTTGTTGTGTGTTTATATGTGCTGTATATACAGTGTGTACGTGTGTGTGTGTGTGTGTGTGTGTACCTGCATCCTCATGTTGGACAGGATGATGCGGCGGGTCATCCTGCTCTCGGAGGCGGAGCTGCGGAGCCTCTCGAAGTTCTTGTTCATGCGGTACTGCCTGAACGCCGTCTGGATCGTTCTCGCTGCCCGTCGGGACACAAACTGGCCCCCGTACTTCCTCTCCAGCATCTCCACCTATCAGGCAGCACCATCACACACAGGCAACCAATCAGGGAACGGAGGACAGAGAGCCTTTTGATTTTGGGAAATCATGGACCAGAAAACAAGCTCTGTAGCAGAATGTAGTGTATGTAGTCATCTTGTAGACATGAAATAATATAACTTATAATACTGAATCCTAGAAGCCTGTAGAAGGCTCGTACTGTTGAGAGATGAAAGAGTATTGTGGAGGAATAATAATATCAGTATAATAAACACAGTATTCCAAAAACTGGAAGTAATATAATAATGTCTATACAATATCATAATGCAATACAGTTAGCCTGCATTTTACATTTACAAAAATAAATGGAAGTTTTTTTTTTAACAGTTTATTACTTTTCAAATGTGGACGTTTTTAACTTCATAATTTATGTCTGTAATTTCCTCGGCTCCACTAGTTTCTGTAAACCTGAATGTACTGATTTTCATAACGGTTACTCAAGTTCAAGCAGTAATTTAGCAGTCAACAAGATACACGCTTGGAGGCAGATATCAGTAATTTGCATTGGGTGTCATTGTTGTCTTTGTTTCTTTCAATATCAGTTAAAATTATATTATATCAGCCAAGAAAACTGACATCATGACACACTAACGAAGTTGTAGCTCACAGCAAAATGTTCAAAACTAGATCAGAACTTTGGGGGGAGAGTTAAGCTACATGTGCAGCCCGCTGGAGACAGGAGACCCAATTTATGTAACTGTTAGAAAACCGCTCGGACTTCAAAACAGAAACACATCGCATCGTGTTGCATCACATCTTAAGAGGCACGTAATTTGGTGTCTGTAGCTAACACCAGACACAACATAGAGACAGAAGGAGGGAAAGATTACAGAAACTGGGATGCACTGATGTGGGAATCAAATCCACTAAAATTATGTTGATGCTGGTAAATAGGACAGGCATAACCTGACACGACGCTGAGAATCAACCCACGATGATGTGCGTGTGAAATAATAGGTGTGGGTGTTTTGACGTGCATTGTACGCTGCTGGTGTGTGCTGCTTTGTTTGAAAAGGCTGCATTCAACTCAGACTGTAACAAAAACAATTATATGAAAACCACATATGAAGTGATGAAATCCATGTTTGGTCCAGGCCAGCGATGTGTTTGAAGATGTGACCTGTGAGGTTTGCTTGCTGTAGCGTTGTACCTTCTTGTCCTGGAGGTCTGTAGAGAGCTCATAGCTGTCAGATAGAGCCTTGCAGCGTTTGCTCTCCTCCTCCTCTTGCTTGCGGAGCGCCAGGCTGGCCGGCTGGTGTCGGCTGCGCTGAGCCCACGCAAGGCTCGCCGGGCTGGGGGGAGAGATGGGAGAGCTACCCTGAAGGAGGAGAGAGAGACAGGTAATCAGTATCGATTTAGATATTTGTAATTTGTATTTATTCAGGGGAGGCTGACTGAGTTTTTCAGCTGTTTCAGATTCATACTCTGAGGTCAGTGGTGAAGAAAGTATCACGTAAAAAATGCTAAAACACAAGTTCAGATCCAGCTCCATTAAACTGCAACTCAGCAAATTACCTGTACAGTGAAATGGTACAGAGCTGATTTGGAACCAGCCTAATTATCAATTGTACTTGGAACTATGTCAATAATGCATTAATGCAAACTGACCTTGAATCTGTGATAAATTATTCAATCACATCTCTGCTGTGGTGTCGGCGCTAACAACCTCTGTGTTTCACAGGTTTTGTTTGGTTTTGGTACAAAACGCTGAACCTGTAACCTTCACTACATGGATACACTATCCATCCTCGCACGCTAGGATGGATAGTGTATCCTGTAGTCTGCATAAAAAACACAAATGCCAGCTCATTTGTTCCCAGAATCTTTTGGGCTATAAGTACGGGCTGTCTTCGCAGTTCGAATTGCAAATGAATGAAGGTAGATGGACGTTTCGAATGCGGTTTGAATGGTAAAACTCTGTTCTGCCGCTGTGGAGACGTCAATGTCTAAAGTCAAGAAAACTGTGTTGCCCACAAATGTGAGGGCGTAGGTTTCAAGGAGTATGACATCAGTAGGCTTTGAGCTGTAGCTGGGTGATTTCAACATACTGACCCAGGGGAACATACATTGAACAGACATATAGATGTGTAATTTGAGCTGTTTACAACCATCAGAGGAGGTTTGAACGATCACATTTCAAATCGTCTCTAATACTTCTTTGTTGTATTTGAACTTTTTTTGATATCAGACATCTATCCGATCCGGCTAAGTGAACGTGAGGAAGAGCTTCATCACCAGAGCGTCTTGGAAATCACAGAAATCGTTTATTTCGAATGAATGGCCTTAATAATAAAAGTGTCACTAATCTTCAACGTGGCGATACTTCCTGTCATGTGATGCTTCAGATTCCACACAACTTTAATGGCTGCAGCCCTGTTGTGTGTTTGTTTTTTGTTTATTATTCTTATGTTTTTAGGGTCAGTACCTGTGTGTGTGCGTGGGAGGCTCCCAGGGGCCCGCTGGTGGAGGCGGAGCTGTAGGGGTCACAGGGGCTGGAGAGGGGGCTGTTGCTATAGCGATGGAAGGGAGGCGGATGGCCGAAGGACGAATCAGAAAAAGTGAGCGCCTCCGGACACTGAGGGTCACCCTCCACACTGAGAGAGAGAGAGAGAGAGAGAGTTATCCATCTGCTAATGTTGAAAGAAGAGATGATGACGAGGAGAGCTGAGGAAAGGATGAGTGCAGGAGGAAGAGGAATACAAAGAACAATACAAACTAAAGTGGAACGAACCAGAAATAAAGACTAATATAGACTAATTTGGACCATACAAGACCAACTGGACCAAACCAGGGAAAACTGGACCAAAGTAGACTAAACCAGACCCGCTCTGGTTCACGCTCCTCAGGTGAGCGATAAGCTCACTGCTCACTGGCTCAACATCCTCTGAGAGACACTTCGTTGTCTCTGCGTACGCAGATTACTGCTAACCGACAACACGACGACTGATAGACGATCAAGCAATTAGTCGACGAATCGAGGAGGAGCTGAGAAAAGAGGAGGAATCTGTGTGACGGACATCGTTAGTTTGTGTGTGTGTGTGTGTGTGTGTGTGTGTCATCATCAAAGGGGCTCTTCAGTGTTAATCTAAAACACCCGTGAAGCTGGCACTGAAGCTAACGTGGGCACTGCCAAGCTAACACACACACACACACACACTGCTGTTAGCCATGAGTCACCGTCATGTGACTCTGTGTGTGTGTCTGTGTCTGTGTGGGGGTGTGTACAGCGTATGAGTGTGGGTGTACAGTGTGTTGTGTTTGTGAGAGACCCAGCATGAGTGTGTGGGAGACAATGGATGTGTGTGTGTGTAGGTGTTTGTGTGTGTGTGTGTGTGAGAGAGGAGAAGAAGCTAACGACATTTTTCTGGGATGATGTGGAGTTTACATCCCTAAACTTGGATGTAAATTCACACACACACACACACACACACACACACACACACACACACACACACACACACACAGAAGTGGCAGCACTCATAAATCCCAGTGAGGCTCTGCAGTAAAAACTGAGAGGAAGGTACTCTGGATAATTGCTAACTGTCTCTCTCTCTTCCTTTCCTCCCATCTCTCCTTCTCCATCACTCTATCATTTTGTCTCTCCTCCTCTGTCACCTCCTTTTTCCTTCTTTCCGGCTCTTATTTTCTTATCTTCTTACTTCTTTTACATTCATCTCCTCCTCTGCTCCCACCTCCTTTTCTCTCCTCACGTCTGCTCTCATATTTCCTCTAATTCATCTCCTTTCTTCTCTCCTCTTCCCATCATTTGTTCGCCTCTCCACTGCCCTCTCCTTTCTTTTCCTCCTCTAATTTGCTCCTCTCCATCTTCCCTTTCCTCCCCTCTTCCTTTCTTATCTCCTTTCCTTTCTCCTCTTTCTTTTACTTCTCTTCTCCTTCCCTCTCATCTGTCTTTTTCCTCCTAACCTCTTCTTTTCGCATCATTTATTCACCTATTCTCTGTCCTTTCCTTTCCTTCCCTCCTCTAACTTGCTCCTCTCCTCTCATTTCTTCTCTCTCCCATCCTTTCCACCCCTCTCCTCTTCATTTCCTCTTACGTGCTCTCCTCCACTCTTCCTTTCCTTATCTCCTCTGCTCTCCTCTTCTCCTTCCCATCATCCTCTTTCATTGCCTTTTTTTCATACTCTCCTCAACTTCTCTCCTCTTTCCTTCCCCTTTTCATCCTCTAACTTGCTCCTCTCCCCTCATCCCCGCTTTCCCGTCCTTTCCTCCCCTCTGCTCTTCATCTCCTTTTTCATCCTCTCTTACCCTCTTCTTTCCTTTCCCTTATCTCCACTGCTCTCCTCTTCTTGTCTCCTTCCCATTACCCCCTTTCCTTTTTTTTTTGCCTACTCTCCCTCTTCTCTCTTCTTTTCTTTCCTCCTGTCCTCTCATTTCTCCTTTTTATTACTCCTCTCCTCTATACTTCCCACTTTCCTCTGCTTTTCTCCTCTCCTGTCCTCCCTTGGCCAGCTGAGGCTGAGCCAGCTGCAGGGTTGAACTGAGGTGAGGTGAGTTTGATTTATAAGCCAGCCGTGCACTGAGCACCACGCTGGCAGCCTCCTCTGGCAGGCTGCAGCACACCGAGGTCACACAGAAAACTTCAGGTGACCCCGACATTAGAAAACCCATCACATGTGCCAGGTTCAACTTTTTAAACTTCTGTCTCCATCTTTGTTGTTTAGCACTTATTGCTGCTCTTGCTAGCAGTCTGCAGCATGTCCCCCTCACTTTTTAAAGTCCTATTTCTGTCCCCCTCACTTTTAATGGTTTCAGGTGGATTTTCTTACTGATTTCTCTCTGAAAATTGTTCCCTTACTGTCCTGCCACCACGGCCCTGATGAGAGAAGGTCTGAGTTGATAAAAACGCCCTGGGTTTCGTCTCTCAGGCTGGCTACATACATTGTCTATATACAGGCTGCCCTACCTTATTGTTGTTATTGAAGTTTTTTGGGGCTGTATACAGCCTGAAGGAATACCTGCAGACACTACTCAGGGCTGAAAAAGGCATTTCCAGCTTTGGTTTTCCAGTTAAAAAAATCATATCTATATATAATCTACATTTTTAATATTAGTTAATATTTGGTCCTAAAAAGACACCATTGAACATAAAAATAAGGTAATAATGTTTCTGACACTACATTGTCCCCCCCCCACCTGAAACCAAGCATATGCCCTTGACTTGATAATATCTGACTTTGCCGGTTGGTGAGGCGCACCCAAATGCGTTATTGCCCTTTTCCTCCAGGCAAACCCTGAACATAAAACACATCTCCCTCTGTTGGCACTGATGAATAAATAGTTTTCAGCAGCAACATTACAATGTATATGCATGCAGTGTCAGAGTCACACTGCAAATTATGCAATGTAATAAGGTAAATTAGGCGCGCCATGCTACAGTATATAAACAGTATATCGAGCGTTTTACTGCTCGATGGTGAACGAGAACCGGTTTTTCATAAATGGAAGGAGCCTGCGAGCTAATTCAGGCAGCCGCTGCTTCGCTCACACTGCAGACTCCTCACTGGAACATATACAATGCACCCTATTAATTACGGCTGTGTACTTAAGCCATCAGTGATCTTTTGCTGAATGCCTGCTGCCACCTGAAAGCTTTGCCGTTAGTGCCGCCGCTGCTGCTATTCATACAGCATTTCATTTCAGCTTTCACCTGTAGGCTCTGAATCTGTGTTCCCTAGGGGGGCGTTAGGACTGTCACTCCCCCACTCTCTGCTGGTCGGAGCTCGGTGTTTCCTCAGACAGGGGGTTAGAGCCAAGGCGGCAAACATTTATGCTGTATATTATATATTATATATGTATATATTTTACATTCACATAATAATCCATTCCACGTGAGTTGGTGGACTGAAATAATCAAAGACAAAACAGTCCCATCAACACTTTTTTTATAATCATTTCTATAACTATCTATATATATCATCTATAGAATATTAGAATACAGCCCAAGCTAACATCTACATCTGCTATTTATCATTTAAATACAAAGAAATGAGGCAATGTACGGAGTCTGTTTCCAGATGGTGCAGTGGAAGTATACAGTATCTTTTGAAATGTGTAACTTCTATTTAATAATAAATTAGCCAAACATATTGCAGTATATTTTACCAGTAGCAAAAGGTGCTAGAGAATAGGATTTTAGAGCAGCAGATGGAAACACTTTCTTTATCTGAATAAAACGACAGCCAGACAGAAAACTAAGGAACTAAAGATTACAATGAGGACAAAGTGGAAGCATCTTGGTGGCCTAATGCTCAAAGGCCTCGACACACAACCTCTATCGCGTCGTCCTGCCTCACTGTAATATAGTCCTGCACAAATCTGTCGGTACAATCCCTAAAACACAACTACACTCTGTAGCACAACGTACAGTAACACCTACAGTACATACGAACCCACTGCAGCATGTAAACAACACTCACATGTAAACCTTGGCTCTGCTCGGCAGCTTGTTTTTCCTGTGAAACCACATGAGCCTGAGGGAGAGGACACACACACACACACACACACACACACACACACACAAGCTAAGCTGGTTCAATACAGTTTCTCATATTTACGATTCCTTGCTTTCTTTCTTTCAGTTGTAAATCAAATTTTCGCAGACACACGGAAGAAACACACACGCTTAAACACACATTCTGTTTCTGTTTGTCATTCTGCATTCATAGCCAGGGGCGGTAACTAACAACACACTGGTAGCAACACACATCCAGCAACACACACACACTCGTTTGTTCCACTATTGCCGCGGGGGACAGTCATTGACATAATGCTTTCCCTAACCCCTTACCCTAACCTTAACCATTTCAACTAAATGCCTAACCCTATAACCATAACCTTAAAACCAAGTCTTAACCTTCAAACAGCCCTTTGAAGTTGTGAGGACCGGCCAAAATGTCCTCGCTTTCCAAAAATGTCCTCACTCCGTAGGTAAAAAACGTGTTTCAGTCCTCACTATGTAGCAAGTACACACACACACACACACAGATTAGAAATCTATCTGATTTATATGGGTTACAGTGTCAAAGCAATTATGCCAGTTTCTGCACAAACAATACCAACACACACTGATACACTCGAGCATGGATGCACTCACATGTACACAGACTGCCTCTGTCCTCCCACTACAGCCGGTCAACTCCACCACCAGGCCCAACAGAGCCAGAATATAAAGACAGGCAGTCACTTAGTCAGGCAGCTGCCCACAAGAAGAGGAGCCTCGAAATATTCACATCACATCGGTTCTAGGGTGCACCTCCACATTTTCAAGGCACGAAAACCACCTCCTGTTAATATTTAGTCTGTTTATTCTGCAGTTTCCTCCTGCCTGTCGTTGTGCAAAGAGACAGAATACAAGTGGATTTCCTAACTATGTCAAATTGTGTTTAACGTCATGATCTGTAAATTTGTGAGCACGGATTTAGTAAAATACTGAAAGAATTGTAACTAAAAGTTAGACATTAGGAAAGAAATCTGAAAATTATAACACAAAAAAAAAATCGATCTAACTAAATGTAAAAATGCGCAAGTGCATTGTAAAAGATAAATAAAGTGTGTCACGTTAATAATTTATTCCAAGCTAATTTCTTTATGTTTAGATTTCAAAACCAGATTTAATTTTTTATGCAAAAAACTAAAATCTCTGTTCTGGCTCCATTTAATGGGGGGTTGTCAACATTTTGAGCCTGTAATGGATGTTACTGAAAGGACAATATTCACAAGTTACATGAGTAAAACTTTACAAAATACTAAAAAAACCAAAAACAATAAAGAGTTAAAAATAACCGAGTCACAGTAACAGGAGTAAGTGCCAGTAGTTCCATCTTTGTGCAGCAGCCATGTTATTTACTCAGTGATAAAATGTAAACGTGACACAGAGCGGTCCCACATTCCACTTTTACTTTCACAAACACTTCAGTATAAAACGCTAAAGTTCGACAAACAGAAAGGGAAGTTAGGTTTTGAGCGTGTGTGTTGCACTGTGTGAACCCGACAGGCAGTGACTTCATACTGGATGTAAACAACAGCCATGACAAACAGGAAGTGAGGGCGCAGCAATGTGACAGAACAGGCAGCGGCTCCCAGTGAGACGAGGCCGGTCTCGCAGTCTGACACCAGCACACGAAGGAGGAGGAGGAGGATGAGGATGAGGAGGACCAGATGATTCACTGACCTGACTGTCTCACGGACTCACTGTTTTCGAACTGACAGACCAGCAAATGTTCCTGCTCCATGGGGCCATGAAATATTGTGGCTGATTCTTTCTTTCAATCCAACGCTGTGAGCAGTTTTATTTATTTGATTTATTTTGCACTCTACGGGCGTTTTCAAACCTGCGTTGTTTAGTCCAGTTGAATCAGACTCTGGTCCGTTTTCCTCCTCGGTACGATTCGTTTGGGCAGATCTGAACACAGCTATCGTACTCGTATCTGACCCGACTACAAGGCGGACTCTGCAAGCTAAAGGTCTGACCTGGACTAACAGCAAAGTACGTAGCCTTCTTGATATTTGGGCAGATAGGAGCTTCTCACGTGGCTTTTAGTGATGCATTTTTGTTTGCTTGAATTTTTTTCTCTGTGCGAAAGAAACAGAACCGAAACACAACAAGTTCACCGACTCATCCCCTGACCTGGACCAGAGAGAAACTCGTTTTAATCTAACCAAACAGGTTAGGTGTGAAAGCGCCCTAAGGGTGCTTTCACACCTAACCTGTTTGGTTAGATTAAAACGAACTGTGGCGTGTGTGCCCGTTTGGTTCAGCCTATCTGAGCTGTTGTGAAAGCTGTCAATCAAACTGGTGTGGACCAAACAACCGGGCCGAGACCAGCTGAAAGGGAGGGTCAGTCTGCTTCCGAGTGAAGTCTGGTGTGTTTGGTATGTGGTTTGAAAGCAAAGCAGAGCAGCCCCAGGACTGTGTGACAGATATGTGATTTTAGCACGAATGATTAAATCCATCTGCTAATTGTTCATGCAATAATCATTCAATAACCATGGTAACACCTAGCACGTGAGTGTGGTGATTTTCCCTGATATAAAAGCAGGTGAAATCAGGTGTGTGTTGAACAGGTGTCCTACTGTGTGTATTTTAGCAATTTCTCGCTAAAAAGTGAGTGAAAAGTAGTAGCGATGCGGTAACTATCGGCCATTATGGTAACAAACTCCAACTGTGGTCTGAGCTATTAATTCTCATAGTCAGTTCTTTCTTCATGAGCTCATCAGAGAACATCAGGATCAGTAAGTGCGGCATACTTTGCTGTCAGTCACCAGAATTTGATTTCCGTCATGTCAGTCCGTGTGACGTCATGTTTACAGCTCTACAGACCAAAACTCAAAGGCCACAATGTATCAAAGCTTTCCTCGATCCGGACCGACTGAACCAAACTGCAGGTGTGAAAGCACCTGTTGGTGATCCACTGCTCTGTTGCATCGAATCTGTATCAGTTAGCAGCTGTTAGCAGCTTGACAGTAGCACGGGTGGCTGCCAGTTGTCTCCATCGTGGTCTGAAGCACAGTATCAAGTCATCAGAAATATACTGGGATTAGAAATGTGATTCATAGTGACGGGGGATTTCTGTTCACGTCTCTGAGGCCAGATTGTCGCAGGGATTGGAACCGGCAACCCCCCTGCTCCTCTGCCCCGTAGGCTCGCAGCGCTCTACATTAGGACACAACAGGGACTCTGGGAAATGTGTGTTAGTGAGGCACAGCTTATCCAGGCCTCGTTTTACCAGAGAGAGAGAGAGTGTGTGAATGGTTTGTGTTTCTCTATTGATGTGTTGCTGTGTGGATTTGTGTGTGTGTGTGTGTGTGTGTGTGTTTTGTCTGTTGCTGGTAGTCCAAACAGGCACCAAATGGCACCAAACCCTGAGGCACAACAACTACATGTGTGTCATCCCCACCTCTCTCTCTCTCTCTCTCTCTCTCTCTCTTGTCTTTTGCCTCGTTCTCTCTACAGATGGTCTTGTATTTTGTTTCCTTTTTAATGTCCCCCCCCCCCCCCTTCTCTCTTCTGCATGCATATGTTCCTAGTGTGTCTCTGCATTTTGTCTTCTGTGTCTGTTATCTCAAACCACTTGCTATCATTGATACTGGATGATTCCACAGAACTCTAAAGTACCTTCAATGCCAATGTGATTTAAATAAACAGTTAACCCTCATGGAAACTATAGTATGGTTAAGATACGGTTACATTTAGGCAACAAAACAAAAAAAGTCTTATTTTGTGCTTCCACCATTGGCTTTTTGAACTGATGTTGCCTCAACAGCTCCAAAGCTTGAGATGCAGGCAAGATTGACTCTCACATAAAATCCTTCAAGCAGAAAAAACAAGCAAGCATGCACCGTGATGCATGAGTCAGACATGACATCAGAGTTGTGACCGCAACAAGTTTGCTCAAGTCCCAAGTCAGTCTCAAGCCATGTGACACAAGCAGAACATAGCAGTGTGGAGATTTAATCCAGCAGCGGACAAGTTCATCTTGGATCTTTATCTTATACTGCGATCATCCATGAAAGCATGTGGTGCACGATGAACTCTCATCATCCCGCGCAATACATTTTAGATTAGATAAAAGGTTGGATAAAAGGACTGGTCTCCAAACTGTTTTGGACTGCTTCTTACAAAACTACTCCCGTTACAACAATACGGTCTAAGGACCTTGAACAACACAATGAAGAGGACACAGATGACTGGGACAAGATTTGCCTCAAAGACTCCCAACCATCAGGTGATTTGCTGTACTTCCATTATACAGTATACACAGACTTTCCTCACTACAGTGAAAGACACCTAATGAAACACATTCCTTCTCCAGTCTGTACTTTGCGCTTCCAAATGTAAATTGTAAAACTGACCAAATTGAATCTAATCAGCGGACAGAAAGCTGACCAGGAACATGTTCAAGGGGAACTCCACCCAAAGTGTGTTTCCATGTGTTGGGGAGTTAGTCTTTAGTGTCTGCAGAGCAAGCTGTGTGAAGGCTGATAAATGTCCTCAAGTGATGTCACTTGAGTCAGCGTTGGTCGGGGCTGAAGACTACAAGTCTGAAAATGAAACAAATCTCAGCGGTCAGTTTGCATTGTGGGTAATGTAGGCACCAGGTTTTGACAAGGAAGACGAATGTGTGGAATAAAATAGATGATATCTCTGGTTCTGCCGCATCGATTTTGATCTCCATCGTGAGTCCCACAGTGTTATGTGCAATGCTAAAATAAGTGGAGTACTCTTTTAAAGCAGGTGGACAGTGGTCCATAATATTTCCGCGAAAAAAGATCCAACTAGTAAAACCAATGCAGTGGAGTTTGTAAAAAGTCATGTCTGAGTCTAAATATAGAATACGATACATCAAGTCAAAGTTAAGTGAGGCAAAGGCATAACAATAGAGAGCCAATTTCATTGTATAGATTTTAAGTAGCATAAGAGCTACTATCAGTTTCGACTTCAATAAATTCGTCATTATCTTGACCTGAAATCAAGTCTGAAGAAACTGAGTTTGGGACCGGAGTCAGACATTCAATGTTCCCTCCTCTGCAGAGGTTGATGGATCTCTACAGAGCAGATAAAGAGAGAACACAGGTTAACCAAACAGCTGATCTAATTTAAGGTGTGGTGTATTCTCTTGTGGTTTCCCTGCCAGTTCCAGTCTGCTCTCTCCATCAGCAAATTGTCAGAGCGCCAGAGGCACAGCACGCTGTTTGGAAACGGAAAGTAAAGATGTGATTTGATTGGTCCTGACTGATTTTGGCCCCAAACACACCAACTGATCCCGGATTCCTTCTGTTTCCTGTCCTGTTTCCACCTGAGCTGCAGCTGCAACAAACACCTCTGGACACTAAGATACCTACCATCAGAGACTTTGTGCTGCCGACCACTGATTCATGAATTGTCTGCCTAAATATCTTTTTTAATATCTTTTCCTTTCATATTCGTACCACCCCCCGTTCTAACCCATCATCTCTTGTTTCCTTCTCCTCATCAGCTGTGATGAAGCTGGGCAGCATCTCATCTGGGCGAATCACGGAGCATAACGCTCATGTCTAAAAATTAATTTGGCCATGATGAAACGAGATGAGACGAAGAATCTGATTGGCCACATATCAAATCTGCTTTTATCCCTGTCTGCAGAGTCGAGTGGTAGAGTTAATTAGGTTGGACAGATGGCCGTGATTGGTCAGATTAGATATGGCAGAAATGTGATTGGGGCAAACGGGATGCGAAATGACAGTCAGTGGATGAATCAGTTTGCGTAAGTGCCAACGGCAACGCGTATAGCTCCGAATAAATAAAACATGGTTGACCATGGTTATTTAACTTACACCACAAGCATACTTGACCGTTTGTTAAACCACGCCTACCTGTAAAGCTTTCCGTTATCACCCGACACATAGACCTATGCAGTTTACGATGTTACCATCAAACATTATAGTCAATTTTGAAACAACGGGTTCTCCATGTAAAACAGAAGTAGACAAAGGAAGCCACTAATTTCTAGCCAGCTACTGTCCAGCTGTAATTACAACTATCCTAGCAGATTTGATCAGCTGTTGCTAGGTAGTTAATTAAACTAACATTAACTGTGAGTTAATCGGTTGAAAATGCTGTCTCCAGCTGACTTGGTTTAAAACGAGAATACTGTAAAGGGGTCTTAATTATGAACTTGATGGCGTATACTGTACATGATATCATGCTAACAGGCTAAGGCTAAAGCTAATAGCTCCCAGTCAGCATGTAAAACACATGGAAATAAAAAACAGCATTCTTCTTGTACTGCAGTGTACAGATGTTAATGCTAGTATTATAAATATGATAAGAGAAAATGTAATATCAGACTGTTATTTTGTTCTAACATAACCCTGTTGGGATGCTTACTGTAGAGAAACATACTTAGACAAGTAACATAGAGGTTAGATTTATTCTTTATTCTTTGTATTTTCAAGCAGCATGCTTCACTTGAAACATTTCAAGAGAAAAGGCTTTTATGATGAGGACTAAGCAATCAGTTTGACAAATGTAACGCAATCTCAAGTATTAGTTTGTCTGGGTTGTTGAGCGTGTCAACTTCCCAAAAATAAAGAGCAGGGCATTGCTAATGTTAGCCTAAACTCTGATATAGTAGCATCCAGGACCGGCTCAGTAGGGAAATACTGCACGGTGAAGTCCAGGACCTTTTCCTAACGTAACCCGTACAAAAAAATGTAGTTCGCTCAAGATATGCTCTTTGGCCTTACTACTGTAGTGAGCTAGTTAGCCAGACAGGCTTTGCATATGTTGCTTTCGTTAGAGCAGATAAATAATTCCTTACAATTTTACTCTCGTGCTTTTGGTTTGGAAAAGGCTAAAAAATGCTGTTGCATGTTGATTAATCCAAAACATATTGCAAAGCAGTTTAGCTAACGGTCAAATTTCGACTGGAGATGCAAAATCCTATTTTTGATCCCCCCCACCTTTACAGTTTCAGTGAGATTTACTCACTAAAACATCTCTCAACTGTGTCCTCTTACTGTCCAGCTACCATAGAATTGATGAAAATGCTAATCAGCTCAATTAATACCTTATGATTGATAATGTAAAATAGTTATTTGATTTCTTGCCTGATATTTGACTGATGTCCAATAATAGCGTCTTTTTTTTTTTTTTTTTTACCAATCAGATGGTTAGGACAGGACAACCCAGGGCAAAATAAGCTCAAAAAGCACTTGTTGCTGCTTTTAAAGTAACAGTTATTCATTCATCATCAGTAAGCATTCATAACATTTGCTAGCTGATTATCTTAACACAAAGTCAATCAGAATGAGTGATGAACTGATCAGTTCCCAGTCAAACCGCTCTCTGTTAGCTTCATTCACAGATGTTTTTCATGCAGTCTGATCCAGGTCTGGACTCTTCAGCTGACCTTTAACCGTCCATCCATCAGACTGTCAGAGGCTCAGCTACTCCGCTGCGTCACTATGAGTAATGGCTGCTGGACATTCGGACAACCAAGTGTTAAAAACAGCCGTTTTTAAGAGTTGTTGTGTCTTTCAGGCTCACGATGATGGATGGGCAGACCTGCCTGAGCTCATGTAACTTCACTCTGCTTCGTTTATCTTTTAAAGGCAACTTTAGGAAACCTATGAAGCTAGCTATGACAAATAAATATTGACAGTATATATGTTACTCTGTGATGGACAACAGTTGGCTGGGAGCAAATTATTGAGGAAACTATGTACAGTCTACTCTATATTTCAGTGGTGGAAAGTGTACATTTACTCTGTACTTAAGTACAACTTTGAGGTGCTTTTGCTTTACTTGAGTGTTTTAATTTCATGCTGCTTTATACTTTCACTTCACTGCACGTCAGAGGGAAATATTATATTTTTACTGCTCTACATTTATCCGACAGCTGGAGTTACTAGGTCCTTTACTGATTAAGATTTTACAAACAAAACACATGATCAATTTATAAAATATGATACTGTGCTATAGATTAAAGTATCCAATAGTATATAAAGTAGTTAAATGTAATAATATTCCAATAATAAGATATATATATATATATATATATATATAGTAATATAAGTCTATGACAGGACGCTTCTGTATTTTCCCCGCAGTGCTGCTGTAATCCTCTGGATCACAGCTTCTACCAGAGGACTGTATATCTCAGAGTTGAAAGTACCTGCTCTGCTGCTCCCCTGGGTGTCAGCTGATACAGGAAGAATCAAAGTCAAAAAGCTCAAGTTAACTCAGCAGAAAGACTTAGATCAACTCTTTTTTTTAAATGGAAGTGGTTGTAGACTATAAAAATCAACGTGCCGGTGCTTTGTCAGGCTCAGCGTATAGATTTATTTAACTACCTGAGTGAACTGAAGACAGTGAGAGGAGGCCTGCCCTAAATTCAGAACAGAGCGTTTGAAAACAATAGAAAAACTTAATTTAAGCATTTAAATGAATGCAAACAATACAACAGAAAATATAGTAAAAAATGTAATTATTAAATTAACTGTTTGATATTTTGGGATTGCATCACTACTCAGTGTCGATCAACATCCGGAGTTCTGATTGAAAGTTCATTCTTGACCTTGGAAACAGCAGTTGACAAAACAATATCACCAAGAGGTCCATTTAGCAGCCGTTCTGGAGCTTTCAGCTGCATCACATAACCCTTCTCAGCAGATGGGGATGGTCAAATTTGACGCTGTGGTGAGATTGCTGTTTACAAGGTCAGGAATGAACTTTTCAACTTTTAACATGGAGGAGAAGCCTTTAAAGTGCTACAATAACTGTAATTTTGAACATCTACAAAATACTTGACAACTGGGCAACTCCATCTGCTGAGGAAACTGTGTGATACGATGCCAAAGCGCCATAACGTACTATTTGGACCTTGTGGTGAGATTCTTTTCTCAGCCCTGAGTTCAGATATTGGAAATGGTATGGGGTGACAAAAAGCGGAATCAGTGCATTTCTCCATAAAATGCTGAAAGAAAACTCCACCCAGAGTTACCCAGAATCCCCCGAGTCAGATGAGAAGGTGGATATCACTTTCATCTCTGAGCGTCCGGTACAGAGAAAGGTCCATTCAGCCTAACTAGCACCGAGTCTGGAAACACAAGAAACTGCTAGCCTAGCTTCATCAAACATAAAACAAGACTAAACAATAATAATAAAACTTTGACCTCATGATGGCAACAGATAAAAACTGATCAACAAAGTTATTACAATTCATCCTGTGGGGCACGTGAACGTAACGTAACACATTTCATGGCAATCCATCCAACTATGGCTAAAACGATCAGTCAATTAATCAATTAGTCGACTGACTGGAAATTAATCGGCAGCTATTTAGAGAATCGGTCTGTCTTTTAAGGTAATATTTCAAGCAAAAATATCAAACAATCTCTGGTTCCAGCTTCTCCAAGGTGAGCATTTGCTGCTTTTCTCTGTTTTATAAAATGTTATATCATTGTAAACTGTTTGTTGAACAAAACAAGACATTCGAAGACGTCTCCTTGGACTATATGGTGATGGACATTTTATAGGCCTAATAACCAATCCATAAATCAAGAAGATAATCGGCAGATTAACCCATAGTGAAAATAACTTAGTTGTAGCCCTGCATCCAACAGTTGCTGAGATATTTCAGTCTGGATCAACTGTCCACCTTCCAACACCACCAAGGCTGCCTGATTTACATGTTACATGTAGTTCAATAAGAAGAGGAGTCAACTGTACGGCTCGAGGTTGATGAGAACCTGTGTCTCAAACACACTTAAACCTTGACCCCTGTCTGTGACCTCAGCCCAAATGCAACACCACTTGAAGGATTTTAATCATCTCTATACTCTTGGGAGAACATCTGGCTGTTGCCTAAAACACGAATAAGACAGTCGACGAAAGCGTCTCACATGGTGGGATAAGATGAAAGCTCCAGAACAAGCGAGAAAGTTGACCTTGTTTTGTCAACTGCTGTTTTGGAACGTACAACAGCTTCCACGGTCAAGAACGGACTATCAGTCTCAAATACAACACGATACACGAAGCTCGGCGCAAACAAACTCACACGGTCTCATTTTAATTCCCATGTAATAAGCTGTTATCTTTTCCTCAGCAGTTTTACTATCAGCAAACAAAGCATTAACATTTCATTGTCGCAGAGGAAAGCAGAGCTGCTCCGAAAACAAACACACCAAATAAACCATTACCGCCTGTTGGTTTAATGAAGAACGAAGGCCTCCAAGATCTGCGGCTCTGTTTAACCATGCAGATAAAACCAAACTCTTAATAAAAAAGATTCTCTGCTTTTCACTGAGTCCAGTCTAATCAGCATGCTGGGGAAATGCCTGAAAATATGGCAACAAAGCATCTTTGCAGAGGTGATTAACAGGAGAAACACGACATGATGATGGATTTCTACGCCGTAAGACTGATGCAGGGTGAAGGTCTTCTGCAATGGCTACCTGCTGTATGTGCAGGAGAGCTGGAGGGTAAATAAATGAAGGTTTTCACTGACATTACAGTGCTACAGTGACCATGAGTCAAAATCAATATCGTGGTTTTAACGAGAATATTCTTTCAAATAACAACACTGTATCTATTACAATATGGCAACTGTATGTGAAACTACATGTAAACACGAACACCAGCCGGATTCGCTTTGACGGTCGGTTTTGTGGGATTGTGGTGGGAACAGAAATGTGACTTTACCTTTATTCTACAAAACACTCTATGACATCAGATACAGAGTAGTCTCGCTACAAACTGTATCAGCTATCCAATAAGACTAAATGTCTGGTCATATCACTTGACCTTTGAAGGGACGGAGAGCTGGAGAGTCCGAAATAGAGGTAATATTGCTCTCTATTCTTTGCTGCTACCATCATTAAATTTCCCCTCAGGGATCCAAAAAGTTAATCTTGTCTTATCACATGACATTGATCTCATTTATGTCCATTCATTCATTAGGAGGTAGTAAAAGAAAAAAAATCAATATCATAACACTATTATATCCGGCATCATTAATCTTAACGACAGCCATAAGGCAGCCCTGAGGAGGATTTGTGCAGCGAAGCAGCTTGAAGTCTATTTCAGGAGGGTGTGTGGCAGCTGAAATCATTTGGCTGGCTCACTTTGGTCCGGCATCGTTGCCCTCTGCTCCCCCTGAAACAGGATGAATCACGGCTGTGAAGGTGAGTGACTGAGTGAGTTTGTGTGCAGGAGGAATATCTGCACAGTGTCCTGCAAAACCACAGAATTTACTGAAGAAAAATCATTGTGAGCTGTTCAGACGCAGACACTGTTCAGGAATATTCAGAGCAGTTGTTCCCAAGGGTGCCTTAAGGACGAGCCAAGGGTGCCACAAGAGTTGTTCATTTCCATTTTTTATTGGTTGTTTTTTTAACGTTTCACCGCACTAAAGAAAGAGGTGTTCCAGAGCCCGGGAGGTGTCATGGAGACACAAAACAATGAATACATCTGTTGAGTAATTTAGGATCTGGATTTAATCATTCGCGCTCTCTATTTAGCATAACGTATCCCCTTCATGCCATTTGTCTTGTCTTGTGTGTACCCTTCACACTCTTGGATTTGAATACAGCTTTTTTTTGATCTTGGACTGAGACATGTGGCTATACTTCAGGTTTTGGCTGTTAAACACAACGTTGTGTTTTCTTTGACATCCCTTAAACGTATTTTAAAGAACTACTTCGGTTCATAAAACTCAGGGTTCTGGAGCGCGTCGCCGGAAATCCAGAGCATTATTAAATCAAAAATTTTCTCCATGACATCTCATTAAAAGACATTTTTATATTGCATTTTTAAACATTTCAAAATGAAAGAAACAACTCTAATGCTGGTAATGCTTTCCAGCACACGAGTTTTCAAGGAACACAGCAGTCAAAGAGCTGTAGAGCAAGTAATGGCAATATCTGTCAGTGTAAATGCAACTCAAAGAAATGCTGATACATCTCGGCCTTCAACAGTCTGAAACGACTCAGCCTGAACCTGAACCTGAACCTGAACCTGAACCTGACCCAGCACGATATGAAACAACAACTTATTTCAGCACCATGGCTAGCTAGCTTGTTTGCTAAGCTCACTGTTTCACATTATATGACCAGTTTACCATAGTAAAATGCATTACATCCACTCATTCCACTCCTTAGTAGCATGTTCACACAGGAGCCATATTGATGTCAATATTCTCCATTTGTGCGGAGTGCTGAGCTCAACAGTCCAGCGCAGGCATGTCTCTCATGAACCGGCAAATAACACAACTACCAGCAGCATTTTCCTGCTGAGAGAGGGCGACCACGAGCCAACACACCTACACAACTGGATATATGGCACGTGGAATCCCATACTGTACAAACCCTGTTACTCATTATTCTCTGTGTTTTTGTGTGTTAATGTAACATCATTTTACTTTTGAACAAAACAAAAGAAATGGGCCTCACCTGACAAGTTTGCATACTTAATTGTTTTCCATAGTTTATTTTAAATAGCAACTTAACAGAAAATCTTGTTTTTGCTGACCTGCAGTGGTTTTTAACTTCTCACCTTGATGCAGTGATGTCGAAGTGTACTCCAGGGTGTGGTTACAGGTGCAACAAAGCACACTTCTGGCCACACCCATCAGAGATGCCTGGTGTTGAGTTAAAATCAATATATCCAGAGAGCAACATAGCTTAAACTGCTGGCTTCTTTTTACCCGAGTGACTGAGAAAAGGCCGATATTATTTTACTTCGTTGTCAGTTCATACAGTATATGTCACATATTCTACATCTGTGTTTTTTGTTAAAGTAAAAGAAATATATATATAAAAAAATACTATGAAGGGGTGCCTTGGGTCAAAAAAGTTAGTGAAGCACTGATTTAGAGGTTGTGGTTGTAGGTGACACCAACTCTAAACTGCAGTCTTTGTGTTTAGCTGTGAAACGAGCCGATCAGATGCTGTGGTTTGCTTTTTATGGTGCAGCGTTCTTTGGAAATTCACCCCAGCTGAACATTCATCATCTTTTGTTCAGTTAATTATTCACCACTATCGACCTTTTGTAATGTGCCAACCGTTCAAATAAGAACAGATACCATTTGCAAAACCCAATTAGGCTCTTTCATGTTTTATTAAACATCTGACAGGACATGATTGGTGGCATCATGTGAGTGCAGATTGATGAACGGCCTCGTGCTGCACACACAGAGGAGCTGTTTGGGGAAAAAAACTGCAGTGTGAATACAAGAGTGCCGGGAGAGCTGAGATCAACAAGGAAGATCCTGTATGCTTCAGTTCTTACATTACTATCAGCGACAAACATGGGAGAGGATAAAGGTCAGAGGTCACAGCTGCATGACAAAACAAAGAATAGCCAAAGTAAAAACAAGCGTAAAGGAAAGGCTACCTTCTGCTGCCATCTGGGTAGACAGTTATTCAACTTCTCCAGCTCATCGCTCAGCGTGGCCATGGCAACCACAGCACTTCCTGTGGCTGCCAAAAAAGCTTAAAAAAGGTGAGTGTATGCTACCCGGCCAGCACGAAATGGCAGACAGACAAAGTCAGAGAGTCGCTCAGGAAGAACCAGATATTTTGACTCAGGACACCCAACATCTGCTGACGATGCTGAGCACCTTCTACTGTAAGGCACTGTACAAATTAGTGATAAATAGTTCATAGGTTTTTATATATATATATAAAAATCTGGGTGACTGGAAAAAAAAACAACATAAAGTGCCTTAGTAAGGTGATTCAAATTTCCGCATTTAATGTTTTAATGCTCTATTTTTAGGACAGTTCATTTACATGTCCTTTAATCTTATCAAATTTGATAGGAGAGGTCCAGCAAATCACAACGAACACTGTTACAGAACCCAACAATAAGATAACATAACAATAACATTGGCTAAAGCCTAAAAATCACTCAGATCATACCACATCACGCCCAGTTAGCAGGTCTTATAAATAGATGCGTACAGACCACAGAGGTTCACAGAGCACACGTAGCCTATAGCCTTGCCGTAATGGACACAGCTGACACTGTATCAGCGTGGCTCTTCTCAGACGAGGGCTTGTATCTCTAAGTCGTATGTAAACTGGCTCGCTGTTATTTTGTCCTATTGTGGTGCAAAACTTAATTTAAAAAATGTGGAAATTTTCTTCAATTTGCATTGCAGCAGATGTCATTTTTGCATTTCTCATTTGGGACTTGTTCTATGTAAAAGGGCCTCAATCATGGACAGATTATGAGACAATGGGCCCTAGGCACACCCACTCCCCCAAACCTCCCCCAAAACCACTTGCCATCAATTTGCATCTTTTTCAGATTAACCATAATTGTAAAGTGCTGTTTTTGGTTGAAAGCTGGACCTTAACTTGAGTGTTATCTGGTTTTATACTGTTGTATATGTGTGCAAATAAAAAACCTAAAACTATTTAGTTCACACTGCCGATGAAGAGAGGCTTCCTAATTCCCGTCCAAAGCTTCCTGCTGTAGCGAGACGCGCACTGACGCTCCTCAGCACTGTAATAACTCAAATGTTATGTAAAAGCCAGAGCAAATGAGTCACATCATTTCCGTATTCATCAAAATATTCAGTGAACCCTCGAGTTCTGTACGGAAGCATCTGCATTTGTTATGTTTATACACTCATTAATTGAGCTTTTTCCTTTAAATCGTCTGCATATTGTTTTTACTCTCTCTCAGTGGTATTTGGGCTCCACTATACTGTGAGATGGTACTTAAAATGCAAACACACTACAGGATGACAGGTTGTCTTGTCTTTGTACTCATTTGGTTTTTTCTGCATATCACTCAGTGCTGGTGATGTAGTATTGGCCGCTTTGTCGACCGGCCCTGGATGCTGCTATAAATAAATATTCTCTCTGTCTTCTGTCGCAGGCTGCAGTGTCGCCAAAACACTACCTGCAGAACGGCCGCCCATCCATTCAGCAGAGTCACTGCGGGTCACCGGCTGCACCCACTGCTGCTGCCTGCTGCAGGGAACAGCGAGACGGCAGCAACTGATAACTGAGACTCAAAACAGGTTTCTGTTTGTGCTGACGAAGGGGCGTCAGCCAGAACGAGGAAAAGGTCGAGTGGGGAGGAGGAGGAGGAGGTGGATCAAGACTCAAAAGCACTAACGAGGAAAAACAAGGAGGAAAGGCAGAAGGACAGGAGAATATCAGGAGGGCAGGTTTAACGAGGAGAGAAAAAGGAGGAAAGGAAGAGAAAGAAAAAGGGTATGGCAGGAGGAGAAAAAAGAGAAAAAAAGAGAAGTGGAGGGATGCCGCGAGCAGATTGTGGGATTACAAGGACAAGATGAAAGAAAAAGAGGTGGAGTAAGTATGGCAGGAGGTTAAACAACGATGATGAGATGAAGGAGGGGCACAGAAAAAGGACAGAGGTATGGCAGGAGGAATGAGGAGGAGGAGGAGGGAAAGAAAAGATGAGAAGCAAAGGAAGAGATGTTACAACGAAGTCCTCAAATTCAAGTGAACTAGGTGGTACCTTGTACCTGTTCCTGCCATCAAAGCTTCCTCCTGCCTTCCAACCCCACCTCTCCCCAAGTGTCGGAGTCTTTTGTGCAACTTAAAATGATATCTGCGGGACGGATCGCTTGCGGTTTTCAGGAGCAGTTAACGGTTCTGATGACGATCAAAGAAACATTCTTATATAAGAGTTGTTATTTCTGTCAGTCGACATACAACAACCTGCATGGCTGCGTCGCGCTTTTCGACATCTTTATGGCCATTTTTCTGGGTGTAGTTAGCTAGGTACGTAGGAAAATCCCATTTCCAAAGGTACATTCAGACGGCGAGTGGTTGGCGGCAACGCCTCCGTTAATGCAACTGGTCCAAAATAAATACGGCAGCAGCCATGCCGCCCATAGCTGTGGGAACATGTTTTCTGAGGGGAGTACTCCCCCTTCCTCCAAAAATAAAAAAGGATATATATTTTAGCCGTCAAGATAACTAAACTATCACCACACTTTTCATGTGTCGCTGTTGGTTGAAAACTGCATTTTAATATTTGTACCTAGTTCATGCTGGAGAGGCTGTCTGAATCGCCAACCAAACAATACAGACAAAACACTACAGGAAAATATTATAGGAAGCTTGTGCTGCCTGCAATAATTTAAAAAAGGTATTAACAGTGACCGAGAACTCAATAGAAGAAAAGAGAAAAAAAGATATTATTGTTGTTAAGTGGACGGCAGCAAACTGGAGGTCCCTGGTTGGATCTAATGAAGCCACTAGCAACGGTGGTGGAGTTGTGCCCTGCTGCCGCCCACTTAAAATACACAACACCCATGCTTCCGGTAAGTGCTCGCTGCCCGAAAATACCTTTAATCCGCCCTGCAAAGCTCTGATGGGCTGATTGTTTCTCCAACAGGAAGGAAACAGCTGTCTGTGAGCACAGCAGCAGATGTACAGTGCATCCGGAAAGTATTCACAGCGCTTCACTTTTCCCACATTTTGTTATGTTACAGCCTTATTCCAAAATGGATTAAATTCATTATTTTCCTCAAAATTCTACAAACAATACCCCATAATGACAACGCGAAAGAAGTTTGTTTGAAATCTTTGCAAATTTATCAAAAATAAAAAACGAAAAAAAATCACGTGTACGTAAGTATGAAATATTTCACCTGAAACCTGATTCAGTCATATTTCACTAGCACAACACACTGCAAACAGTTTTGCAGTTGGAGAGCTTTTCTGCAAAAACCTCTACAGGGAATTACCAGTTAAATTAAACTGCATACACACACACACACACACACAACCTCATATCCTGTGCACACACGTGTACTCTTCACACACACACACACACACACATCATCACATGCATTAAAACGTAAGCGTCAGACCGTACGATGAGTGTGTGTGATTCTCAGGTTTATTTCTGAGCTGAGAAGTCAGTTGCATTCCAGGTGAGAAAGTGAAGCTGTTTTTAACAGCGACGAGCCACAAAAAATAGATTCACATTGATCACCACAAGTCTCTCGGGTAATTATCTTTGTAAGCACTCCCGTTTCTGTAACTGAGAGCCGGCATTGAGTAAAATGCTCCTTTCATCAGCACGGGTTCTGCTCCACGACAATATCTGAAATCATTATTTTATTCTTGTTTTGAAAAAATAATGACATAACTATAATATTGCATTCAACCTTTTAGATTTCTTATTAACACTTTATGTAATGGGTCATAGTTTCCTGATCATTTTTTAGAAATGAACTGATGTGTAATTTCCATAACAGCTTCTAGAGACTGCGTCACTAAATACAGGGGAAAAATAGGGACAGTGTTAAATTACTCTTACACCAATTAACCCTTTCAACTTTTTTGATCAGTTTTCACAAGAGCTGCACTGAGGCAAATTCCTATCAACTATGTTGACATGGCAGTAAAGTACTGAATTGAATTACTGGCAGCAGTCGTCATACCAGCCGACTAAACGGTCACGGTCCCTGAATAAAACTTGCACCTTTTACAGACTGTTAACAATTTAATCAAAATTGGAGCTCTTCCGATTTGAGAATTGCACTCATTCAAATCACCATTTCCATATAAAACCATTGTTTAGTCCTAGTGGTAACGTAAATGTATATACAGGCAGTGAGATGGAGTTCCCCAAGGCTCCGTTCTCAGGTCTCTTCTGTTCAATATCTACTCACTCTCACAAGCTAAGATTATGGAAAATAGCAAAATATCTTTTCATAATTATGCAGACGACACACAGCTTTAAGTAACGATATCACCAGGTGACTGAGTAAGTGCATCGAACAAGTCAGTGATTGGATGTGCCAACATTTCCACCAACTAAAGACCACAAACCAAGCCAGTAATTTTCAAATAGTTATGGGCCTAAATTTCAGCATCCACCTTAAGACAAAAACAACAGCATTTACTAATTTCTCTCCTGTTTCTGAACTTGACCTGATTTTTCTGTGTCGGGTTTTGGAAACTTTTTCTGTCAGTGTTCGAAGGTTCGGCCAACTGATCCTGGTACAGTTCCTGGACAGTCACACCAAGCTGAAAAGTAGGTCACATAATGATTACATGTGCTGGGCTGATTCAATGTAATGCTTATGACGTTTAAGTGACTTTAATTTCATAGTAGTTGGAACATGTTTTAATGTACAGTAAAAGAGTGACGCTCTTTTTTTCTGATTTTGAACTACTGAATTTTGACGTATCTTATGTCACTTTAGTCACTAAATATCTGACTGAATGTGACCACCAAATAGAGAAACTGATATACTGAAATATCATATCCTTGCTCAACACTCAAACCAGCTTGTTAGTAAAAGAAATTGAGGAGTGAAAACATTTGGGCAGCAGGGACCATCTGCAGCTGATCATGCTTTGTCATTTCTTTAAAAAGGCTTCCAGGTGATGTAACAGCCTCAGGAGGCCATGTTGGAAGTCCTACACTCTTGAATAACAGTGTCTATGTACAGATTATAGAGATCTTTGTGTTCAGATTTGGTTAATTTCTGGCTGCTAACTGATGATTTCATAACTGATCCATCTGACTGATTCTGTGTTTCGATAAAAACGTCTTGTTAGCTAGCTAAACTTAATACCTGCTTAGCTAGCTGTATTACTTGTATCTTGTGTTCTACCAGCATGTGTTAGTTCTTGTGTATAAAAGCAGGTCTCTGCAGCTGTTTCCTCCTGGTGTCAGTCAGCTCGATCTGAAGTCGATGGCCAATCTCTACGCCGGTGGCTCCCAAACGTTTTTAGACCACAGCACCCCTTTAAAGGACATTTTTAGTCATGGCACCCTGAGCCACCCAACCCCAAATATGACAGGCATATATGTACAAAGATGCTAGATGCTAATCGGTTAAATAATAATAAATCCTTTAACTAGTAACTTTATTATCTAAGAAGATTCAGGCAGGGAATGTGGGAACAGTCAAAAACAAACTGCCCTCAAGCAAGACAGTAAATCCAGAGACTGCTAATCCCTCAGCTAACAGAGAGCATCACTCTGCTACTACTGACATTTTATTGACTCAACATTTAATGTATTAATAAAACAATTCAATAAAATAAAACAAAAACATTTTAAAAAGCTTTATTTCAAATGAGCGTGTCCTTCCTCCTGTCCTTTAGCCTCCTTTCCCCTGTCAAACGTCTCTTATAGTTTGCCTAATTCGGCTGCTGAGAGATCAAAAATTAGCATCGATGGTTGACTAGAAGTTTAAACTAGTCGACTAAGATTTCATGCATGATGCCACCACAGACCTCGGAGCCACAGAGATGCTGCATCAGAGCAGCGCAGTGGTTGTATTACATGTCACAGCTCAGTGTTTATGGAGACTGTAGGAACAGATTGTGGGAATATTTAGACTCTGATTCAGCCATGTTGTCCTGCAGCGACGTTAACTGCCTCAGTTCATTTTTACCTGCATTTGGAGGGTTGGCGGGTGTTAATTTCAAGCCCTGGAAGCCTGACTGTTGCCGTCCCGCTCAGCCAATTATTTTCTCGACGCATTTAAAAACACAAACACAAACACACACCAACCTACTCGCAAAAGCGCACACACATCTGAGCACCTTCTGGTTGTTCTGTTCTTCTGGGGGTGTTTGAAGCCCACAAAATACTGCAGAACACAAAACTCTGATTAATCTCTCTCTCTCATACACACACACACACACACACACACACACACACACACACACACACACACACAGCATTACAAGCCACAGTTGGAGCAGTGCAGGCTGTTATATGAGCCCGTTTCTCCCCCTGCTGCAGTAAAGCTGGTCAGTGTGTATATAGGATCTGAACAGACATAATAAGCCCTGATCATCCACACACACACACACACACACACACACACACAGAGCGAGAGAGACACTATAGCGCAGGGTAGTTAGCATTTTGCTGCATCATGCCTCAGCCTGTCTGAGGAAACAGGAGAAGCAGAGTGAAGGACTGAACGCTGAATCTGCCATGGACACTTTCTGTCCAACACAACCAGACAATAATGAGTTCAGACTTCTACTGTCTCTCTTATGTTTGCAAGGGACTCCTATTTTCAGTATGGTTATTATTGGAAATACCCCAGTCACAGTTTTTAAGCTCTGCCAGTTCTGTTGTCTGTCCAACACTTTGGTCCAGAGTGAGATATCTCAGCAACAACTTGTCAGATTTCCATAAAATTATCAGTGGATATTCGTGATCCCCAGAGGATGGTTTCCAGTGGTTTTGGTGACAACCAGAAAAAAGATAAGCTATAAGAGAGAAACAAATAAATCAATACATCAATATCATGTTGGAAATGCATATACGGTTCGGCAGAAATGGATTCCCCCCCCCCCAACCGGCAAGGCAGATGGCCACCCATCCTGCGTCTGGTTCTGCTCGAGGTTTTTCCTTGCCACTGTCGCCAAGTGCTTGCTCCTGGTGGGAATTGTTGGGTCATGTTGGTCAAGTGCAATGAGATAACTTCTGTTGTGAATTGGCGCCATATAAATAAAACTGAATTGAAAAAAGATCAAAGCAGTGACGAGGTTTCTGCCCAGAGAACTAATCCACCCTAAACACATACATGAACATAATATCTTAGTTAAATCAAAAGTGCCAAAGCTTAGCACATCAGGAGGTCGGGGTCATGGAGGGAGCTGCAGTGGCAAACGGTACGAGCATATCAGCAGAGTAATAGTGAGACGTGTCAGGTTATAAAAGCCGTGCTGTACACCTGCGTTCATATGAGTGGACGTTACTAGTCAGCTGGTAGCCAAACAGCTGATGAATGAGCCACTGACGGTGAAGCATGAATGAAGTAGCTGATGCTAATTAGCTAATGAAAAAAAAATTGCTGGAGAAATAATCAGATCAAAGGTATTTACATCTACCAAAATGCAAATTTAAGACAGATTCCCAATTATTTCATTTAAGCTTCCCACCAGCTGTGTCCATTATGTCAAATGTGTCAGTGGACCAACGAGAGACTGGCTCAGACCTGCTGTATGAGGACTCAACAGGTCTGCTGAGATGATTCTACTTTACAGTCAGAAACTCAACGGAGACGGAGGCCATGGCAAACCAACGCTCACCGCTTTGTGGACTGCAGCAGAGCTGTCGAGCGGTGCGGCTGCACAGGGCCTCGCGCCTTCAGGACCTTGCAATGCAGGTTTTTTTAACCCAACATACTTCAAAGCCAATTTTCTGTCTGTCCAGTGAAGAGAAAGGTCATATGAAAAAAAAAAAATCTATGCGATTATTCCGTCCTGGGTCGAGGTCTATGGACTATATTAACATCATAGCTGATCAGGCTCTCACTGCTCTCTGAGTTTGACAACATGTTTGGATCTTTTTGATCTTGCTAAACTGTGTGAAACAGAAAATATTGATCTGCAACAGACTGAGGGACACGCTGAGCACGGCTCAGGACAGAAACACACAGGACTGTTGTAAGACCTGAGGATCCTCAGACATATAACACTAAAGGGAAACCCTGTTGTTTTGTTTTTTTTGGGACAAACATTTCACAACTGTGAGATTGTGCTCAGAATCCTTCGGACTGTCCGGGTGACTGTGGCTTTGGGAGAGCGCAGCTTTGTGTACATCAGTGTCTCAGGCCAGACTGTGTGTGAGCTCGCTGTGCTATCCACTGAAAAGGATGTTGCATCCAGGATGAATTGCACAGCTCTCACTGCTGAGTTTGCCGCCAAGAAAGCAAGAAAAGTGACTTCCACGTAATTCATTCCATGCAGCCTATAGTGAGTCCATCTCATTTATTTACACAACATGGCAGGATTTCTCATAGTGCTGCCATACAAAAATGTGCCAACAAGAGTTGTTATTTTCTTTGGCTTTAAGTGAAAGTGATGAAATGTGACTGCTGTAAATATTGCTGTTGGGTGTGTTTAATGCCATTTAAAAGTTGTGCATAATGTTGCGGGTTGAACATAGTGCAGTTTAAGTTGTGCATAAAGCATTCTGCTGTTTTAGCTGTGCGTGATGCTGTCGCTGTTGCGTACAGTGTGCACCTGGTTAACAAGTTTAAAAAAAAAACAACAACACAAACTTGCACTCATATCTGATTTTTGTAATGTTTTATCTCCATGTATATACAAGAGAAATTAAATGCATTTCTACTTGAACTAGAATGGCTTGAACGACGGCTCTGGCTGTAAGCATCTACGTCCTCAGTTTGCTGTTAACTGGGTCCGATCTGATAATATCCGAGTGCAGTTTTTATGGGCTTTATCAAAGAGCGCCGGCTGCTGCGGCACGTAAACATGTGTGATGTTGCAGTGAATTAAATAAATGCGAAATATCAGTACAGCATAAAATTCCCCTTGTATGTGTATTGTTATTCTTAACGTATTAATCGCCCTAAATATATCTACGTAAAAGGCCCTTAAGCTGTTTTACTGTCACTCGAAAAATATGTTTCTCACCACAACAAGCCATCCCACTGTTTTCGATGATCTGCTTCACTTTGTCATTTGTGGTCCATAAAATACAGCATCAAAACACCAAAAGAAACCAGATTAATGTAAACACGTGCAATAATAAATCCAAAGATTTATGACTAATCCACTGCAGTTCTATTAGTTGATTCAGGCTCCGATTACGACCCTGACGAAATAAATATAATCCTTATGGGTTTTTACATGACGCTGAGCTGCTGCTTCTTGTTATAATCAAATGATCAGCTCTTAGTTACGCCATTGTGACCAGCTTTCTGAGCAGACACAGTAACTCAGGTACCGACAGCTGTGACGAGGTGGGAAAAGTCTTCAAGGTTGAGTTAAAAACCTGAAACTGTTACACATGAGGAGGAAGAACTTGTTCGAGGAGTTCAGGGAGAAAAATAATAACTTCAGGGAGAGAACTCATAACTTAAATGCTCAGTCAGCAGAGTCTGAGGTTAAGGTGACAGAGAGAGATGGGGAGGGGTTTTCTGAACACTGGCCAGACATTTTCTGCTAGAAACTAGAAAGCTGGGAGTCTTGTGAGTCTGTGGATCCACACTGGCCTTTTAGGGATTTTCTGGGAATGTGGACGCATTATTTTCTGCTTCACACAGGTCTGCAGCAGAAGAATGACATGGGATTAAACTCCTCAAGTATAAAAGCCAAAATAAAGATTCAGAGAGTCACTTCTGGGCAGAAGAAATATCCAGACTACTTATTCATTTGGTTTCTTTGATAGCTAGAAGCCATTTTGGAAGAGCTGGGGCTACTTTATCAAAATGGTGGTTATTTCAACGCTTTAACAATGACTTTAGCAGAGATAAATCAGTGCCAGAAACCTGGTGATTGTCTACTTGCTGCTCTGTTGTCAGACAGTATTCTAGCTGAAGATATTATTTCACTTACTGCTCTCCTGGATGTGACGTCCCTGTGTGTGTGATGTGTGAGTCGGTATCAAACAGCTACACCTCCCTTCAAATGCTCTGGACTTTTTCCTGCCGTGAGGTGTGAAATGAAAACCCTTTGACCCCCCCGCCCCCCCGTTTTCATCAAGGAACCAGCGAGATCAAGGTGAAGAACAAAAGGCGTGTCATAAACGGAAAACTGAATCGCCTTGGAAGTGAAAAACTGATTCAGTGGGTTTTTTCCATTACAGGCCATCAGCAGATCATTAGACTGTTTGGTTGTTTGATGCAGGAGAACGAAGAGATAGATTCAGCAAGGGGGGGGGCAGAGGAGGAGACTAGAAGCAGGAAGTAGAGCAGCTGCAGCTGTGCTCACAGACAGTGGAGTAATGAGCAATAAAAGCATAATGTAAAGTGGCACATCATCTCGCCTTTCTGTAGGATCTGCAGAAGTTTCCCTAAACTGCATTATAACTGGACCAACACACGGTGTTCCCTCACAAAAACATTGTGAGGGAACACAAAAGTAGTTCCGAAAACAAAATCCCACCGTGCACCTTGAGGGGCTCCGTAATTTCCGTCTGTTTGAACAACATTTGCTAAAAACTACAGTGACCAGCTGTCTGCTTACTGAGCGCTTGTAAAAATGATAAACTATATATTTGTCTTCAGGAGGAACCAACGGGCTCGGAGCTGAGAGCCGCAGACAGGAAGTCAGACAGCACTGAGAGACGGACCGACACGTTGTTGGTTTTGGTCTTTTCATGGGATTTCTTGACAAGAAGAAAAATAAAGAACAACGGCAGCCTTATCCTTCAAGACATGTTCACATATCTCAACGGTGCACTGAGTTCTGTTACATTCACAATCTCAGTTTCTACACACACATCAAATATCTACTGTACATCTATATACAGACTTACTGTACATATCTAAAACAACAATGCTCAACAGTAAGTCCTGCAGTTTGCTCATTTTGCCTTGACAGATGGTTTTAAAAGACTTTACAGACACGTGTTTTGTTTAGTGGATATTAATGAACACAATTTCCCACAAGTTCAAGGCAGTCCTGACTTAAGCATCACCAGTTTCCACCAGTGCCCTGGTTCAGAGACACAAATTACAAAAACACAACTGCAATGTCTGTTTGTCCATTGCAGAGATCTGAGTACGGGAAAGACTGCCGTGCATGTTCCCCATGAATACCAATGGTTGTATGTTTGGTGCCCTCTCTAGCACCACCATCAAGACAAAATTTCCAGTTACACAAGAAATATCAACATCTTAAAGAAGGACTGCCATGAAATTTACAGATCACAGTCCTGCTCCCCAGAGGACAAACTCTTTAGAATTCAATGAGCCCATGACTTTCCTCTAGCGCCACCCTCAGGACAAACTTTACATCTTTAGCTTCCCTACTAGTAAGACTTAAGAACAGCTACATCATCAGTATGTTAGAATAATGAACACTGCAGCCCGTAGGATCCTTCCTCCTGCAGCGTCTGTCCTGCTCAGCGTTACTAACAGACCTTACGGCCTGAATCTGTCCCAAAAAGCCTGAGCGGGGAGTCGGGTCAGAATCAGCTCGGAGGTTTCCAGGCAACAGCATCGCTCCTCCGGGATTAACAATGCTGCTGAGTCAACTCCTTCAGCAACACTTCCCAAACAGACTGCATGACTCAATTGAAGTCTTTTCTTCCCCAACACTCCCACTGGCAGAGCAGAGAGCCAATGAAGCAGCACACTGCTGGGGCCAGGGGTTGGATTCCCACCTGCAGAGAAGATGACTTCTCTCTAAGTACTAAAATGAAGCAACATCGTGGACACGCAGCTCAGTAATTTTGTTTCAACACAGAATATAAACGTCTGCAGTGATTGTAGATACGACAGCGTCCTGGAAGGACTACAACTGCAGGAACAAAGCAGTGACTGAACGCAGTTCTGCTCCAAATCACTACACATCTGTTCTGACAAACACAGCTGGAATTCAAGTTCAGGATTTAACGTTTTTCGAAACACTGAAGATTTGAACATCCTTTGTAAAGTGATGATCAATAATGTTTTATATAACATGTTTATGTTTAACAGGCCTTATTTTTAGGATGTGGTTTCACTTAAACCTGGAATAACTTGTTTGTTTGGCCACTTGGTGGCAGCAGAAACAAGTTGTGAACACAACACTGACATATTATCACCTTTTAAGTTGATAAGGTGAACTTCAGTACACATCCAGCAGTTACGCAGCAACATGATCCTTCATTAGGAGTCGTGTTTGTGTCTCCTGATGGACGTCAGTCCGGTCTTCTCTCTGTTTGGTCTCCAGCAGCTCCTGAGGGAAATATCTGGCTCTTTAGCTGCTAAACGCTCCGCTATGTTCCCCAGCTGCTCTCTGGCTGCGTCTGCCTGCTGTCTGCTGCTGAGCAGCTCGTGTTCAGCGGCTTTTTACAGCTTCTTCTCTGAAAACGACGCTCGGAGAGCTGAGAGGGAACCAGAGCAGGGCTGAAAGTCTCTATAAAGCTCCGTGAAGCCGAGGGGAGCTGCAGGTTCGGCTGATAATTCTCTGCAGCTTCATCACTACCAGAGACGCCTTTCACAGTGTTTTCAGATTGTCATTTGATGCATTGTTATTATAAAAATATATAGTAGAGATGCTTTAAGTGTCTGGGGTAAAAATGGCAATCTGTTGAAATATTTTCTTCAGCCACATGTTCTACTTGATTTCACCATGAGCTACGTAATCTGCTTATCGAAACCGACTACTTCCGCATGTTCTATCAGATCCGTTTAGGTTCAGCTTTCAACATTTCTAAGTAACTAGGAGTTAAACACAACTAAGTAAAAGGTGAGAAATCAACTTCTGCTGTCTGAAAAGGCAGAGATTATTGTTCACAACCTGTAACTGAGGTGAGCAGTGGAAGATATAAAATGTTGATTAAATATACAGTATGTCTGCCATGCTGAAGTAGGAGCCTACTTGTTCCAAATACTGGAGGTCCTGATTCAGAACTATTACACCGGCGATGTTTCATTTTGGCTTTAAGACAAGTTACTTACAACATTAACATGAATTAGATATGCTGATATAATATGGTGCCTGTAATGTTTGTCATTTTAAGCAGTGAATGTGACAGTTAGTGCTGGCTGAAGGTGAGAAACCTGCCGCCTGGATAGTTTGTACAGTGCTCTTTTATAATTAAAATAAATACAAAGATTTGATAAGAGATTTGTTGCTCTTGGAGTTTCGTGAATGTGGGTATTTTAAACCTCGAACCAGCTCCAAAACAAAACCAGCTGTTGGCTTTTTATTGTTATTTTGCTGGTTTGTTTATCTTTTTTTATTCTATAGTCTGATTTGTTTATGACTCTATTGTGTTTAAAGTGATGAAATGATCAGTACACATTCACTGCTCTGTGTGCTGCACTTCTGACAGCAAAAGGCTGTAAACAGCTGATATCTGTGATTACACTCTGACTGCCACATGATTCAAACTGTGATTTTACTGTCTGTTTCTGGATGAAAGTGTCCAACACACAGGCCGCTGTCTGTCTGTCTGTCTGTCTGTCTGTCTGTCTGCAGGACCAGAGTGGGACTGTGAGGTCCGACGGGTCAGAGAGGAAATGGTAAAACAGCGATCAGCTTCACAGCCGTCTGATTCTGTCCACACTGACAGCAGACTCATTACTGAGGCAGATTAACCTCCTAACCCGTCCTAACGAGAGACAGAGAGAGACAGAGACAGAGACAGAGAGAGAGACAGAGAGAGAGACAGAGACAGAGAGAGACAGAGAGAGACAGAGAGAGAGAGACAGAGACAGAGACAGAGAGAGAGACAGAGAGAGAGAGACAGAGAGACAGAGACAGAGAGAGACAGAGACAGAGACAGAGAGAGAGAGAGACAGAGAGAGAGAGAGAGAGAGAGAGAGACAGAGACAGAGAGAGAGAGAGAGAGAGAGAGAGAGAGAGAGAGAGAGACAGAGAGAGAGAGAGACAGAGAGAGAGAGAGACAGAGACAGAGAGAGACAGACAGAGACAGAGACAGAGAGAGACAGAGAGAGACAGAGAGAGAGAGAGACAGAGAGAGAGACAGAGAGAGAGAGAGAGACAGAGAGAGACAGAGACAGAGAGAGACAGAGAGAGAGAGAGAGACAGAGAGAGAGAGACAGAGAGAGAGACAGAGACAGAGAGAGAGAGACAGAGAGAGAGACAGAGAGAGAGAGAGAGACAGAGAGAGAGAGAGACAGAGAGAGAGACAGAGACAGAGAGAGAGAGAGAGAGAGACAGAGAGAGAGAGAGAGAGAGACAGAGACAGAGAGAGACAGAGGAAGAAGAAAAAATAGAGAGTGTGCACTTCTCAAATTTTACATTCCAGTTGTTGAAAACCAAAACACAAACTTACTGGCCAGTTTTGAAAATCCACCATTGTCCCTAACAGATGTGACGACGTAATACCAAACTAAACACTCTACGTTAAAGTAACAGAGAGAAGCAGAGAGAGATCAGTCGTGTGCATCCACTCGCAGTTCCAGGAGAACTGGAAAATGAGTCCGTTCACCGCTGATTGTTTCACTTATTCCTTTTTCCGCTTCTCTGATGATCAGGGATGTAGCCGGGATTTGCTAGTGTCTCATTTGAGAGTATCCTTATGTATCTCACTCTGTTCTATCATAACTGACCAAAGGCAGTCCTTTTTCCAAGCGTTGGTTCAGCTGACTGAGCTACGGTTTGCCTCGCTAACTTCAAAGTACATTTACTCTGAAATTAAGTACTGTACTTAAGTACACATTTGAGTATTTTCTTTTCATGCTACTTTATACTTCTACTCCACGACATTTCAGAGGGAAATATTGTATATTGCATTGTAAATCTGAGTCCTTCCTCCAGTACTGCTTCACTTCAAATGCTAGGTGCTAGTTAGTAAGAGAGAGTCTCGGTCTCTGTCCCAATGCAGACACTCGTGCTTTTTCTATTCAGTTTTATTTATACAGCGCCACTTCATAACAGCAGCTATCTCACTGCACGGTTCCTGCAGAGCAGGTCTGGACCGAACTCTTTATAATATTATTTACAGAGACCCAACAGATCCCACCAAGAGCACTTAAGGTAGCAGGCAGGCGTGTCCCACATCTGAAAAAGGCCAACATGCAGTTCACGTAACCCACACGTGACGCACACTTATCCTAATACCACTTTAGAGTGGTATTCAGAGCTGAGCGTAGTCCACGATCCATCACTGTCTACACGAACACCAGTCCAGTTGGTGTTTTAGGACCGAAGTTTAAGAGGTTCACAAATTGGACTCATTCATCATGATGCAATTACATATACAAAGTCTTTATGACCGGTCACTTCTGCGCTTTAATGAATTTACTTACTGGTCCTGACAATTCCGTCTGTGTATTTACTTGATTGTAATTCTCGTCTCTCTGTAAATCTCTTTGGTCAACATTTGTGGTTTTTAAATATCCTCTGTAAATAAAGTGACATGACTTAATATTATTATTCACAAATGTCCAAACACTGCGCAGTTATGGCAGAACCTCCGCAGATGGGAATCAGTCAAAACCATCCATCGTCTATATGAGAACAATACTGCACATCTTACACTGTCGACATAAACACGAATCATCATATCATGCTCTTTTATCAGCCGTTCCTTTCCAAAGACACATTTCCAAATAAGTCTCTTTCATGCGCGGCAGACCTACACGCTGCAGGAAAGCTCAATTTAACCGCTTCATTAACTGTATCACGTCTCCCAGCAACAGTGTGTGCTTGATTGTGGCTGTACAGCGATGCAGTATATTATCCCACTTATCCGCTGTTTGTGTGAAAATCAAACCAAACCACTTGGGCAGCTACTGGAAACGGATACACGTCACACAAGCAGACGCCCGAGTACTTTCAAGTGCCGGCACCGGGACGTTGAAGGAAGCCCAGCCGAGGCTGCGGGTAAAATCAGCAGATAAACAAGACGGGTCCAGCCTCACCTGAGCCGGACAGAAGGCTCGGCTTCCTCTTCCTCGGCTCATTTTGAACGCTCTCCCATCCCCACAGGCTGTGGAGCTTTGGCAACGCTTGTTTTTATCACTGGCGTGCCAATAAAGCACATTTGAGTTTGAATTTAGGACACAGACAATATGAAGCCGGTCTATTACTTGTGTTATCTTACTGTATGTCAGCAGTTCATTATTACTGCAGCCTTTCTCATTCTCATAACTTCTTAAAAATCCTTAATCTATCCATAACTCCTTATCAATCAGGAGTGCATTCAATGCTAATGGAATGACTTAAGTTTTACTTGTATTCTAAAGACCGAAGTGCAGCCTTCAGTCCACAGGGACGAACCCCTCATCTTTAAGGATAGACCTGAAGAGCAGATTTGGGGGTTTCCTTTGGTCTGTTAGGAGGCAGATTCCTCTTTAATGATCAGTTTAAAAGTTCGAGGACGATGCGTCAGTGACACAGAGAGAAAAAGGTAGAGAGACAGAAGTAAAAGGAGACAGCAGGAGAGAGAGAGAGAGACACAAACACACGTGCACGCGAACAGACAGGTCAATAGTAGCAAAATGGCCTCCTCTGCGCACATTAACAGCTCGCCTACACCTGCAGATACACCAGCAACAATACTGCGAATAACTGTAACACCGCCAGCAACACCACCAGCAGCACCACCAACAGCAGCACCACCACCAGCACCACCAGCAGCACCAGCACCACCACCAGCAGCAGCACCACCAGCAACACCACCAGCAGCACCACCAGCAGCAACACCACCAACAGCAGCACCACCAACAGCAGCACCACCAGCAGCAGCACCAACACCGCCAGCAGCACCACCAGCAGCACCACCAGCAACACCAGCAGCACCACCAGTAGCACCACCACCGCCAGCAGCAGCAGCACCACCACCACCGCCAGCAGCACCAACAGCAGTACCAGCAGCACCACCAGCAGCAGCACCAACAGCAACACCACCAGCAGCAACACCAACACCACCACCAGCAGCAGCAGCACCAGCAGCACCACCAGCACCAACACCACCAGCAGCAGCACCAACAGCAACACCACCAGCAGCAACACCACCAGCAGCACCAGCAGCACCACCAGCAGCAACACCACCAGCAGCAACACCACCAGCAGCACCACCAACACCACCAGCAGCACCACCAGTAGCAACACCAGCAGCAGCAGCACCACTACCAGCACCACCACCAGCAGCAGCAGCACCAACAGCACCACCAACAGCACCACCAGCACCACCCGGAGGCTCCTTCCCACTCTGTGACCAGCACCAACTAACAGCCCGCCGCGCCGTCATGTCGCATTTCATTAAGATTTACAACCGTCAGCCGCTCGAAGACCCGCGCAGCAGTGCGGCCCCACCGGCGGAAAGCACGCAGTTAGTCGCTCAGTGTGGAGGAGGCTGGAAGACAGCGACGGTCTCCGCTGGGTTCCGGTGGTTGTTGTTGTTGTTGTTGTTTTCTTACCAGTAGAGCAGCTTGTTGTGCAGGATCGCGGGCGTTTTGTCCGAGGCGCAGTTGATGCACCACATTGTTGCTGCTGCTGATGACCAACGCTGCTGCCGCTGCAACAACAACCAGGAGGAGCGCGAGAGACAGACAGGTGAGAGGGAGAGAGACAGGTGAGAGAGCGAGAGACAGCGACCGACCGTGCAGTGCCGCCCGAGCCTCTCTCTCCTGCTCTGTGTCTGCCTCTCTCCACCCCTCCCTCCCTCCCTCGCTCTTCGTCAGAAGCGCATCATCTTCACTCCTTCCTCCCCTTCTCTCTCTCTCTCTCTCTCTCTCTCTCTCTCTCTCTCTCTCTCCACAGCAGCTGGACGTGTTTATATTCTCCTGTCCTCCGCTGTCTTTTCACCTAAACTCCTTCAAACTTTCGTCCTGATTGTCCATACTGTAATTTTAGGATGTTGGTTTATTCTGTACACAGGACATGCATTTCCTGTCTGTCCCTCCTCTGCTGCTCCTTCTTCCATTTGTGTTTTTGGGGAGATTTTCTTTAACAGAGGGCAGAAAGCATCACATGCTGTACAGACTGTAAATCCCCCTGAGGCAAATGTGTGATATTGAGCTATTTAAATAAAACTGACTTGACGTTCTCTTTTATTAAGCACAAATCTGCATCCACTAAGTGACTTAAAAGGATAAACGGCTGAATTTGACCCTTAAAGGGCAACTCCAGCCATTTAGCAGATCTTAAAACGAGCTGCTCAGCAGGCAGTCAGCAGGGCTGCATGGCTTTGTATGAATGTGCTGCTTCAGGACTGACGAGATAATGAAATGCAAACCAGGAACACCAGTTTAAATAACAGATCCAGAGTCTGAATACTCAAAAGCTCACCATACAGCAGTTTCTAATGCAATGAGACAGGACTTCAACTGCAGAAACACTCACATTACAGAGTAATCACTACGTCAACACAGTACACTTATAATAATAATAATAATAATAAAACTTTATTTATAGAGCACTTATCAATACAAAGTGCAAAGTGCTTCACAACAAGAGGAATAAAACACAGCAGTGAATGACGAAATATAAAGAAATAAAATACACAAAAGCAGTAAAATAAACAGTTCAGGTAAAATCAGGATCTGCTTTCAGATAAAAATGTGTTAAATGACTTAAACGAAGACGCTGACTCAGACGGCCTGATGTCTTCGGGCAGGTTGTTCCAGAGCCTCGGGGCCCTGATGGCAGAAGCTCTGTCCCCCTTAGTTTCCATCCTGGACTCAGGGACAGACAGGAGACCCCTGCCCGAAGATCTCAGACTACGTGAAGGTTCATAAGGGATTACAGGTCTAAAATATAATCTGGAGCCATGAAGAGCCTTAAAAGTCATCAACAAGATCTTAAAGTCAGTCCTGAAACCAACAGGGAGCCGATGTAAAGAGGCTGAACCAGGTGTGACGTGGTCGCACCTCTCGGTCCTGGTTTACAGCCCAGCAGCTGAGTCCTGTACAGTCTGCAGTCGGGTCAGAGTGTTTTGATTAAGACGAGTGAACGGGCTGTTACAATAAAACTTTGTGAAATAAATATGAGGCCGAGCTGACGTGGCCTTAGTCTCTGCTGTGGGTCACGAGTACTGCACGCTTCACTCCCTGTAATGCGAGTCGACATCATCTCTTCATTGAGGAAACTACACTGTTGAGTCTGAGATGTCCCACACAAACGGTGACAGTCGTTTAAGAAATGCACATAAAATGTAAAATTCATTACAAAAGTCGTCTCGTGACTTCGGGACAGCAGAGGGTTCTAGTGAATGGCGTCCTATCCCCTTTGCTTTTTATCACGTACACCGACAGCTTCAACAGCTGTAAGGAAGGCAGCCATCTTGTCCCATTGTCAGATGACGCTGCTGCTGCTGTCTCAGCCTTCAGAGTCCAGAGCAGGACCACGGCCGTGATCCTCACACTGTGATGACATTTTTAGGGAGTTAAATTTACCCAAAAACTGAAGAACGAATGAATGATTTTAGACCTATCGGAGATAACATAACAGAGAGCATCATACGTGACGACTCTGGTACAGTGTTTGACAAAGAAGTGGGATGTAAACGCAGAGATAAGGATCCGGAAATTTGGGAGCAAATTCTCACATTGTGACTGTTGCTACGACCCACAACCACAAACCAACCAATCAGAATACATCAAGAAATGACAGAAAACACTGGCTCACATCGATACTGTAAGTGCCCATAGACATATACAGTGCATGCAGAGCGGTGCAGACAGATAACGTGATTAATAACGCGTCTCTGCTTGCATATGTTTTTTAATTTACATTGCAGCACTCCGATTCAGCGGGTAGACGTCACACCACCTGACATGCCCGTCTCACACTGCGTGACACTCGATGAACCTGCACGATCCTTATCTCACACATGTTTAAGAGCCTTTAAACCCTTCCAGCCTGGTAAGTGAACGTCCACGTCTTTCGAACTGCACCTTCTGCTACACATTCGTAGTCTCCAAGCCCAAGCGAGATAACCCCGAAGACCTTTATTTCTCATTATACAGCGGTTTTCACAGCCTGAGTAGAACAATCCACAAGTAAACTGATCCTTTTGTGCAAAATCTGCGAAGAGACCCTTTAATAGATCAGGTATCCCCTCAGTATCGGTTACTTTTCTCAGTTTACCCTTTTTTGATTGGAGTCTGCAGAATATACTTTTATGAAACTCGAGTCACTGAATTCAGCAATTTAAGGTTTAAATATCAATTATTTTTAAGGGTGTTGGTATAGATTAAAGAGTGTCATTTGTCGCACCCCCTCAATACTGATAAAAACAGCACCCCCCCCCCTTCAGCTCAGTTCAATACTAATCTATTGGCATGAATGTCAAAACTAACAATATCAGCAAAGCTTAAGCTGCAGTCTCTCTCTGATCAGTTTAGAATAATATTCTTTGGCAGGATAGAAATAGAAGAGAGAGTATTGATCTGATAATTGTTAGACACATAAAAATATAATTCAGAGTGATTAAACATGATTTACAGAGGTCATTTGCAGAGCCATCTCTTTCTCTATGTGACACTCATAAATCTGTGCTTCCTATTGGCTGTAATCATAAAACAGTAATTAACTTCAGGCCATTTTAGCTCTGCACGTCACAATTTACAAGCATAACAGGGCAGATTTAACACTTGAAATACGTGATCATTTTTGAAACAAATGGATCGATGTTTTCAGACAGATGTGGACAAAAATGGCTTCTCATGTTTAGCTGGCAACCAGGAATCTTTTCACCTGAAATGAGAACTGTGGCTGGCAGACTTTATCAGCTGCTAACGGAAGCTAATTAACATTTACTCTGCGAGTTGGTTCTAAACTCTGTCTCCAGCCGACTTTTTGATGTCTCGCTGGCTTGTGTGAAAATCAGAAACCTGCAAAAGGGTCTGAAATATGCTTTTGATGGCTACAAACATGATATCATGCTAACTCAGCGCCATGTGATAATGAAAAAATACTCCAGGCTTTTTGCTAATAGCAAAAACTTGGACAAGCAACACAAAGATTGGAATAATGCTAAACTGTTAGTATTTTCAAAGAACATGTTTCTCTTTTACATGCTTTGAGGACGAGTTGGCAAACTTTAGACAGTCTCAGGTAAACTTCCACAAATCCAATTAAGAGCAGGACAGAGTCGCTAATGTTAGCCTAAACCCCGATACAGTAGCATCCAGTCGTGAACAGGATTTTGCTAACGTAACTTGTAACCGTACAAATAATGTAGTTAGCTAATGATATGCTAACTCTTGGCCTTGGAAGAAACACCAGTGAGTACATAGTCAGGCTTGCTAACATTAGCAGCTTATGTTAGTGCGGTCCATTCCTTACACTTCTGCTCTTGTGCTTTTGGGTAGGCGATAAAAGAAGACCCGACCCTCCGAACTCTTTGCATCCAGAGTATCTCTCATACTAGAACTCCACGCATGCCACTTCAACTTGTTCAGAAATCCAAATCTAGACAGAGCCGCTGCGACAAGTTACAGTTGCTAAACTATGATCGAACAATTGCTGAATAATGGAGGATCGTAGCAAATGGACAGTTACTGTTTAGTACTGTTTCAAAATCAAATGTGTGCATTGCACTGCGGCGATGCATCAAACCAGCCTGAATTCTGGTCTGTAGAACAGCTGGCCCAGCAGAAGATGCACCAAACAGCTCATGTGAGATGAGGACGTGATTTGCTGCTTCTTGAAACTTCTGAACCATCTAAACTTTTTAAACCAAACATTGTAGAGGTATTCGTTTATTGCAAATATGGTGACATTTAGTAGTAGTTCATATGTTACAGTAGCAGAAACATTTGCAATCATGTTTCCATCCAAGATTTATAAATGAAACCTTTCATGCAAAAATAACAGAAACTAGACCATATGTGAGACTCCAGCTCCATGTATGTCTGAGGCGATAGCTACAGTATGCACTTAATATTTCATAAAGCTTTGTAAAGGTACGAGAATACATTTTTGCTCCTTTTATTAACTGTCAGTCCGAGCAGCTGTTTATCAGCAGAGAAGCTGCAGCTCAACAGCTGCTGAGAAAGACTAAATATACTGTAACTAGAAAAATGTACAGATTTGTTTCAGGTAAATTAAGAAAACAGGATGAAAAGTGAGACTTGGGAGAGTTTGTTGTGCTTGCTGGCATCTAACGACCATGAAATTACATTAACTACATTAACTTCTGTGTGGACTGCAATGTCCCAACCAAGATGGTCCATTGTTATCCAAATAACAAACCGTGGGTATCAAAGGACATCAAGGACATTCTGAATGCCAAGAGGAGGGCCTTTACTGATGGTAATAGGGAGGAGGTGAGGGCAATCCAGGCTGACCTGAAGGTGAAAATCAGGGAGGCCAAGGAGAAGTACAGGAGGAAGCTGGAGCGGAAACTCCAGCAGAACAACATGAGGGAGGTCTGGAGCTGCATGAAGACCATCACTGGCTTCAGACCGACTGGCAGCAGAGGAGTTGAAGGCAGCTTGGACAGGGCCAACGAACTGAATCTGTTCTTTAACAGATTCGACACACTGGCTCCTGCTCATCCCCCCTCTAACTCAGCTGCTGTCGGCCCTCAAGCTCCTCTGAGTACTCTGCTCCCCCCTCCCCATCAGGCTAACAGCCCTCGCCAGACCGACGACTCCCCCCCTCCCCCACCTGTAACTTCTGCTGTGTGCCTGACTGCTGACTAGGTGAGAGGACAGCTGATGAAACTCCACTCAAACAAGGCTGCAGGCCCTGATGGAGTTAGTCCCGGGGTGCTAAAAGCCTGTGCCCCCCAGCTATGTGGAGTCCTTCAACATGTCTTCAACCTGAGCCTGAGTCTTCAAAGGGTCCCCATTCTGTGGAAGACATCTTGCCTCGTTCCTGTGCCGAAGACGCCACGCCCCAGTGGCTCCAAGGACTACAGACCGGTGGCACTGACCTCCCACATAATGAAGACCCTGGAGAGACTAGTGCTGGAACAGCTGCGGCCCATGGTCAGACCCCTCCTGGACCCCCTTCAGTTCGCCTACCAGCCCCGGCTGGGAGTTGAGGACGCCATCATCTACCTGCTTAACCGCATCCACACCCACCTGGACAGGCCGGCAAGCACGGTGAGGATCATGTTTTTTGACTTCTCCAGTGCTTTCAACACCATCCGGCCTGCCCTGCTGGGGGAGAAGCTGGCAGCGATGCAGGTGGATGCCCCCCTTGTGTCCTGGATTGTGGACTACCTGACTGGCAGACCACAGCGCGTGCGCCTGCAGCACTGTGTGTCAGACAGCGTGGTCAGCAACACTGGGGCCCCTCAGGGGACTGTCCTCTCCCTTCCTCTTCACCATCTACACCACGGACTGCAGCTACCACACAGAGTCCTGCCACCTTCAGAAGTTTTCTGATGACTCTGCTGTGGTGGGAAGTATCAGCGGTGGTGATGAGACGGAGTACAGGGCTGTGGTGGGTAACTTTGTTTCATGGTGCGAGCAGAACCATCTGCAGCTCAATGCGACAAAGTCAAAGGAGCTGATTGTGGATCTACGGAGGCCAAGGCACCAGTGACCCCGGTTTCCATCCAGGGGTCAGTGTGGACATTGTGGAGGACTACAAGTACCTGGGAGTACACTTAGATAACAAACTGGACTGGACCAAGAACACTCAGGCTGTTTACAGGAAGGGCCAGAGCCGCCTATTTTCTGAGGAGGCTGAGGTCCTTCAACATCTGCCGGACAATGCTGAAGATGTTCTATGAGTCTGTGGTGGCCAGTGCTATCCTGTATGCTGTTGCATGCTGGGGCAGCAGGCTGAGGTAGTGGACGCCAACAGACTCAACAAACTGATCCGTAAGGCCAGTGACATTGTGGGGGTGGAGCTGGACTCTCTGGCGGTGGTGTCAGAGAGGAGGATGCTGGCCAAACTACATGCCATCTTGGACAGTGTCTCCCACCCGCTCCATGACGTGCTGGTCAAGCAAAGGAGCACCTTCAGCGGAAGACTCATCCCACCAAAAAGCACCACAGAGCGCCACAGGAAGTCATTCCTGCCTGTGGCCATCAAACTATTTAACTCCTCCCTCTAAGGGTTAGTCTGTTTGACCCTAGGTCACTAAACTGGACATTGAGCATTACATCTCCGCCATAATTAATAATAATTGTGCAATATTCTGAATATTACTTCCGTGCAATATTAGTTTTCCCTTGTTAGGTTTTTCTTATTTATTGCTACTGATACTATATACCTCAATTACTCATTGACAGTACATGCACCTCCGCTTATTAATATTATTTATTACATAATTAGTTACATTGTATTTTATACTGTACTTCACCATCAACCAGTAAACCCACTTGGTACTCGACACTTAGTTTATCTTATACTTATACCGACATGATACTTAATTTATTTCTGACCTGTTTATAGTGTTTATAGTGTATCATATCGTTTTCTTGTACTTTCTCCTGTGTGCACTGACGTAAAGACGAGCTGCTGTAACAAAGAGTTTCCCTACGGGGATCAATAAAGTATTTCTGATTCTGATTCTGATGAAATGAGAATCTCACGGACTGTCACACTATCAAAACAAGAAAACAGAGCGTTGTGCTTCTTATTTCAGAGATGAGGTGCCGATTGGCTGCAGAGAGGAGCTTCCCGGCTTCAGCGAGTGTGGCAGCAGCAGAGTGATGAGCGACAGCTGACTGGTTGAGTATGCTGATGATGTGCAGGCAGGCTGCAGCCTCAGGGCAGCAGGCAAAGTGGGCGAAACGCCGGCGTCCAAACGACAAGCAAATTCTCAGGGAGCGTTCAATTTGAATGTGCTGAATAACTGACATCAGGAAACCTATGTGCATTCTAGCAAAGTGTCTGCATGTAGGGTTTTTTACATGAAATATTGCATGCTGACACTACTCATGAAGTTAAAACTATTGAAACAGTTGCAGACTGATGGTGGAACGTGTGCACGTGTATCTAGTTCCACAATGAGATTTATGAAACAGAAACAGGCATGCACGGCTCTGACCAAAATAATGCAGATACATATTTCTGTTTTTGTGCGTACACAGAGTTTTAGTTGTGAATCTACAAAGTTTTATGCATCTGGCCCCTGGACTTTGACTGAACAGGCCTACCGGGCATCGGCCCAGGGGCCAAAGGAGTCAGGGGGCCCTTGAGCTCCACCTGCAAAATGTCACTGAAAGAGATGCAAAATGACTACAAAGAGACATAAAACAGCTGTGACTGCGATGATGCGGCTGCATCTTTTGTAGCAATTGTGTGTCTCTTTCAGTCTGTGGAGCTTGCTCTTATGTGGGGGGGGGGCTTTAACGTGTCTGTGCCCAGGGCCCCATTGTCTTTTACTCCATCAATGGACATCGGTAACTGTGGTTGGGTCACCTTTGGTTTCTTAGAACCACGACGGCTATCCTCCCACCAAACAAACAGCTGTCTTTGGAATTCACTGACAAAGAACCGGTTTTGTTGTTAAATATCACGACTTGGTTGGTGTTTGTTTTGGTGGGGTGGCAAACTACAAGCTATCCAGCCTGTTCACACAACAGCAATCAAAGCTAAAGAGCATGCGTCTTTTGAAGCATATTAAATTGACCATGATGGCTCTACAAGAAACAGCAGGATTGATCCTCTGGAGACCATGCATGTCTGTACAAAATTTCATGGTAATCCATCCAATAGTGAGATATTTCAATCTGGACAAAAGTGGGGGACCGACCTTCGCAGGGCCACAGCTACCGCCGAGGTCGATGAGGTCATGTCCTTGGTATTTGATCTTTTCTGTGAATTTGGAGGGTTTAGAAACTTCCCAATTAAACACTTCCGGTTCCAGTATTTTTAGACTCAACGTGCAAATCTGAGATCTTCTTTTGGGTTTAAGGGGGGGGGGGGATTCGTGACCTCAGTATTTCTAAGATCCTGGCTATGGCCCCTGAACCAACTGACCAATACTGCCGTCACCGGGGCCACGCTGCTAGCTAATGTGGCTAATAATGCCGAAACAGAGCGATGACAAACAGCATGTTTTAGTCGTTCAAGTTTTGTTCTATTCTGCTCAGAGGTTCAGTTCCTCCGGTGGTGTCAACATAAAATATAAATATTACCGTTTATAGACACATAAATATACTATATTACTGTTATTGATTATTGATGTTTATTATTTTATTACCACAACCTCACCAGCGTCTATTCTTTCCTTCTATCCCCAATTCTCTCCTCTTTTCTTTTCTTGGAACTAATCTCTCTCTCTCTCTTTTTATCTTTATCCATCCCTCCATCTCAGGATAGTTACCGTGGGCAACAAAGCATGAAACATGAAAGAGCTTCCCCTTGGTTTCCATGGCAACAGGAGCCAGGGCATTCAATAATTTTCTGCTCTGCTCTGTGACAAAATGTATTGACCCACACATCCTTCTCTCTCTATTCTCTTCTTCTTTCTGACCACTCATCATCACTCTCTTTTCCTCCCTCTTTCATTTAACTTCTTTTCCTCGCTTTCCATCCTTTCTCTGTCTCTACTTTCTCTCCATCCCTCATCCATCCATCCATCCATCCATCCTGGCCCCCTCTTCAGCCTGGGGACAAGCTTCTATAATTCATCATTACTTCTCATAAGCTGCCCTCCTCCTCCTCCCTCTCTCTTCTAGTCTCTCCATCCTTAATTTGTTTGTCCCTCTTTCTTTCCTTCAGTCTGTCTTCTGTCCCTATCTAACCATTTGACTCCCAGATTTTGGAGTAAAAGGAAAGAAAGAAAGAAAAGGAAGGTGAACTGTGGTAACATGGGGGTGTTTTACTGCAGGTTAAAGAGCCAGTTCACTCCACATGTCAGAATCAGAAAGACTTTATTGATCCCCGAGGGGAAACTCTTTGGTTACAGCAGCTCACTGTCACGTCAGTGCACACGGGGATAGGAGGACTAGCAAAAAACACTCAAGTTTGGAGGAAAAAGGAAAGCTAAAAGTTGGAAAAAGTAAGACGACGAGACGGAGCTACGGCAGCAGGCAGCAGGCACTGCGATGTCACCGACTGCAGCCACGTGTACAACAACCCTGCGACCTTGACATGATGTTAATATATGACTAATTCGTTTTCCCGATTATGTTGTGGAAACAAATGTAATCTCTGTGCAAACGAATGAAACGCTACATTTACTGCACACACATGTAGTGGTCGGGGGCTTTGACACCAGAGACCAGGGTTTGCTTCCTGAGGCCCGTCTGCACTTTGGTTACGGTTAGAGAAGGATTGTGGTTTCGGTTAAATGTTAATAAATACGTTGTGTCCCAAGTCACTGCTGACGTTTTCTGCAATAAACCAGACCAGGATCTTTACCTAAACATAACCAACTTTTAGAATGCTGTATAATGTATGTATAATGCTGCCGAGCAGATATTGTATTGCTAGATCAGATATTTTGGCGGAAAACAAATAAAATACATTGTTAGTGAATATTTTACTGATACATTCAGTTAATCCAGGCATTTTTTGCCTTCAAAACATATTTGCAGTTGCAAATTAGTTGATTGTGAACATAATTTCTGGGAGACATGGTTGCACAGAATTACAGCCATATTGGATGTTTCCACAACTGACATCCAACAACAGTAAAGTGCAAAACATAACTGGGCGTACGTCTACTGGTGCCTGTAGCACAACGTCAAGACGTCTGCAGGGCTTACATGTTCAAGTTATTGTCATCTGCATAGTGACTCAGCCCCACACACACCGTCCTGCTGCCCCAAACACTCACTACAGCACCACATGTGGATCCATCCGCCGCTGGAAATAGTCCCCAACAGATGCACTGTTTCCTCCTGTTGGTTTAAAACTACAGCGGGCAGCTGTTTGAGGAAACTACTGAGCCTTTTATTTGTGAGGTGTTTTTTTTTAAAGATTTACGTCTTCAGTAGGAACCAATGGGCTCGCAGCTGAGAGCCGCAGACAGGAAGTCAGACAGTACTGAGAGGCATGTTATTTTTTGAAAAATAAAAGTAAGAAAAATACAGAATAACACCAGTCTTATCCTTCAATCAAGTATTTTAGTTGCCTGATGTTAAACATACCGTAGTTCAGAAAGAATTTAAAACATTTTGTCATTGAACATAACACAGGATTTAGCAAAATTGTCCCAAATCAATGTTCATATCAAATTTGGATTTGACTGAAAAACAGTGAATTTCAATAGGCACTAAAGTGTGTTTTTAAATACCGTATATTAGCC